>PYXC01002643.1:752500-1060000 GCA_015244755.2 Tenualosa ilisha
CACAAAATTAAAACTGATGCAAATAGTAATCTATCCATTCCCTCCCAATATTCGGTTGGTTGGCAATAAAACCTGAGCTTGCAAAAGTGATAAAGTAATAATGTATTTTAAATAAATAATATTAAAGAATTTTTGGGCATAGTGGTGTTTTTTTTATATAGAGAGAGTCAGACATAGGCACCATTCTTCTGCTCACAGTAATGATAGAATAAATAATGATTCCTTTCATCAGACGGGTGTTGCTGCGGACATTGGTAATCATTTCCACAATCGGCAGCACTAGAAGGTCGGCAGCACTGAGGGAGAAGAGGCTTAACATTCTAATGGAGTCTTCCACAGTCTCCCTGCCTGATCTGCATACCTGACACGTGACTCTACTCTCCCTGCCACTCAAAGAGCACACACCTCGAGAACGGGAAGGCAGATGCTTTTGGAGAATAGTTTATTATCTTCCTATTTTTCTTTTTTTCCTTCCCACCATGTGCATCAAAACGCATAATAAATAGACACCCTCAACTATGCAATTTGCTTTGCAACCTAAAATAGATCTTTCTCTATCTCTCTATTTCTCTCTCACACACACGCACGCACGCGCGCACACACACACACACACAAAAACACACACACACACACACACACAGACAGATAACACACGCCACAGCTGCAACAATCAAAGTCTTAACAGTGACATGTAAGTGTGTGTTGATGTATACAACTTTGCAGACACTTTCAGTAGAGAGATGTATTTGACATTTGAAAACAGTTTCTTGCCTACCTCCTACAAACTCAACTCTTGAGAAGTCAGAGTTGTAGAATTTCTGTCTATGCATCTTTGCGTCTTTGTTTATGCGTATATTAGTCTTTGCTTTAAATATGACAACACACTTCAACACCCACAACACAGAATTAAAACACTGCCAATATAATACTGATGTTTCAGTATCTGCATTTTAAGTTCATGCAGTAGGTTGTAGAGCTCTAACATTAATTAAAATTTAAGTAAATTAAGTAAAATTTCATTTTTTGTTGCCACATTATTAGAATCTTTACCATTCTAGTCGGCGCTGTTAAATATGGTTAAAACATAACTAACTGCTTGTTGTATTCTAATATTCTGCCTACACTGATGATCAGATAAAAGTGACTGGAGAGATGACATGACAAAACCCTCTCCATCTTTCCCCACACATCCCCTGACTTGCCCTGCGTGATTTCCATTCTGCTTAGTGGGCACTTTCTATTTTGTAAGACAAAAAATAAATAACCACCTCTCAAATCAAATCTAACTGCTGCCTAGTGTGATCATATGCTAGCCATAAAATCTCCACACTCTAAAGTATGGAAAACCACCACAGCCAACAACAAACGGCAGCAGCAGTAGCAGCAGCAAGAACAACAACGACAACAGCAACAGCATTTACTTCATTATGCGCTCTCTTTGAAGCTTAGCTTATTGATCAATAGAGGCCATTGTGCCACTGTATAACAGCCTTCTGAATTACTAACAGCCTCCTGTCTAACCCTTACAACCTAATCCTTTCCTGTGGAGGGTTCTGGCTCAGGGTTGCCAAAAGGGATTAACCTGTGTGTTCTGCCTTCCCTAAATGGCTGAGGACTCACCACGTCCAAATGACTATTTTCGCTTCCCAGATAACACTGCCTTGCAGTAGACAGATAAATAAATATATAGGCAGAATTAAAACACACCACTCTGCAAAAATAGATTCCCTGACATTGCATTTAAAATGTGGGACAAAACACCTACAGTATTTCTACAGTTAAAAAAATACAATTCCTGACTGTGTAACTGTGTATGTGTATATACATATACATACATATATATATATATGTATGTATGTATGTATGTATGTATTTATTTATTGGCATACATCATATATCAGTCTATTGCAGCCAAGTTTGGCATGTATTTGAAAGGTAAGCATGAAGTCCAGCTGACATGTCCCTCTCTCCTAGATGGCTTGAGTAATGTATGGGTAGATATTCCATGTCATCACCTAGTCAGTCACACTTTCATCCACATGTGGTGCCTAGCCAGAGGTCCCTCAAACATGGCGAGTCGGAATTCACAACAAGATCACACACGCGCCTACACCAAAGGTGCAGATTACTGACATAGTCACAGACCTTTCCAGGTTGCTGTGCCTGTCACGCCTGGTTTACCAGCTTTGCATGTGATTTGGAGAGGGCAACTGGTCTCAGGCTTGCTGTGCTCAGCTGGCAACTACCAATCACATCCACAGTTTGCTCAGTGCTCACTGTCAGATACCAAATGAACAGCGCAGCTTTGGACAAGCTCCTGTTACCACAATCAGTGATATTACAACAATGTGTCAGTGATTTCACTGAGTGAAAGTATTTCTTATTAGATATACACTATTTTAGTTATATTTTACCTTGCAGCCATCCAAACTAATATAGGCTAACACAACTATGAAGTATAAAGTAAAAAAAATAAGTAAAAACTAAATGAGCTACTATAGTCATTCTTTCAAATGTTATATATATAAAATATAGCATAATAATAATGTAATCATTATTATATAGATAAGACTATAAAAACACAAAGCATCTCAAGACAAGCTGGGTACTATGGCATTCTATGGCATTCTATATGGAAGAAATGAAAGGACTTTCTGTGCTTTCATGGAGAACTGAATATGAGGTGTCTGTAGAGAGAAAGAGTGTGTGTATGCATGCATGTGCTTGTGTGTGTGTGTGCATCTGTGAGTGGGGACTGTGCCAGAGATTGAGTGTCAGAGATTCCATAGACACTCAGCTACTCTGAGGACCTCATCCATGAGAGAGATGAGAGAGAGAAAGAGAGAGAGGAAGAGAGAAAGAAGAAAGAATGCAAACAAGAGGGAGAAGTTGAGTGAGCAAGAGAAAGGGAAACATGGAGTGAAAAAGCAAAAGGGAAGGGCAAAGAATAAAGAATGATGGTTGTCCCCTCACAAGCACCCACACCTGTCAATGAATGACAAGAAGTTTGGCCCTGGTCCTTCTAAGGCCCTCTCCCATGTCTTTCTCTCTGTGTGTAAGCCAATCGTAAATCTCTTTCAACCCTTTTCAATGCTGGCTTGATACTGGCATGGTTACTGAAAGCAGTAGAACATAGAACAAAAGGGCAAATCTATTAGACCTTCGGCATTGCACACAGTGAAAGGAAACGCACCGCTGACAACTGCCATATCAGGTTTTCATTTTTCCACCTAAGAGCACACTCCATTTAGGTTTTAGTTTTCAGTTAGTTTCACTGTCTACATGCAAAACACAGTATTTAACAATTAGTTTCCTTTTTTTTTTTTTTAATTTGTTTCTTCCCTGCTATACAGGCTGTCAGTCAGACCGCACAGGCTTTCCAAGAACAAGGTGTTAAAACCCCTCCTGGTAATTAAAAGGCACATATTTGCTTACCTTTGCATGTGGGAAGCGGCTTGTCCCATACTGGCTTCCCATCTGTCCCCATGATGCATGCCAGGGTAGCTGGTCCCACTATAGTGTAGCCAGAGTCACAGTAATACGTCACCGTTGATCCCAATTTGTAGTCTATTCCCACTCGAGATCCATTCATTATACTGCCAGGGTCAAAGCAAGCCTCCCTTGGCTTTTCTGTGGAGAGTGAGATGGGAGAAAGACAGAAATCAATACATACATGTACTATGCTTTTAGCATAATATAGGGCCGGCCATGAACGGTCGGAGTGTGGGGCCTAAAAAAACAGGACATTTTTACAGGGGCTTTACAGAAAAAAAACTGTTGTTTTTTCACCACCATAATAACAGCGTAGGCTACATGTGATTCCAGTGCACTTTCCAATGGTTTCCCTCTTCATATCACATTAGCTGTCCATCTCTAATGGCAGTAAAATATTATGAGAATACAACTCCCTGTAGTATACAGTACATAAACATGTCTATGTATATTGGATATTGCATTGCTTCATTACTACAATAGAATCCCTGTCACCTGACACATGCATTTGTATGTTCATGTACCGTACACGTCCAGATACGCAGATGGACGGGCCAATAAATACACAGACAGATGGCTAGATGGACATACGTGTATGTGGACATGTGAACAGATGGAAGGGAACCATGTTTTCTGAACAATGGGAAATACAGTCTTCATTTTCATTACAGCTTCTTTAACTAGATGGTGGGTAGACAGATAGTGAACAATACAAAATAAAATGACATAAATAAAAAGGTTGGGGGAAAAAAAACTAAATAAGTAAACAGGATAAAATGAATGAAATATAAAAACATAATTTTTAGAGAATTGGGTTGCTGCAGACCACTGATGAACCACTTTTTCATAGAGAAGAACAGCTCAAACCCACGTCGGACCAAATCTGCTCGAGTTATAAACGTGTTTAACACTTAAACACAGAGACCGGAAAGAGCTGATTCAGAGTCAAACTTCTCTGATAGATTGATAGATAGATAGATAGATAGATAGATAGATAGATAGATAGATGGATAGATGGATAGATAGATAGACAGGACTTCACTGAGAGGTTTCATTGAGAGTCAGGTAGTATCACTGCCGCTGATGCCTGTGATCAAGCTTGCTTCAGGGCAAGACACCATAAAGTCAGCCAGCACCAGGGGAATGTAAGGTGAGGTGAGGCTGATCTCTCTCTCTCTCTCTCTCACACACACACACACACACACAGAGACACACTCACACACACACGCACGCACACACATGCACACACTGACACAAACACACACACTGTCTATCCAGCTCGCCTGGACAGGACAGTTGGAGAAAGCTCTGGAGGTGGTGGAGCTACTGGGCAGGGCTGCCAAACTCCACGACAGCTGACAGCCTACTCTCTTTCACTGGGCCCTCGTTGGAGCTGACGCTACTAAAAGATGGAGGGAAAAAGAGGGGGAGGGAGGGGTGGTGGAACAAAAAGGGAGGTTGAGCGGGGGGGGGCTGGAGATTGTATCGGCGAAATTGCTGTGGTGCGACGCAATCTCGGCCATGCCTCAATCACAAGAGCGCAACAATGG
The DNA here is from genome assembly GCA_015244755.2 of Tenualosa ilisha. Taxonomy (NCBI): domain Eukaryota; kingdom Metazoa; phylum Chordata; class Actinopteri; order Clupeiformes; family Clupeidae; genus Tenualosa; species Tenualosa ilisha. Next base: position 757,543 of record PYXC01002643.1, read on the forward strand.
TGGAGAGAAAGACCCCAACATACAAACAGTGGGTCACACACACACACACACACACACACACATACACAAACCCATGTACACACAAACACAAGTACTCCAAGCACTTAAGCCTTTGGAAAAGACGAGAGCACAAATAATTTGGAGTGCACTGATATATGAAGTCATCTCTCTTTCCTATTGTTGTTGTTGTTTATTCTGTTTATCTCCCTGTTCTGTGTTCACATAAACATGAAAATTGGTCCACAAATTGATATTCCTCCACCTACCCCTCTGTGGTGACCACTGTCTGTTCAAAGGGGGACACTGCATACCTGGAACAACTGGGCATCACACCAACCCAACAAGGCAATGCGAAGGATGAGTCATCATCAATTCTCGACCTGACGGCTGTGCTCATGTGAGCCATTTTTCTAATTCAGCCTTATCACCCTATCACCTTGTAAGTTAATTGAGCCCATCAGAGTAGGATGCACCCAGAGAGGACTGGAGATTGGTTTGAGAGTCCAAAATACAATGCAGATGATGCTTTTCAGCTAAATTAATATGGACGCAAACTGTTAAAATTGAGGAGAGGACGTCAGTGTGGGTCTGTTGGGGGTGGGGGTTAGGTTGTGTGCTATGATTTCATGCTATTTGTTCCAAACTGTTGTTACTCATCTTGTCTGCACAATAACATCACGTGGTTATTCAAATCAAAGCAGGCGTGCACCCTTAAACACTCCAAGCTGAACTCATCAGAAGAGGCTGTTCCCACTATTCATGTTCCTACTATTTTTCAGCAGCCCAAGAGATCCGTTTTCAAATTATGTTAGCCTCATCTTCCATTTCATTCGCCCTCAAAAATCAGACAGACGTCATTTCAACATCCCAGCAATCAGCACGACTTCATACGTGCCAGAGATAATCACAGGCCAAATTCTGTGAATGTGAATGTGAAAAGCTGCCACTAACTAAATCGAATACCTGTGTTCATATGTGTGTGTGTGTGTGTGTGTATGTGTGTATGTGTATGTGTACGTGTGTGTGTGTACACCCGTGTGTGTGTGTGTGTGTGTGTATGTGTGTGTGTGTGTGTATACTCGTGTGTGTGTGTATACCCATGTGTGTGTACACGTGTGTGTGTGTGTGTGTGTGTGTGTGTGTGTGTGTGTGTGTGTGTACACCCGTATGTGTGTGTGTGTGTGTGTGTGTGTGTGTGTGTGTGTGGATTTGCCAGGAATAATAATGTCTATCTGTCATGGCAGCTTCTATCAAATATCAATTATAGGGCCATTACTACCAATGCAACCTGGCACCTAAATGAGTTCACACTGTTCTTCTCAAAAACCATAGGACCTGTGAAGACCACATTGCATAACCCAATTGATGTCACACGCTGTAATAACTCATTCCCACATTAAAAAATGTGGTCACAGCACAAAAAAGTTGTCACTATTCTGACTTGGCATCTGACTTTGGCCGCATGGCAGCTTTTAAGTACAGATATTTGCCTGGCAAAATCTCTACATCATGAATAGTTAAGGACCAAAAGCTGGAAATGCCTTAGGCACTTAAAGTGAAGCAAATGAGAGAGAGAGAGAGAGAGAGAGAGAGAGAGAGAGAGAGATGATTGGGAGAAAGGGATGCGGTGTGTGTGTGTGTGTGTGTGTGTGTATGGGGGGAGGTATTACTACTGGTAGCCTCTTGCTCTTCTAAGAGCAAATCTAAGACAGAGGAAGACAGGGGTCCTAGTCAGCCCTGGCTACCTGCCACTTGGGACTTGCCTTTGTATTCGATGGCGAAGCCTGACATCCCGAGGGAGGCATCGCTGCGGAAAGCCAGGAAGAGGCTGTTTCCACTGCTCTCGATCCTCTCCGGGGCCTGGTTGCCCTGCAGACTGCTAATCAGAGGCCCATTGGAGTCTTCACCCTCATAGATGTGCAGAAAGTCATAGCTAGGCTCCATGTTAAAGCTAGGCAAAAGAAGGGAGAGATAAAGAAAGAACAAATGAGAGAGCGAGAGAGAGGGAAATGAAAAAAAAGAGAAAAACATGCAACATGAGGGTGGAACACCAGAATCCATCTGCCGCTTTGACGACAAGGGAGTTGTAAGGTTCTCAGCATCTTAAAAAGGAGAACTGAGTCACAAGTTAAACTAAAGATGTGTGGAAGCAGAGTCGTTCCTGTGTAAATCTTACTGTGTTCAGTCTAAGCACACTTTAAGGGTTGAAGAAACAAAATTAGAAGATTTAAAAAAATAATTTAAATGATTTAAAAGAAATCACATCATATTTGGCTTTGCAATGTTTGGCCATACCTTTTGAAAATCAGTGCGATCACAAAGTCTGGATTGACTTTTATCTGCCAGTCACACTCCTTTCCCGGTGGGTACGGCTGGGGGTAGTTGGGTGATAGAATTACCCCAGCAGGTCCTGTCACGTTGCCTCCGCAGGTCGCTATCACAACAAGGAGAGTGAAGCCATCAGTGAGCTATCGGGGGAGCTTTAATATGATTCCTCAACAAACAGACACACAGGATAATGACAAACAAACAGTTCACAGAGGCGCCGGAAGCAAGCTAACTGCGCAACACCTCTCATGAATCGATGAGTGTTGGTATCCGTATAAAATCTGAAGTGTGGCAGCTTTTGATTTTTTTTTTCTTTATTTCTCTCTATTTTTTCCAACTGTGTGGGCAGACACCATAAAAAAAAGTTTCACATAATTATTTTATTATTTCTATGAGGGGATAAATAGCATGCATTAATCAACATCTGCCAGGGGGCTTTGACTGGAGTCGAGATATGCCAAGTCTAGCATCACACAGCTGGGATCAGGGCTCCAGTCCCAGCTGTGCTCCGTCTTGCTCGACTCGAGCCCCATGAGGCCTGAGTGGTATACTAGCATGATCGCTCCTTATCTGTGGGTGGATGAGATGGTGGGGAGAGCCTCCCTTTCACACAAGAGGGTTTTGAGATGGAGGTTTTGAGGTTTGCCAGAGAGAAACGATGTCCTTGCCTGGTGTCTTGAATGGCCTGAGGAGTGTTTAGAAAGGTTGAGTAGGGTGGGCGACTGTCTAAGTGGGGGGAGGTACATTTAGGCTCAGGGGTACTGTGTGTGTATGTGTGTGTGTGTGTGTGTTTGTGCGCGCATGTGTGTGTGTATGTGTGTGTCTGAGTAAGGGATATTTTTTTAAATACTAAAAATTCCAAAAATTAGAGGGTCATACAAATACAGCATATTTGTTAATGTTTATATAATCCTCCTGTGCATTGGATGCATGGAAAATAAAGTGACTTACGTACATGTTATTTATTCCATTTTAAATTAAATTGTCGATATAACAGACATACTTTAAAACATGTAGAGAATAACGGCTGCCAACTTGTGCTGTTCTTCTCCAGTGATACATGGCATGTGAGACAGTAAGAAGGTGAATGACCTTAATAGCTTCAACCTTACACTGCTTCTACAGTCCGTATTGAATGCATTGTGAACATTGTCCTCCAGATCCTTGCAGGTCTAAGGCCACACGGTGGTGACGTGACATTGCTGATGGCTTTGAAGGCCAGACAGACACGCTGTAAAAAAGCAGCACTAAATGCAGTGCATGTCATCTTTGCGTCCATGAGAACACGGCACGACTGCCCCACGACAGTGATCTAGGAATGTGGCTAACAGTGGAGACAAGAGCGTTTCAGGAGCAAACACTGTGTTTTGAGTGAAAAAAAAAGAAAGAAAAGAAGCACCCACTAGCACGGGCATCAAATGTCATTATCCACCACACTCCAGCAGGGGCGACACTTCCTCTTTAAGAAATCCAAACAGAGCAGAGGGAACACGGTCAGGCGCGATGATAATCGAGGGACGCTATGGCTACTTAGCATGCTAAAGAATCTAGCCCACAGCTTTTCTCCATTTGTTACTGTGGGAGTTGCTCCGGGAGGTCAATCATATCTAAAAGCAATTGAATGTTTGTTTTCCATGAAAAAACAAACAGAATAAGAATTAGTGTGTGAAGCCAATGGGGTCTGCTGATAATTTGTAGGTACCGCTGTATCAAATGATGGAGCGCACAAATATAAAGCTATGAACAAAGAGTAACTGCGTCAACATTTTTTTTTTTGTTTTTTTTTCTCGGTCAACCTTGCCTGAATGGTTAAGTAGTGAATACCCAATACACATATACATACTCTCACATAGATCTACACAAGAAAACAAACTCACACGAGAAAGTCACCCATACACACACAAGCAAGTCACCCATACACACACACACACACATAGACAGACACACACATACACACGCACAGACACACACACACACACACACACACACACACACACACACACACATGCGCACACACACACACACACACACACACACACACACACAGAAAATGGATCGTGGGATTTGAAGCTTGGCAGAGAGTCATGGTGCCTCGACACAGCTGGGCCCAGTGAGGGTTCCATCGGAGTCACACGCGGCAGCGCGCATTATTTTCAGATGTTCAAGGCTGAGCCCACACCCATGGTGACAGAAACACATAAACTCAGGCGCAGCGGAATTTCCCCTGGGAGGACTTAATGTATTACAGGTAATTCCTCACTAAAATGCACAGGGGCCTCTGTTTGATTTTGTTATTTAAACTGGGTAATCTCTCTTTCCGCCCTATTCTGTGGCAGCTATGGGTGCAAAAATATTCTAGTAAACATGTGTCTAAAGTATACTACAAACAAGCTTGAAAAAAAGATTTTCAGTGGAGTTCTATAACAACCTAATATCTATTTGATAGGACAAAAAATATAATCAAAACATAATTGAATACTTTCAAAGCCAGTCAATAGGGCATTTTTTATCTCCATGTAGTGACAGTAATATCTACAATAGCAAACAGAAATAGTGGACTGTTACAGTAATCAGAGAAGGGGAGTGTGGATGTACCTATACATGTCGGAGGATCTGGCTGCCAGAAGAACCTGTTGTTTTGCTCCACACAAGTGATAACAGCGTCCCCCTCCATCTGGTAGCCAGGGTCACACTCAAAGGTCGTGGTGTCCCCAGGCTCCCGGCTGTCTCCATATCGGGTGCCATTTTGTGGTGTTCCTGGATCGTTGCATGTTGTGGCGGTGGTAGCTATAGCAACAAAAACATTTGTTGAATTGTTATTGTTTTTTAGTCTAGCGCTGAACAGTGGGAAATGTGACGGTATTTCAAAGTCGAATTAAGAAACCTTTATTACACATACAAAAATGTTTATTTCAGCAGTTACATGTAATTCTGCAAATCCTTCTAGTCTGCATTGCTTTTGGATTGACACATCAGTCTCCTTAAACGACAAGGTTGTTGTTAAAAGGAAAAAAAGATGTGGGGGTGCCTCTTACTTGAGAATTGAATGGAGAAGCCAGACTTGCTGATGAAGTAGTCACTATCAAACTGCAGGGTGAGGACATTGAAGGTACTGTGAGTGTCTTCGGGCAGCAGAGAGCCGCTCCACTCCTTCAGCAAGATACCGCTCTCGCTCTGGCCGTCCCACACCTTCAGGATGTCGTGGTCCACCTCCGTGTCGAAGACAATGAAATGGAGGCTGAGGGATGTTCAAGCAGTCCACAGATGAATATTCATGCTGCATCCACAGGCGGTTTATCAGCTCAAAACATGGCGTGTATTTCAGATTGAAAATTTGCAGACTTTATTTTCACCAAATAAGCACATCATCAGAAATTAGTCATGTTTTCAAAATGGGAAATACAGGCTCAGATGCATTAAAAATCTGGGGCAAGCGGGTTGCGACACATGTAAATGTTTCCAAAATGGGCATGTTATAAATTGTAAATCCATTTGCTTAATTGTTTTTTTTTTTTTTTTTTTTAACTTTTCTTATGAATACCATTTTCATGGGTTAGTTATGTACTGTTTTCCTCCATTGCCCTTATGGAGACACAGTTAAAAAGGCAAACTCCTAATTACTTTGCTTAAAGAATGGAAAAGTTAAGCTTTAACATACTTCTTAAAAGGAATGTGAAAAAACACTGCACTTTCAAAGGAATACATTCTCATAACATTTATAATTCATACCATGAATCCTGTCTGAAAGATAAAACATGCTTGTAATCTTATTGTGTGCGTAATGGAATCTGAATGTATGCCCAAACAAGGCAAACCAGTTTATTTTTTTTTAATCAATCTCAACCTCTCCTGGGTCTCTGACATAAGCATCTCTTACCCAAGGATTGAGGCAGACAGCACACAAGCTTTTAGCCATCTTAGCAGTGCTGAGGACAGCTACACTACTTTTTACTGTTACTCTCACTCACTTATTCATAACTACACGCTAATCTTTTCATAACTACATGCTAATTAATTACCCATATGGGAAAGTCCTATTGAAAACTTGATTCTCATCTGTCCTAATAGAATAATGTAAGGATCATATAAATCCCCCATACATGACTTGTTTAATCACAACAAAATTTTCTCTGTGGGTAATCTATCAATATACAACAGCTGGGTCCGGTCAAACTATTCAGCAATTTCTGATTGGATGAGATGCATTCTAGCATGGAGAATTTTCCACAATATTCTATGGGTGACTCTTCACAGCTAATAATCCCTCCACATTTTCCATTAAATTGACCGATGTGAACATTCCATTGATTCAAAAACAATAAGACTCATAACATTCATTCATCTATCTATTCATTCATTCACCCATCCATCCATCCATCCATTCTGTCATTTGCACATGCATTCCTTGGCCATTAAACTTACTTATCCACTCCAGGCTCAGCTATTAGCCAAACTATGTATGTCCTTGAAACAGAAACTCAGTGCACAGTCTTCTGCCCATTTATGCTATAAATTAACCTTGATGGAAATCTCCACATATAGACCTTGATGGAATTTCTCATTTTATTGTACAGTTAAAGCAGACGGACTGCATATGACATTTATGGGCTAAAAGTGTATCACACACACAAATACATTATTGATAAGTCTATGACATCTTTGTCTAATCCTCTTTCAAATAAGCAAACCATAGGAGCCTCTCTTTCTCTCTCAGTAAATTAATGTATTCACTTTGATGCTATACAGTCATAGAGCGACACAGACATATGCACCCATTACACACACAGTGCACAATAGTAAAGACAATGAATTTATGCAAAACAGCAAGTCATGACCATGGCTGAAGGAGAGGGTGGTTACCTGATTGTTTTGCCCGCATCTGCTTCGATGGACCAGGTGCAATGGAGATTGTTGTCATAGGGCGCTGGGTAGCCCGGCGATAATATCCGCCCAGACGTGGCCTCCTTAATGTGACCTCCACACTCGGCTTGGTAGGGAAACAAGAGCAATTACTCCCAGCACGTGGTCATCAGATTTTCCTGCGCAGCTTTTCAAACACTCAGTTAAACAGGGGAGCATCTTCCGCCGCGTCTGTCATTCCCTCTCTACTGGTGCACGTTACGGTAATTTTACAAGGACTCCCACTGTAAAGTGGTGTCATCAATAAGCACCCTAAAATACAATAAATAAATGTAACCTTGGTGACTCGGTGTGTGCAAACACAAAAACAGGATGAATATCCTTTCTGTGTTCCCCTTATTGCAACAAATAAGAGCAATATCCGCCAGAGGCACTGCCATCAATTTTCACACCGTTTCGAAAATTTGTTAGACCCCAGTGTTGCTTAATTAGGAAAAGAAGACAGGGCATTAGTTTGTATACAAACACACACACACACACACACACACACACACACACACACACACACACACAAACACACACACAAAGTACACATACACGTACACACAGCGACACATTTGCACAGACATAGACACACGTGTACAAACACACACACGCACACCAGCATAAAATTGTATTATGTGCAAGGCTCTCAAAAAGGGGCCATCACACTACCCATGCAGTTTGTCAAATACAACCTCTATCCCCCAACCATTACTGCAATCTTAGAAAACATACAAATGGGCATCACAGCAAGCCAGCTCTTAATTGAAGCGAGTCTGAAAAGGGTTGCTGCCTGAACATTAGAGGCACTTCACCAAAGCCCTGGGACACTTTGAAACAGGACAGGGTAAGGGTGACACCCACTGTGTCTCTATCTCAGTTTCAGATTCCTAGGAATAAAATTGGCTATATTCCCTCAGGTGGATTAAGGGCCAGGGTGCTTCGCCTTTTTTTTCTCTCTCTCTCTCTCTCTCTTTCTCTTCCTTTTCGTTTCTTTCTGTTTTTAAATGACACGGACAGCTTTTGAAATGCAGCACCTGAAATCTGGGAAGCGATTTTGCCCTTTTCTTGCTTTACAAGATAAAGCCCTATGCTTGTAGAGAGTAAAGAGGCACAAAACGGCCTTGGCTGAGGACAACATGAGGCTTTCAGACTCAGAGAGAGAGAGAGGGAGTGATACAGACAGAGAGAGAGAGAAGGAGTGAGATAGAGAGGGGGGGGGGGTCGAGAGAGAGAGAGAGAGAAAGAGAGGGCAAGTGTTGAAAGCTGAAACCCACAAAAACTTGTCAACCAGCAGTTCTCAGACACATATAGAGAAAAAAAGAATCAACAAACATCTGTAGAAACAACTGCAAGCTCAGCCAACATGTCATCATTTACAACTTTGATGAACCCTGATGTTTCTCTGCTCTCTGAATTAAAAGGCCAACTTGGTCCAGAAATTATTACATATTACTTCCACACAGTTTTTGTAACAGCTCATTCTCTAGCCACAATGCTCCATATGCTATGTTTTTTTTTGTCTCTCTTTATGACTCGTTAGAACTCTCTCCAGTGAAACAAAGTATCACTTTTGTACTGCGCACAAGCTGTCAAACTGAGCGGAGCCAGCATCTATGGTCATATGTACCAAGCAGATGCTTTGGAAACAATAGATGTTGGAGGCCTGAATGTTGCCTTGGAAGACATCCATACTCGTTCCAGTTTGAAGCCAAGATATTGTTCGATGATAAGAAGTGGGTTACAGAGGTTCAACATGCTATAGTATTATACATTTATATAGGGTCCAACGAGCACTTGGAATAAGGTTTTGTTTTTTTTTTTCTTTAAAAAAAGGAATCTTATGTAATTGGACCTAGTACAAAACCATATTACTATAAACATATGAGATGCTTAAACTTCCTGTATTTTCAGACAAAAGAACAGTTTCTGGCAGTTCTGCACAGTTTCACAAGCTGCCAGTCACACTAAAGAGAGAGTTTATGCTAGTCATGTCTCGTTAAAAAAAAAAACCCAATGCAGCTTTTAACTCCACTGCCAGCAGAGCAAAAAGCTAGGCTAGGTATTGTTGCTGAGCAGGAATGAAATTATGATTGAGCTCACAGAGATTACTGCTTAGTCACTGCCTTGAATACCAATAGCTGTCAGATAGCAATTAGCAATAAAAGGAGGGGAAAGAAATACATTGCTGTGACAGGTCTAGACTTACCGACGCAGGACGGTAAAGCTTTGTCCCACACTCTCCGATCCCCGCTGAGACAGGTCAGAGTGCTGCTTCCGTGCAGCGTGTACCCAGGGTTGCAGCTGTACACTACTCGTGTGTTGGCAAAGTGCCCGTTATCTTCAATCTTGTACCCATAATTTGGAGTCCCTGGTTCTTCGCATTTGACAAGGTCAAAACCTGTAAAAAGGCATGTTAAACCCGGGCCCCTTTCGGATGTAAAAAAAACCATCTGTTCACTTGAATGAACCCCAAGCCTGGGAGAGATTCTTTCAGGTGCAATAATTATACAAAGGTGGAACAATAAAAAGACATCTGTCCAGCACTACTTAGCAAACAACTTCAAGCATTTTGCCCTCATCTGATATTGGTGGAACATATGGTTAGTACAGCACAAAATCCTCTATTTCATGTGAGACTTCAAATGCCCACTATTCAAATAGCTCTAAGTATAGAAACGTGTATGTAAACAAGATAGTTGGATGCGTTACAACTGATGTGGAAAATTATGTTGCCATTGCAGTCTTGTTTACTCAAACCAGGGGTTCTCAAACTTCATTGAGCCGGGGACCCCTGATGGAGCAGGATTTTTTTAAGGACCCCTCATAGTCGCAACAAAAGTTTAGCCATATAAGATTATAGCTATTTTTTCTGAAAACATATTTTGCTAATACCACAACAGTTTATAGGCTTATTATTGCATTTGGCAAAACTTGACAGTGCAGAACCAGTTTAAAAGGATTTTTTTTTTTTTTTTTGTCAAATCTAGGCCTACAGTGTAAAAAAATTATGTAAAAAATGCTGTTTGTTTCACATAACTAAGAATAACAAATATTCATTCTACTTACAGTTAATGTTAATGTTTAAGGAAAATGTTTTGACAGATTGATGTAACCTATCATGTAGGCTAATCTGTCACTACTATTATGCTGGTGGGAGTAATAAACACAATGTGATTGGGCTCTATACTGATCTCTAGTATTTTTCTCCCCATAAGACAAGTTTATACTTTGCAGCAAACTTTTTCACAGACCCCCTGGCAACATGCTGCGGACCCCTGGGGTTCCCCGGACCGCAGTTTGAGAACCAATGACTTAAACACACTGCAATGTAAATCCATTCATGTTTTTTTTTTGCATAATGCTAAAAATAATTGTGAGGCCCTCCATTCATGCATATAAGTTATAATCAGTTTAATTTCAACAAGGCGCAATTCTAAGCTTGCAGAATTTCTGGACCCCATATCCTGTAATTGTCTGTATACATTATATAAATATCTTATCACAAATGCCCTGTACTGTAAGCTAAAGATAGGAATTGTCATTACCCAAGTGACAGAGGCCAGGTTCAGAGGCTAGGCTCTAATGTCCATTACTGCGAACACTACACATTGTAGAGGAACTGCAGCTAATATCCATCATTATTCAGCCTCCTGTGGACTACACCTCCACTCCACTCTTCCTCACCCTCAGTGCAACGCATGTGAGCTGACAGCCTCCCACCTCTCCATCAGTCCATCACAGTGAAATAAAAAAGATTTTTTTTCCAGACTGGAAACATGGGGTGCATGTGGCAGTTACAGCCTACTGAGGATGCTCAAGTGTTCATGTCTTTAGACTTCTCATCGGCGTGCAAAATATGTGGTGTAGCGTGTAAGATAAGGTGAGATGCATCGGGGGGGTTTCCGTCATGTCAGAAAGAGCCACTTATCAACACACCTGACATATATTGTTTTCACAAGCCCAAAAGGACCCATAGAGACATGTGTTGTATGATAATCAATCATCATGTGCGACTTGTCGTCTGACCTAAACTGTCAGGTGAAGCACACAGAGACCTTGATTCACTGGTCATATTTTACTCTTCACCCCCACCCCCCCCCCCCCCCGCCTTCTTTTTTCTCCTTTTCTCTGCATTATCTGCATTTACGGAAGGGGACGCTGAGCACGTTTTAAGTCTAGTATTAGTGTCTGTTTAATGCAAGCTGAATTTTAAACGTAATGAATAAGCAAACTCCATAAATGTTGAAGCTGAAGTCCCACTAAATTAGTCTGTTTCATGGTGAAGTCAGGGACTGAAGGCAAACCGTAAGAAAGCGGTAGAATGTGACGACATTCTTCATGTTCATGTTCTTCATGATTGCTTCGGTTGTCGTGCCCGGAAGTGGGTCTATGTAAGGGATAATGTATTGTCTGCCGGTCATTGTAGGAAATATTTCCTGACAGAATAGAACAGGTCTTGATTTGTCCTGAAGGGAAATACCTTCCTATAATGACCAGCGGACAATACATTATCCCACTTATTATACAACTACTTCCCAAAATGATGACACAAAATGTCACACAAACGTCTTTTAAATTTAATGTGATACTGTTTCGAGGTTTCCGCGGATAAACTTGAGACATTCTTTAGAATGCAGTTGATCTCCTTTCACTTTCAATGAAGTTCCATTGTGATAAGTAAATGATATCTACTCGTGGAATGACAGATGTGAATCTAAAGCAAAAATCATGTTGCCATTGACAGCGGTCATTATATTTCACAGCGACGATTATACAGAAATAACTGACCTCCAAACGTTCAAAGTGAATAGAACCTCCCGCAGCATTCTGGAAAGCTGCATAATAAGTCTACATATATGCATGTGTGAGTGTGAATGTGTGTGTGCTCATGTGTGTGATGTGCTGAGGATGTTAAACACCGTTGTTGTCTGATTGTCTGCATCAAAGCTGACACTTTTTCCATTCTATTTCATTTCCTCATTCTAGGGGCCTCAGACTTACTGCTGTATGTCAGCCGGAAGCCCTTGTTGGTTCCCGTCCCATTGCTGTTGAACTCAATCCACAGATGATTTGAGGTGCTGTTGATGACGACATTACTCATTTCACTCCGTGAAAAATTGCCCAGCAATCGAGATGAACTGTCGCTCCCGTCATAAATCTGGAAAGGAAAAAAAAAAAGTACTCTCAAGCCTACATTTGAGCAAACATGTAAATATAAAAACCATCTTTATCTAAGACATCACCATAAGTGGCAAAATAATTATGTGACCTCCAGATGAATGAAGTCATAAAGTTTTATTCAGTTTCCTCAGCTCATTGAGTTTGGAGTGTTTCATGATTTTTTTTGAGCTCTACACCTTTACTGTGGCAAGGCCAAATTTTTCAAAAGGTCTAGCGATTAGCGAATGTCAATAACCAGGAGAGTTATGGACATATAATTAAAATGTTGTGCAAAGTTCATGATGCTTTATTTTCTTCAGCAGAATTATTCAAATAACTGTATATTTCTGTTTAAATAATGTGTTGGATTTAAGCAGAACATGACTGGCTTATCACTGCAACAGATTTATGAGTTTTATGGCGTGTTGTGATACTTCAAGCTGCCTAAGGGCCTATGTACTATAGCGCATACTACCCGAGTGAGTTTAGTCATGACTGTGAATAGTTTCATGTAGTCACGTATATAGTCACGTCAATCATTATGAAGATTTATGAAAGCTTTACAAGCCCTCATGCATGTGTTTATAATGCATTATGTCTCATGCATACAGATCTCAAGTACCATAAAGCCTGTCACAGTGAAATGCATAATTCATCCACATAATCCATAAAATGAAAGAATGGGAGCTGAATTTGAAACCTCTCTTAAAAATTCATATATTAGCAGTAAAGACATTGCTCATGCCTGAATTAGGATTGATGTTGACATAATGGATACACACAAAACCAAAATGCTTATTTTTAGAGATGGTCTTTGACTCTGTCCTGGATTCATTTCACATGAAATCAGACCTGATCAGTCAGATCTGTTCCAGAACCATGTGAATTTTTTATTCAGATCCAGAGTTCTGTCTAAATTTTCTTAAGGGCAACAAATACAATAGAGAAGAGGTGTACACCAGGCCTTACCAGATTCACGAAAGCAAAGTCCAGTCTTTCAGTCAGTGTCCACTCTGACTTAACAAAATCAGGCTTATTTCTTCTTAGACTCTTATATTTAATGCAGTACCACAATTGCAAAACATACTTTCTAAAAATCATGTTGCCTGCTTCATTTCACATTTTCACAGGATGTTTGGACCGCTAATGTTAATGTGTTTATGCTAAGCCATGTTACGGTTGCATACCTTCAGATAATCTCCTTCAAGAAGCTGGAAGTTTGTAGCCACCATTCGAATGCCTTTTCCTCTCTCTGTCTCGATGCGGTAGATGCACTCATGATTGTTGCCATAATTGGCAGGGTAATTGGGTGACAGCAAGACACCTTCAATTCCAACAGAGGTGGCTCCACACTCAGCTAGGCAGACAGAGAGAGAGAGAGAGAGAGAGAGAGAGAGAGAGAGAGTGTAAAAAATAAAGAGAGAAAAAAGAAAAGAGGAGAGAGAGAGACCAAAAGACAAAGAGATAAAAAAGGGTGAGAGGGAGAGAGAGGGCCAAGAAAAAAAGAGATGGAGAGAGAAGAAAAAACAGTGAGACAGATCAAGGTAAACAGGAGGAGTGAAGCGAGAAGTGGGAGGAGTGAACAAGAAAGAAAGAGAAAGGAGGCAGAGAGAAGGAGGACTTCAACTCATTCCAACAAAAGCCCAAAGAGACACAGCTCGACTTCCAGTCAGTTTAAATGTTCTGGCCAGTTTCTCGAGAAGCACCCTAGCAAAATAGACATTGACAACACTGTAGCTTGGCAGGAGGACTCAAAACCGACCAGCTACAGAGTGGCCACTCGAGTCACACAAAACAAAGTAGCAAAAAATAGAAAATCTGTTGCAAGGCCGGCACTCAAAATCGTCCAACTTAGCTGGCTGGAGCAGCTGTTACCTACTGAAGGGCCTAAGGATCTGAACCAGTTGGAGCATGAGCTGTTGTCATTTTGATGAACTAGAGGACCACACTTGAGAAGAATACTAATTACTTGGCAGATTTATGCATTAGTTATGTGCTGGCCACAAAGGCTCAGGCCTGTGTTGGATTCAGATGTCCGTGTAGTTAATATTCTGATGCTGTGCCTCAGGTGCAGAGCAGATGTTGCCTCAAGACCTTCAGTTCTGCAAATTGAGTGGAGCAGAAATTCTTGCAGCAGGGATGTTGTCTTTGGAAAAGAAATTGAATGATCCTTCAAAAGGTTGGGTGAAAATAAATGTGAAATTTGTTTCCACAGGCACAATGCAGGATATGAGTCATTCTCCAGATTCATTCCCATTGTTGTTGTTATCATTCTTCTGGGAAATAATTCTAGTAGATTGATATGATGAACTTTTTATCTTTCCTTCATTTTAAACAAGGAAATACGACCTTGGCCATCTACTTTTAGTGAGTGTATCAAGACAGGTCTTCTGCTGGTGAAACAATTGCCTAAAGAGAAGATTGTAGCGCTGTTATGACAAATGTTTAAACAATTGTTTATGAAAGATGCTTAAAGCAAACTGATTACTTTTGTGTTGCTATTGTTAGTATTGAGAGAAGTTCTATAATAAGTTGCCTAATGCCTCATCTTCTCTCTGCAGGAAGTAAAATAAATGACCATCTACCTACACTTTGGGAGACGCTGGTGTCTGTCTTCAGCAACACTAGTACATATTGCTGAAGAGAATACTTCCTATTTGGAGAGAGAGAGAGCTATAGGGTGCTCTTTAATTCCCATAACCACTGGAGTGAATCTCTATTCTGGTTTGGGTTAATACAAGATGTAGCAGCTTTTCTGCACTAGTGGAGTGGTTCTATTCTGTGTCTTGGTTGGCCCTGCTTTGCTTTGTCCATTTTGTCTAACTCTATATGTATTACTGTTGATCATGACTAGCTCTTGATTGGTTTCTTTACACCTGTTTCAGCTAATTAAAAGCATTGCAATAATAATTACTGTCACTGGGCAAGTTAGGGGCAAATACAGACAGAAGGTATGCAGGATGAGCAGGCTCAAGGAAAACGAATGAGGTGTGCTATTGTATTAATAGCAATGCAGATGTGTGAATTGTGGGAAATCAATTTTTCACATTTAAATTTTTATGTTAGCTTTGGCATCCATTACATATGTGTTAGACCAGACATGTAGTTGCATTTGCAGCATTTTAGAGACATTTTATACCACAGTAACTAACATAGAGCTTTATTGCTCACTACTTCACTTTTCAACCTTGGTAGCAGCTCTTTTACTTTTTAAATGTGATGTTAATACAAAAATAATAAATGGCCTTGACTAATGAAGCTTACCATTTCGTTAATTTCAGCTGGTTGCTAACCCGTTAAAAATTTCCCTCTAAAGCATCTTTCAATGTAAGAATGTGAATCCATTTTCATTTTACTGATAACTACTTGATGGTAACTTTTAGTGCTCTAAAGAGGTAATGCCTTTAACATTTTACAGTATGATGGCAGTGAATTACCATGTGAGCGATCAGACAAAATTTAAGTTAATGCTTCTTGTCAGGGCACCCACCAGAAATTTCGGCCCTATGACAAAAAACAATTTTGGGCCTCCCAAACATTGATATATGATATATATATATATATATATATATATATATAAGGCCCTTAGAATCATCCTAACGCCCCCCCCCCCACCACCACCACCACCACCACCTCTGCTTCTTGTACAGCACATCTGAGTCCTTGGTTTTTGTACAAAAAAATGCAAAAGTTTATCTACTTACCCACACACCTTGGCAGGGGTGCACTCCATACCCTTCTCCCCCCGCCCAGGCAGGTTATTTGTGTTCCCCTTCCAGACGGTAGCCCGAGAAACAGGAAAATATGAGTAAGTCGCCGACCCCAAACTGGAAGCCCACCCTTCGACTGTAGGCAGGTACTCCGGGATCCTCACACGGCTCTAGATCATACTCTGCCAGAAACGTAACAATGAAGAAAACATTTACTTTGATCGCCTTGATGGTTGAGAAAAACTCAGTGGCAGAGTGAGGAGGTAAAACAAAGGATCTGTATTTATGGAGCACTTTTGATACTCTCAGACTGATAGAGTGCAGTTGACACTTTAGATGAATTCAGTGCTGCATTCAGGTGTTAGGAGTCCCTATTAGTTTACTGCATCAGGAAAAGAATAGTCACACTGTCACAGCATTCATTCATGTCTTCACAAATACTACAGAGGGAAAAAAATGCAAAGTGCACTGCAGATGAGTATCAGACAGTAACAAACCAGTGCCCACCTGAGAAGGTGATGTTGAAGCCCTCGTAGGACATGGAGAAGTCCGACACGAATCGCAGCTGGGCGCTGAAGTTGCCGAAGAGGCCTGCTTTGATGGAGGGTGGCAGGACAGAGCCGGTGAGCCTGGCCACGGGATCAGTGAAGCTGCCGTCCTCTGTAATGAGCAGGTAATCGTGCGAGTCCTCCAGGTGGAACGTGTGAAAAACAAGTTGCACTCCTGAGGGGAGGGAAGGTTCAGACGAGATTAGGAGCCATCGGTCACACACAGAAAAACCCTGCTCAGTGCTCTCAGCCCCACGGAGGGGATGGTCAGCTAATGCTGATGAAAAACAAAATTGCATTGCCATCACAACTGGATGGTCTCCAGTTGTGAAAAAAATGGTACATTTGCCATCATAGGATTTGAGAGGGTAGTTTGAAAAGCAGGTAATGATTTTTGATGCTGCCCTCATTGTGAGATGAAAAGCACACTGGATGGCTTATCATTTACATTAACGCTTACATTATCACTTACATTTACGCTTTTACCCAAAGTGCTTACATTTTTGTCAACTATCAATTGTTCAGGGCCAGTCTCCCCTAGAGCAACTTAGGGTTAAGTGTCTTGCTCAGGGGCACCCACAACTTTTTTAGGCTACTTTCATGCTAGTCAGGTTCCTTAACCGCTACACTACCACCGCCCCCAGACTTACCCTTTCCGTGTGATACTTCTATTGTCCATGTGCAATTGAGCGAGTTGGGGTAGAAGTCAGGAAAACCAGGGGAAAGAATACTTCCACTCTTCCCAAATATGTAGCCTCCACACAGAGCTGAGATGAAACACGAAAACAAAAAAAGGACAATAATCTATAATTTATCACCAATGAACACGTACAATGGATCAGCCTTGAGATTCACACCACAATTCAAATTGTATGGCCGGCCATTTTCAGAGCAGCTGAAATGAGACTGATTAGTAAGACAAAACAGATCTTTATCAATACAATCAAAACTTGTACAGGCCTTAGGGATCAGTTCAGGTGTTCTAATAATAGCATGAACACAAAGGTGCTAATGACCAGATGGACTAGACTGCTTCATTAGACTGTATTTTGATTAGTATGCCAATTGGGTCTAAAATTGCTCAAAGACATTACAACATTAAAAAGGACCCAGTCAGCTTTGATATGAAAATCTAGGTCAGAGTCTGCAAACAATGTCCCTGCATGTTAAAAGGAGAAAAAAATGTAATATGCACTTTATAAATGTAATAAACAAACTTTTGGAGCCTCTCCATATTATGTGCAAAGACAGCACTGATGACAGTGTGAATCCGAGAGGCAGACAAGTTTCCAACTGAAACCCTTTGGAGTTTTAGCCGTCTGGAAACTCTCAAGATGGAGATAGACTGATAACGGCTGCAGGGAGATCAAAGGCAAAATTAATAACGAGTCAAAACGCAGCAAGGAAAGACCCCATCAATGAAGACAGAGGCATCCCAAGTAACACGCTGCATGTCGCCTCAACTGCCTCATCAATGACTGTGAAACAGAGTTGTGCACCAGTTCCACAATGTCTGCCTAAACACAATCACAGTGGACCCAACATGGGAGTATCAAAATGTAACAGGCTGCTGGCAAGGAGTCATAATACTAGTATACATTTTACTTTTTAGAAAAAAGAAAAGAATAAAAAGCAATTAAGGGCAAGCTCGCCCAAAAATAGAGCACATTCACCCAAAATGCACAGAGTTCACAGTGGCAATTATGCCCGGCTCCAGAGGCAATGGTGATGTTGGTGATTAAGTGGAGATCATGTTGTGCATGTTATCATACACGCCCAGGGCAACATCTGCAAGTTAATCAGCAAGGATGGCTTCTCCACTGTGAGCCAAATAAAAGTCACATAATACCGCAGCATCCCGGCGCGCTGCCTCTACACACGCGTTGGGGCCCGAGTTGATTTGCGCCGATAAGTAGGCGACTAAACTCCTTTATTCTGCTGCTGAGGGAAAAACACCCCTTTGTAGCAACCTTGATTTTCTTGTTTAGTTAAACATGCAACCCTGAGACGCAGCAGTAGCACATAGCAGTTCCCTTGATGTAAATAAACATAGCTGCCATGTTGTTTGCCATACGTGTGCAACCTCAGTGATAGAAAATAGCTTGCTTGCCCGAATAAGTAAAGATATGCTCTTGTATTCCAATCCCCTTGTATGTAGACTTTAGTAGACTTACTACTAAATGTGCTGTAGCTTTCCTGGTTCACTGGGAATATTGATAGCATGAAGTGATTTGATGAGCATGTATTACTTGTGCATATTAGATCGAAAAAAGGCATCACTGCTGTCTGTGGGTGGAATAAACTTGGCTTTGTGGTGGTGGTGGTTGTGGTGAAAAAGGAACGCTGAGATTTGTTTGGCTTAAATTATGCCGAAAAAACGCTGAGAAGCGCTTGTGTTTGTCACGAAGGTCAGGTCCAGCTGAGAATGCATCTGAGTATGAGTCTATTAGAATAAAGAGCACAGTCGATAAGGTGGGTGTGGGAGAGGATACCAGAGGCTTGTGAACCTAATGGTCTATGGCTTGATTGTGCTTACAGGAAAGGGCAGTGTGGGAGCTGCTTTAATCCCTCACCAGAAGGAAACAAATAAGATAGACAAAACAAACGAGTGGCGCCTCCCCAGATCCATCATTCTATCTGCAGGCCCTCCCTGTGCGGTCCGTCTGCTTCAGAGCGATTTGTGCACCATAGATTCCAGTCACCAGTTCTTCTCATGAAGAATTAATGAACTGAAAGCCAAAGGGGGATGGAGGTTGGGGGCTGGGGAGAGGAGGAGGGGCGGGGGGGAGGTTTAAGGGGCCTGGAGGTTGAGATGGCTTACTTCTTCCATCCTGATAAAGAAAACAGGAGTCAGCTGTGCATGTCGCCCACACCTTCCTGACGCTAAGAGGGGAGGGAGGGAGGGAGGGAAGGGGTTGTTCCTTCCCCTGTGAAGCTTGTGCTTCAGAGAGCATGCTGTACAGTAATTGTGAGTGAGTGTGTGTGTGTGTGTATGAACTAGCAAACATTAGGTGGGATTTGAGCAGCATATGTGTGTATCTGTGTGTGTGTGTGTGTGTGTTTCTATGCATGCTTCTTATGTCAGTATGCATGCACCTGTGTGTGCATGCGTGTGTGTGTGTGTGTGTACACATGCATGGGCTCATCCCTGTGCATGTAACAGAGGTGAGCCTGGCATACCATCACAGCTGGGAAGCGCGTGGTTCCACTGGTGGTTTTTCTCACACACGATGGGTTCCTGGTCGCTTAGCGTGTACCCATGATCACAGCTGAATGTCACCCTGGAGCCGATGGCAAAGCTGTTCCCATGCCTCTTCCCATTCACCGGGATGCCAGGGTCTAAACACGAATCCGTTTCCATCATGATGCCTGTGGGGAGAGAACAGGACCATTTCATTCCCCCCTCCTGCTCCCAAATTGAATGGAGAACAGAGACACCAAGAGCTCGCTCTGTCTTTATTGTTCACCTCCTTCCTCTCCCCTCTCTGTATCTCTTTCTCTCTCTCTCCCTCTTCATGCAATACTTTTTCTTCCCCTGTCTCTCTTCATCACTTTCCCACACTCTTTCTCTATTCTCTCTCTCTCCTTCTTTCACCTACACCTCTGCTCTTGCCTTTTTTCTTTTTTTCTTTTTTATTACTATTCTCTTTCTCTCTGTCATTGCCCAGAAATGTCTTTGACAATTTCCTTCTTTTTTCATTATATTTTATGTGCTGGATATATATCAAGTTCATCTTGACATAATTAACAGAAAATAATTAAGGGATAAAGGATTCCCTCTGCATCTTCAGTACTACCTAAATGAAAAACACCCCTGTCTTCAACATATTTTATGACCACTTACTTCAATTATGCTGTCTAAATTGATGTCTAAATCATCTTAGAACACGAGGATAGTCACTGGATTCATTAAGCTGACTAGGTGCATTGCATCTCCTTGGACTTTGCCCAGATGTGCATCGCTGTCATGATTTATCCAAGTACACGACTGAATTGTGAGACACAGAGCCTTTCTTGTTTGTGAAACAATCTGTACCGATTGTACAGAGATTGTACAGCGCTAAACTACATTAAGACTGCCAGGACTTCAAGACTCCATTGCTGCTTTATCTAGATGTCACAAATGACCTTTGTGATTTTATCAAGCAGGTGAAAATATAAGGCAAACAAAGCAAAACGCTAATGGTCCACATCACAAACACACACTGTACAGCAATCTCCCCAAATGGGTGGCATGATTATCTTTCTCTGGAGCTATGGAATATCAAGAGGTGAGGACCTGTTATTTAAGTCACTATGTCCACGTCACTCCTACTTCTTGGAAAAAAAAAAAAAAAACATTAAGGTGACAAACAGGCTTGAAAGGCGGATGCAATTTCGATGTAACACAGGGTCCCTGCTGCAATTAGTTGAGGCGTTCGGCGCACTAAATGAGTTAATATTTGAACAAGGATCTCTAGACGTGCCAGGCAGGTTTGATTCCTCCTTCTTTTCTCTCACGCCAAAGCTCGTTATCACCCAGAGTCTCTCAATCCCCTCACGCTCATGTCGAAAAACTCACATAGTGACGTGAATCATAAGAGTGAGGGGGTGGAGGTGGAGGTGGGGGGGCATGAGAGAGAGAGAGAGATAGAGAAAGAAAGAGAAAAAGAGAGAGAAAAAACAAATGACAGATGAGCTGACTCACTCTCGTAGCGTATCTGAAAGCCCACGCTGGAGCGGCTGTTGTCGGTGGTGAAGAGTAGGTACATGTAATTGCTGGTGCTGATGAGGAAGCGGGGTGCCTGCGTGCCCTGGTACTCCCCAATTAGAGGCGAGGAGGTGGAGGGGCCGTCCCGCACCTCCAGCGTGTCATAATTAACCTCTGTCTGAAACCTGCCAAAGAGGAAAGGTGAAATGTCAAACGCCACGTGCACGCACCCGCACCCGCACGCACACACAAACACACACACTCACTTTTTTCTTTCATAAGAGGATCCAATCTCCATCAATTGGTTTAAAATCAAAGCAATGATTGGTGATGAAATAGCCAAAAGTGACAAAAGCTGCCGTTTTGCTGTATAGTGTCATGTGTGTTATACACATACTCCATCTATAACCACTTCATTTTATTTATATTCAATTTAGAATTGGAGGATTGACAGTGAGCCACTCTGACAGTGAAATGGGCAGTGAGTCAATGGCATGTTAAGTACAGACCACCATGCAACCTCCCCTTTGTCTGATCTAATTGAACTGATCCAATTACCGGTCAAAGGTGATTTTGACGGCATGGTCCCTCCTGGCCTCGATGATCCATTCACAGTTCAGAGAGTCTTTGTAGAACCCAGGCCAGCCAGGGGACAGTAAAACCCCCGACGGAGCCGTTAAATGGCCACCGCAGGGAGCTGAGAGAAACACACGCAGAGAAAATCACGTCTCACTCACACTACAGTCCACATGCCCATAGTGCAAAACCAAAATAAAACGCGCAATCTCTAGAGTGTGCTATTATGGCAACAAGAACTCCTGCAAAGCCATTGCTATGAACTTTCATTGCAAAGCCCTTATTAACTAACCTATACAGAGTTAAAATCTTTAAGTTAAAATGCATGTGTTAAGTTGCTGATGTACTGATTTAATCAAAATGTATAGATTTAACCACACCTAGAAGAAGATAAATCATAATCCAACCACTAGACATAACATTACACAACATTTTTGTAATTAGTAAGTATGGGCATGTTTTCACTTTATGTTTCAAATTCACATATTTATCTTTATTTAAAAGTTGTGACTTACAACGTGGGCTAACATGGGTTGTTGCTAAATTAATTAAACCAAATTTTTTCAATTTAACCAAATGTAGTTATCAACATGAAGCAGATGAAGCATAATCTAGTCACTAAATCTAACTTTAGAGATTTTTTGTAATAACAAAAGTGGGCATGTTTGTTTTCGCTTTGTGTATCTATGTAATACTTCACAGTCCCAAACAACATTAATATCCAGTACTGCAACAATGTCCATGTGATGTACAGTATGGTAAAACAAGCAGACATCTTATATGTACTGTATGTCCATTACCTTCACAACGTGGGACAGCTGCGTTCCATACCACATTGCCGTCCTGAATGACGCAGGTTATGGCCTCTGACCCATGGGTCTTGATGAAGCCCTCGTCACAAGTGAACAGGACTGAGCTGCCCAGGAGGAAGTGCTCGCCGAACCGTTGGCCATTGACAGGTATGCCAGGGTCGTGACACTCATTCTGTCCAAAAGCTTAGAGACAGGAAAGAACAATTCCACAAGGTGGGAAAAAAAAAATGTGAAAATTAAAATGCAGCACTGCATTCTCAGAGGCATCATCAATTATTGTCTAGCTGACAAAGCCTAGGGCACATGTGTCTTACCTCACAACATACATAGCCTCCTCTCTTCTCTCTCTCTCTCTCTCTCTCTCGACATAAACCCATAAACTATTTTCTGCCGCAAAATTCTACTGGGAGATCATGACTTTCCCCCTGTTTATGTTTCTTTTTTTTCTCCTCTATTTCTGGAGAATCGGTAATGAGGCACAGAGACCTAATGGCAAGCTCTGAGGGCACGGAAGCAGCCCTTTTATTTCACCCCCTGACAGACTCATTGCACTCGCATCGCTCAGTGACAGTCACTTCAGCCAGATGGGGAAACATGTCCTTCTGTCTCCCCCCTGAAATGGTGACATATCGGTCCTAAAGCGCTGCTGTTGAGATGCCAGGCTCCAGGGTCCCCTGCCATTGCATGGCTGACACTTCCTCCAAACCCCCTACACACAACACCCCCACCCTCCCCCAAACACACACACTCATCCTGCTCACCAAACACACAAACACACACATGCACACAGACACACATAAAAGTAGCTCTGTTGTGTCTGTTTGTTCTGACAGCAGGGTCCACTGGACAAAAGAGCCCATGCTCTAACAGAAAAGCACAGTGTGACAACCCCTTCTGCTATTTAATTTACTCCCCATCACTCCTTGTTGTTTGACAGAGACACTGCTATAAACCCATTCCAACATATCTGATCAATGCCCTTATGGAAATGGAGGCCAAACCCAAATGTACACATAGCATGAATATGCACCTGTAGAGATGGTATGGGTGCATATGACTTTTTTTGGTGTTTTGTCTATCTCAACTTTTTTTTTCTTTTGGCTTTGACTGGGACTGATTTGACGGGGTAAATAAAGACAGTTTGTGATTTCTTATCTCATTATAGCTGGATCTTAGTCTGCTTCCTGAGATTCAGTTTATAAATGAATAAAAATGGATGGTGTGGCTAAAATAAAACCACTCTCCATAATGGGATGACAACTGCAATAATTCAAAATGGCTTTACTGGTGTAGGTGATGTTGAATCCTCTGGCTGTGTTGGAGTGGTCCGACTGGAACTCCAGACGCATGATGTGCCCATTGCTGGCGATCTGTGAGGGCACATCCTTTCCGGAGAACGTCCCGAATGTGGTGGGCTCTGGCATCCCCTCGTCTTTTACGATGAGATAGTCGAACTGCGACTCCACCTCAAAGTCACTGAAAATGAGATGGATTCGATTGCCTGGCTCAGCGATAATGAGCCAGACGCAGTTCATGTTGTTCCCGTACTCCTCTGGGTAGTTCGGTGACAGGATGACGCCTGACGCCGCGGTGAAATTGAAGAAGCAGGAAACTGACAAAAAATAGAAGCAGGGAAAAGTGTGAAGATGTGCCTCTGCCAGACCCAAAGTGACTGAAAAATATCACTTCATGAGATCCATTACAGAAGCATAGGTGACCCTTTTTCTGTCCATCTATTTCTGCATTAAAGGGCCTCGAAAATCTTTTGGCAGGCGCTTCGTACTCCCCCCTCTCCCTCTTTTCACTGAGACACGTCGGGAATTGAGCAGATCATTCAGAGCTGATAGAGACATTAACCTAGACTTAGTGACCTTTAATGCTTATCTGCTTGACCAGCGTGAAGCAGATGATAGGGGTGTCAATCTGCTCCCAATCCGGGCGCCTGTGCCAAAACCCAAGCACGAGCACCTACGGCTCCGCCGCTAAAACACATGCTTTGATGTCATGTCTTAGAGAGTCCCAATCTCCACTCTCTACCTCCCTCTCACCTGCGCATGCTCGGGTGGTGGTAATTGTCACTTAACAATGGATTAATGGTCCTCGAATTATGTCCTTCGAAAATGAAGGATGACCCTAGAACTGCTTGCCAGGGAGCTTCAATGGATCAGTGGTTCGTTTTCTTAAAATAAACCACACCTTCACCCAAAGACTAACTGCTATGATATCATTTATGCCCAAGATCAATCATCCTAAGTGACATGGAGCTTAATTACAGACACACATTATCAGGAGGGCCTCTTACAGACACAGCTGGGTTTGTTTCCGGACCACTGATTATTTTGCTGGCAAGATATTGTCCTCTCGCCGACCAAGTCAAAGGCAGCCTGACACTCGAATGTGAGTGAGTCTCCATGGAAAAAAGAGTCGCCCGTTCGTTTGCCGTAAGCAGGGATGCCTGGGTCTCCACAGCCTCCTTTGTCAATTTCTGTTTAAGAAAGAAAGAAAGAAAGAAAGAAAGAAAGAAAGAAAGGAAAGGCATTTATTTATCAAAAACAAATTACATTTTCTTAGGAAGTAGCTGTCAACGGTTTGAAAAGAATATAAATTTAATTGTTTTGTCTGTTGTTGACACATTAGAGGAAGCTACAACCTCACTCATTTTCAGAAATCACACAAAACGCTATTTCATGGCCCTTTGTACACCATTAACAGATTAAAACAAGAGCTTCATCGGCTATATGTTATTTGTTTTAATTGCTTTGCTCTTTATTTAATTATTTAGTGCAGCCAAGAGAGATATTTGCTGCATTCATCTTAATACAAATCTTCTGTGCAAATACTTCAAGACAGCAAGAAGCAATATTCCTGCTGTGTGCAAGGACTTTTTGTCTCGATACCAAGCTAGCGGAGAAAAGGTATTTTTCTAGGCGGCATAAAATGACAGTGACAAATGAATGACGTTCTGGAAGAGTTCATTTTTGTGTTAACAACCAGGGTGTCAGCTCAGCAGCTGACGCTCCAGTGACCCAGGCTCAGCTCTAATCTACAGGGGATGAGTTCTCCTCCGCCAGCCTACCTCCACACACAACTACTGTGAGGTGTTAAGTAGGAGTTAAATACCTATGGATCAGCTGGGGGCTTTGCAATGGAGGGATCCACCACAGAGGTTGGCGCAGCCATTTTAGAGGGAAAAAACCCAAACCTCAAACTGCGATTAACCTCAACAAACTGACAGGATTAAAAAAAAGAGCAAACAGATTGCCGCTGTCTGTACAGTATGTTGTATCGCTAGCTGTTCTAATGGAGTTATATCCTTGATTCAATCCGGTTCAAATCTCGGGTCAAACTTCAAGCTCAAAGCAGATGGGCGTGAACAGTGTCACTTGCTTTTGCATTAAGGAACCTTTACTCTCATATTGTACTTGTTCACAGACTCCAATCTGCACACTACATTGAACTAGAAGTAGAATTGAATGGACAGAACAATGGTAAAGAATGGTGTAATAAACATTGTGAATGTAGATAGGGAGGAGGGTTAGGGGGAGAGACCTGTTTACTAACATTGTGAAGTGAGGTTGAGATGCATGTAACACCTCAGTGGGAAGGCACTGTGCTCAGTGGTAATTAAGCATGTAAACAGGTCTGCCGTTAAACACAAAATACACTCATGTAACAGAGAACGAAGAGACGTCCTATACATGTCACTCTTGTGTGCATATGGGCAGACTCTTTCCTGCAAGTTGTAAACCCAACAAAGCTTGTAAAATGTTGTGTGGTTCATTTAACTCGCGGCTATGTGCAATCCACCATCTGTGGGTCTCCCTGAAGAGCGTGATGAGAGGGACTTAGCCGAGGAAACACTGGAAAGAGCATCCTCAGAGACATCACCAGGCTCTACAGCCTCGCAAGAACTCACAGCCTTATTTTTCCAATGGGCTGCGTTAGTACATCCGGTAACACTTTTCTTGACTGGGGAGTACAGAACACATTCATAGCAGCTGTCATGAATTGCACACAGAGCATTCATGACTGTTTCATAGGACATGATTCAATATATATACCTTCTGGTTCTCTACCATCAGATCAGAACTGAAGAAGCCTTTTGGAAGAAAAGTGAAATATCTTCAAGCTCCAAAAAAGAAGCTCAGTTGCTAGTCTATTTCAAATGTCACTTTACTATACAAATATATAACTATAATCACTTATTTAAGTTTAACACTGGGAGGTAAACTACATAGAGCTGACCAGTATTTGTGGACCCCGGAATGGTTGGACATATTCACATTTGAGTGAAGGAAAGGTAGCAAAAGTTGATAATTACCTCCAATGGTTACATGATTTTTTTTCATGAAACATTTAAATTATATGCTTGCTCATGTTCTCTCTCTTTGACATTGGATTTGGCCATTGACTTTAATGTGACATTGTCAGGTAACAGGGTCTAACACAAAAACGACAATACTGCTTTGAGACCGTTGGACTTTTACACTAAGTTATTGCCATTTCCACACATTTCCGTCTTCCACATTTATGAAAGGTTGGGTATGAATGTTGAGTATGAAACAGCTTATGAAACAGCTTCTATGAATGTGTGATGTACTCACCCATCAAGTACAGTGTTACCGTACATCCCTACATATGTGAATGTGTTGTGTGTAGTGGGATAATGCAAAGTGTACTGCGCTGTTAACAAAGTATAAACATTTTCTACTCATAAAATTACAAAAAGTACATAGAACGCTAGACACAGATGGCACGTACAGAAATACAGTATGTCACTATGTGTCACACACAAACTTTTAACTGAACGCTAATCTATCAAACATGATACTTCAGATACCTCTGCAAGAGTCCAGCAAGAGTCGTCTTGTGGGATTATTGTCAAACATGACAAAATGACTGAGTATGTGTGAAATTGGGTTTACACAAAGTTAACCACATTTCCATCATTGTGTTAGACTTCCCGGACAAGGTGTGAATTGCTCAATTATGGTGGTGACATTTATGGAGGCTGATCGAGGTAAGGGATTGGTCGTCAGGGAATGAAAATTTATTTAAAGTCATAGATTTCAACTAGACAAGATAAAGGTCTACAAAAATAATATAAAAGCTGTTTTGTAGAGTGACAAGAATGCTTCTCTTATTTACTCACACCGTCAAGCTAGAACAAAAATGTCTGCATGGCTTGTTGAATCTATTCATCACTTCCTATCAGTATAAAGCTGCAAATAGTATATAAAATCTCTGACTTTTATAGTGTGACATGCCACAGCTAAAAATTTAACCTTGTTTATCATGCCCAATTAACTTTTAACAAGTTTTTTGGGAGGCAGGCTTACTGTGCTCTACATAATTTTGAGACAATCAGTCTAACCATCTGATGTCAAAAAATAAATTACTAATTTGGCCGGACTTGCAAAATCAGCATATTAGCGTTTATGGAAACAGATGCTAAGCTAAAACTTGCTTCGACGTCGATTCTTTCACACAGTGACACTGTGTAGTGTATTTCATGCTGGCAAATTTAGCAACTGCTTCTGTGGAGCGCATATGTTGACCCATTTGCTTTCATTAATCGCATGATGTACAGTAGGCTCTTGGACAACAGGGGGAACAGCAGGGAAAAAGACAGCAAATCAGAATCAGATGGTCTTCAGATGGTCCCCAGATCATGACATGGATCATGCTATGACTATGAAATCATGAATGGCTTGCATCATTGGATCCTCATGTTAAACAATGCATTTCAAACTGCTTTATTTTGACTCCTCCTGATAGCTCCAAACAATCTGTTATTCGACAAGGTCAACCAACTACACATCAAAGCCTATTTGTAATCATCACTGTCATCAGTCGAAAGCACATCTCATGATGATTACTTATGATGGGCAATCCATGTGAAGAGGGACAATGGTAAAAATAACTGAAGTACCTTCATAGATAGCTTTAAAGCCTTGGGACCCAATGGTATCGTCCGACTGCAGGTGAAGCCACATCTGACTGCTCATGCTCACAATCAGGTCGGGCACACTGGTCCCAGTAAGCCTGAAATGCATAGTTAAATTCAAACTCAAATAAACATTTAAAAACTACTCATATTTACTTCACTTTAATTAATACATGTTTTACATTTTTTTAATTAAAAAAAGTATAAATTGTCAGTTTAAATTAAAGGCTTAATTTCAATCAAACACTTTGATGTCGGATATACTTACACATAGAGAACCCTCCTGGCATCTCCTACTTTTTCACCATCTCCCACTGTTAATGTGTCATACGCTCTCTCAAGATCAAACTCCTCAAATGACAGCTTGATAACCTGCTCAATACATAAACAAGCAGGGGACTTGCAC
This sequence comes from Tenualosa ilisha, assembly GCA_015244755.2. Taxonomy (NCBI): domain Eukaryota; kingdom Metazoa; phylum Chordata; class Actinopteri; order Clupeiformes; family Clupeidae; genus Tenualosa; species Tenualosa ilisha. The sequence continues at coordinate 786,625 of PYXC01002643.1, forward strand.
ACATGAATAAGAATTGAGCCACCATGCTACGTTCTAACCTCCATTACCATAAACACCACAAAGTATGTCTGACATAAATGCTTTAAAAAAAGAAATTGTGGGATTTTCTGTGGAGAAAAAGACTTTGTAATGTTGAAAATGTGCAAGATGTGGCCAAGAACAAAGACTCGGAATAAAAAAAGGGTTCATGCACATTTGGTATGTGAGCAGAAAGAAAGGCAGTTAAAAGAAAATTGGATTTGAGAGGAGATTGCTGGGAGGGAAAAAATAAAGCTTAATTAGGACAACCCCATTATCAGCATCCTCACATTTTCTCAATTGGGCCATTAAAGAGCCATTACTCTCATCCATATTTTTCCCGTTCGTACTCGGAGCACAAGCTTAGCAGGTATAGGGAAGCAATCTTCCCTGAAGTTTGGAGTGTCACGCCAGCGGGCACAGACAAATGGATGATCAAGGAGAAATATTTATGTCAGTGCATTTATTTGTGTAAATGTTTGCAGCAGTTTGACCAAGTGAGACTTTCCCATCAAAAAGGGAAACGAAACATTAGCCATAAAAACATGATCAACATGATTAGCTACTTTTCATGAATTGTCACCTATGTTTCTGTTCATATGTTGCTTTTTCTTTACTGTTATTGTGTTTGTTTTAAAAGACAGCTCATCAGATTTTTTTCAACTGAAAGAACAAGCCTTCACAAAGTGTGGGATGAAAATGTGCATGTTTTTTCATGGACTCATGACTCTGTTAAGCACTTCAGAAGTTTCAGAAAAGCAATCTGTATGAAATGTCAAACTGTGTGGTTTGTGAGCTGTTTGGAGCAATCTTCAATGAATAGGCTAAAATATAACCTTTTCAAATTATCTTGTCAAGGCAGATATGCTTTTTACAGAAGATCTAGCAAGCATATAAAGCTGCATTCATGCACTATAAACACAATCAGGGAATGTCAGTGGTTCTTAGTGATTGTTCCCTCAAACAGCTTGCCTACAACATTTTAAGGCTGTATTGATTTCTTTGTTTTATTTTGAACTGAGAAGCCTGACAACTGGCTCAATTGGACATTTTTGTTTTCCCTCAAAGAAAAATAAAAGTCCCCCCCCCCCCCCCCTCTCTCTCCCCCTCTCTCCATTTCAAGAGAAGTCACAATACACAATGGTGAGGGTTTGCATCATAATTCATCCAAAATAAGCACACAGCAGAAACCTTCTTTCCAGTAATTTCTGTCAGATTTACTCTAAATACGTCAAACATGCTGACTTATATGGATTTAGTTTTTTGGTCAGATATTTACTTATCAGTGTTGTTCAGTTCTATACAATGGGTCCGTGAGCACACAAGGACACAGCTGAGTTTAAACTGGATGGAGTTGTTTGCAAAAGTTATGAGATGCATATAAATATACATGCTCATAGTATTTTTAGAAAGTATGTTCTCTGGATTTGAAAAAACAACAATTTGTTGCATACTCTGTATAAATACAGTTTTTCAGTAATAACCACTGTAATATTTGTTGACTGCATGGACAAAATAGGCTTTCTTGTGTTCATAAAATAAGAAAAATAATACTTTTAGTTTACTGTATAGTGTGTCTGTTTTGTTGACTAGCATAATCCCTGACCTCCACCGTCACCACCTCAACTAATAAGATTAAATGTTCAAACAAGTTCGGCACGGATCACGGTTTCGCGTCTATCTTGAAGCCATGAAGTAAATCCATAAAAGCATGACTAAATGTGGACAAAAATAAAATCTTCGGTTTGTGACCCGTTTTAGAGTTTCTTTTAGCTCTGTGCAAATCTGCACATGCAACAGCTGAATGGGAGGTTTTCCATTTCCCCAGGCCTGTCTGGCCATACTGATCCTTGAATCACAGCGATCTGAGAGGAGGTCTACTGGCAAAAGAGTACTGCACCCTCCTAGCAGGTGCAAATAAAGCCATGACAGTTGCCATTCCTCTGTAAAACGTATGCGCTGGCAGTCTCGGTCCAGAATCTGTTTAACAAGGCAGACCCTCTGGAGATATTTCCAGTGGAATATCTCCACAGTCTTTATACACCCAAGTCTATAATAATGAGGTGCGGTATCACTTTAGAACAGAGGTGAGCAAAATGCTGATTTTTTTTTTTCTTTCACTGCACAATTTGGTTATGGTTTGGCCAAGCATACTCAACTGCTATATTCTAATCGGAAAGGTAAGAACGATAAATTGCTGTCAGCTTGTTGTCTCAAAAACAGCTACTAATAAGATCTTGTAAGCCTACATGGTGCCATAGTAACCTGGACTGTGAATGAGATGTTGGGGGATGATGATGCCAGGGAAATCTTTTCCATTCAACACAGGTATGTTCATGTTACAAACCTTACATTCTGATTATTATTTTAATCTGATCCAAAATTCTCATCTTAATCAAGGTGTTCACACGGGTCATTTTCATTCCAATTAAGCCATTATTGTGTATTATCTATTATATCACTGTTATTATATCTAGTGTTATCATATCACAGTAACAGTGTAATGACTGCACACACGTTTCATCATCTTCCAAGCCTAATAACCTGTATTTACTTGATAGTTACATTTTGGTGTTGTTTACTGGCACTCTTAGTCACTTTATTGTGCTTCTTAAATTAAGCTGTTACACAGCTCTTTATAATGCTGTAGAATGCTCCATTCACTTAAATGGGACTTCCCAATGTTCCATGGTCTGATATGTCTTGATAATGGACAGTTACTAGGTATAACAGACCACTGTGAAGGAAAGTGAAACAGAATGTTCCCATAACCAATCAGTTGATCTGTAAATTAGCGGACTACCGTTTCTTTGCAGAAGCTATTATCCATCTTAATCACTGAAATTACTATGATAGCAATGACAAACATGCTTCGTTGTCATGTTATTGATGTATTCAACAGGTAGTCGTGTAATAAGCGGAATAACAGTATGTGAGGCAGTCATTATCGTGGACTAACTCTCTTCAGAATGATTCAAGAGCCCTCCGCAGGCGTCAGGCTCACATCACTCCGACGGGAGTTATTCCACAATAATGACTTTCTCGCAGAGTGACTGGAATCGTGCTACACACCTTCTGTTTGCTTCCAATTTTATCTCTCAACTGCATTTTCATATTTTCCATATTTGTTATGCAATTATAAAACATAATGCGGTTGTGTGTTCTACTAGAGATTACAGGTTGCAAACTCCTATTAAACATCTCATGGTTCAAAAACAAGATGTCAAATAAAAGCAACCTAACTGCACTTGCAGTGATATCACCAGTAAAACAAAATTAAAAATCATGATTTATGATTACTCATTACAATGGTGGATTTCATTGTTGGAACTAGAGATTGCATGGTGTTTGGCTTTACTGGGATATTTTGGCCACAGATATAAAGACTTTTTGATCACAAGCTATGACTCAGTGACCTTAGAGGGATTTTAAAGGGAGGGAATTTAATCATCATTTGTTCTTTCCTGTAAGCAAACTTTGTTAGACACTGATGGAGGTGTCATACAGTCAGTGCATTAACGTAGCAAATGCCTAAGGTAATATTTAGCTAATCATAAGTCTGAATTAGCTTTCTTTGAATTACATGTCTGCAGAGCCTGTATGAGTAAGGATCTTTTCTTGGAAATAAGGTCAGCGTCAAGTACTTCCAGAACACTTTATCACACAGGTAAAACAATGACTATATCACGGTGAACTAAGGTACCGGTTCATTTTCTATTCCATAAAACAGTCGCTGTAATTAATCAACGTATATTAACTAGAGGGCATAATATAATGCATTATGCAACACTTTCTCTTTAATTTCTTTTAGTGAGTAATGACACTTAAGAACTTCTGTTTTGTATGGGCAACATGTCAGCTTGTTGTTATGCTCCAAGCATAATGATTGAACACAATACCTTGATGCTGAATCCATTATAGTAACCATGCATGAGTGAACAAGCACACAACAGTGCTCATTTGGTCTGTTTACCGTGTCACATGTAAGCCAGTGTGAGATTACGTTGAACAGTGAAAAGCATGAGACGGGCTCGAAGGATTTCTTTGTTGTTCATAGAGGAAAAAAGTCCAGTCCTGGTGATATATGGTAGAATAGTCTACCATAACATGGGCAGTGCTTATGGGCCGACAGGGAGTAAATCGAGGCACTAAAATGGGTTGCTAATTCCCATGACTTTGGGCAAACAATGCAGTGAAGCGCGTGGGGGGTGTTGCTTGACATGTTAAATGGCAAAGCAGCTATTAAATAGGCATGTTTCCATGTGATTAATACACCTATTTCTTTCCCCTAAGCCTTTCAGACACCATTAGGATGTTGCCCCCTCCCCCGCCTGCTTCAAAGAAATCTTGCAATGTATGATGACGCATGAAGCAAGCTGCTGAAAGCACAACAGCGAACTGCTTTGATCAATTTGTTTTTTATGCAATAGTTAGGTCCAGTCAAACTATTCCTTGATTCTGGGATTTGACAAGATATCCTAGGACATCCTCACTCGGACTACTCACTTGCAATCACTCTGCATTTGATATCAAATTGTCTGACATGAATGTTCCACTCATTTGAATGATATGCTGCTGACAACAGGAGATGCCAAGACTAAGGCCCTGTTTACATGTATCTAGATATTTTTATAAACAGATATTTTTTTATTATCCGTTTGGGCCTCTTGTTCACATGTAAATGGAATTTCAGCCACCTAAAAAGGATTTTTTTTTTAAACAGCCTCTAAAGTGGAGATTTTTCTGTATTTTCTGGACATCACTGGATATCTGTCAACATCATTTAAAAAAAATCTGTTTATGTAAATATCTAGATACAAGTAAACAGGGTCTAATCATCAGAATATCTCCGATATCTCTGCTCTCTCTATGACAGACTGATAAACCAGTTGAGCCCAATGGCAGACTAAGCATCAACTCAAGGCTCCCTAACACCTACAACAGGTAACTAACATTAAGAGAGAATACATACAAGAGAGAAAAAAAAACAAAAGAAAAGTAACTGACCTTATGAGGATCTACTGCTGTGATGACCCACACACAGTGGGCATTATTTTCATACTGGACCGGGTAGTTAGGAGATGTAATGATTCCCTTTGGTCCTCTTAAATTAGAGCCACAGGTTCTTGCTGTGGGATAAAGACATAACAATCAAAATGTTAAAATACTTACCTGCATAATATTTTTGGATCAACGAAATAAATTACATGGATTGCATTTCCTGAAACAGTGGTCAGTATCAAAATATCACAATCATACATGCAATCTTTCTTCAAAAGTGTTTGAGAAATGATACTTTTTGTGTTTTCTAAAACAGATGTCAGTGTGTAGAATAACCTGAAATCATGTTTTTTTTCAGGTTTCAGGACATTCTACCCCCCGTCCACATATGCACTGTAGAGTAAACCTTTTACATCATTCTGTAAAGAGGGATATTCTCTGACAGCTTAAGAGCTCCTAGCCTCTTTTTTTTATTCCAGCTCTGTCACATGCCCCCCAGGCTAGCATTAGTGCTTCATGAAGGTAGAAATGATTTACCTTCTGGATTATGAAGCCAGCATTCTCAAAGGGGGAAAAGTTCCACTGAATATAGAAATATAGAAATACTGAAAATGAATGGTTTTGCATGGTACCAAGGGAAATATGAGTTACCCCCAGTATACTCTGTCTTTGGCATATTATAGGAAATATTTTTCGTCCCGCATGTTTGCTGGCTGCATTTTTAAAGGCATAATGATCTCACAACAGGGTTATTTCTTGGTTAGTATATGGGATGTCTGTCTCAAACCTCACAGGGATCCAATTAAAACACATAGCTTATGATACAAACATGTGCTATGCGCGTGTATCCTCAAATCACACCAAACTATGCTACTGAGAGATACAGATAAAACTAGCGTTACACATAACGCTATAGGTTATCTTTCACAATGTACTATGGCTGTGCAGATGAGCTGCAGTGGAACCTTTAAAGGTATTCTCATAAGCACAAGCTGATGAGCCACTTTCCTCAGGGACACAGGACTTAGTCATACCAAAGACTCTGCCTAGCTTTCTCTTTTTACACATCTTCTTTTGAAACATTGTCTGCTGTCACTGAGCATTCGGATAGATGTCATTCATTTTTCTGCAGAAAATCTTAAATCTTTATGTACTAACAAGGTATGTACAGTCATGCTGTATGTACAGTCATTTTGATTGTTTGATTGTTTCTGTCAGTTTCCATCTGAATAATGGGTACCACAACAGCAGTAACACCCATTTCAACCCCCTATCGACATTCTTGAATTGGCCTGCATAAGGTCAAGAATTTCCCAAGGACTGTTCATCTCAGAAACTAAGTTGAAACAAAAGGAGCAGCCATCTACGTCAGTAGCATGCGAGAGGATAAAGTATTCAATAATCTTCAGTGGTATGCAAAAGAAGGACTGCTGGCCCTGACAAATTCTTATCTGTTTGGAATTAAGTCCACCAATTAGATCAAACTCCCCCCAATTGAGGACAAATTTCATCACAGTTATTACCATTCCATTTTTTCCAGGTCTGAAAAGGTACGGAGATAGGTCTGATGTAACTGATGATAATAAAATACAACTGAAACACTTTAAATAATCAGAGAGGCTACTAATAACACTGAAAAATTACTGGCTTCATTTCAAGATAGGCGCGAGAGGATGAAGCTACTGGGGATAATTTAATCAGCAGGCTAAAGAGTTTTTAACTTCCAATTTTATCCCTTCAAGCTCTGACTAAGCTACGAGGAAAGGGCCATTTAAGTGTTATTTTACAGAGGTTTCTTGCAGCTGCTGAGACAAAAGTGTCTGGATCAATCAGGACTCTAGTGGAATTGTGCAAAGAAATTGTCAAACATGGTTACTCTTCTTCACGGAGGTCTGACACACTGCCTTACTTCATTTTGATTAATGTCACCACCAACCCTTTGTCCTCTGTGTCTTTGAGAGTTTAAACACTGCAGGTCTCCTCATAAGGGTGCATTTAAATGCCTGCTTGTACAGTAAGGTTATGACAGCAGGGAGAGTGCATAAGGTCCTTACAAACCTGACTGATAAACATCTCTTCGAGGAAGTGCTGATGAAGTAAATTCTACTTGGATCAATGAGCAATTGTGTGCATTGATGGTGATTATTGTACTTGCTTGGCTTAAAATAACAATGGCTATACTACTGTCATTCAGCGCAAATTTTCAGTTTATTTATTTAGGTCTTCACATCCACAGTCATTCTTCAACTTTCATCACATGACACCAAAGCTTGGTAATCTAATATTCTGCACTCAAGCTAATGCACTATGCTCAGTATGCTTTCATGAACGGGAGAGGAGAGGAAAGAGCCGATGCACAAACAACACAAAACCAAACGTCACAGAATCCACTGACTTTAAAATTCATTTACTAATAATCATGGTGATTCCTGCATATAAACAATAAACCATGATGATTAATAAGCCTCAGGCATGCACCAGATGAATACCATGACAGCAAATAGCAGAGTACTGCAGTGTAGAATATGATTATTACTACATATCGGACACGTAGTAGGAAACTACAGTACCCATGGTAGTATACTGCAGTATGAGAAAGAGAAGACTCAGCAGGAAGAGCACATGCTCACTGCCAGGAAGAGATAGGGAGAAACTGTATTCCCTGTACAACTGTGAGGACTCCATTTTAAGTACCAGGAGCACTTCTCACTATAGGCATGTGGCACACATCAGCCCTAACGAGACCTGACAATGTCCTTACAGAAAGTGTCTGCACGAGGGAACAGGCAAACCGCATTTGCACTTACTGCGACAGATAGGCCTGTGGTCACTCCACGCAGCCAGAGTTTCAGTCACTCTCTGGCAAGCGATGCTCTTTGATCCCTGAAGCACGTAGCTGTCATCACAGGAGAACTGAATGCTGGAGCCAACCCTGTGGGCGTAGCAAAACAAATGACCGTCAGTGTCTGACCTGCCGCACCAAGCCTGCCACCCCACCCCCAACCTATGACATTTCTTTCGTGCTTTTTTTGGTTTACCTTTCCCTTTTTTTCCTTTTTATGCTGAATCCCAATAACAGGGTGGAAAAAGTCACAGGATGCATGACTAAAAATAACATGCTAGTGTTAACAAGGTGTATTTCATACAAGACCCAATGAATCTTCTGAAGATTCATGAATCATATCCATACAATACATGTACTCTAAGGGTGTGAGGTAAGCCTAAAGGCAATAACATAATAATATGTACTTAAATAAACAGCAGATCAATTACTTTTAGTAACTTTGTGTTGTAATGAGGACAGCTAATGTGAAATGGGACCAAAACATTTTCCTAAACGTCTCATCGCCTGACGACAGGTTGAACATGATATCATCTCTTCTGAGGCACCATCACCTCTTGCAAGGGTGCAAATGAAGTCGCAAATGGTGATGACACCGCGGCAGGCATTTGGAGATGGCCGCGCTGCACAGCAGGTCAGCTGCTGATTAAAATAGAGCCTATTCACACGCACATACACACATGCTCACATTACACCAAGCTGTAGCCCAACAAGACGAAGAGAACATACTGAAAATCTGAGCCAATCCTCCTGCCATTCTCTGGAATCCCAGGATCTGGACAAATGTCAGCAGCCATTCCCCCTTGGCTCACTGCAATGGGGAGAGAAAATTGAAAAAGGACAGTGCCCCTCGTGTAACAAAAACAAAAGACCTCCATATGTTTGAAAATATGCTTGGCATGGCAAGAATTGAAAAATGATCAATTTAGTCAAATTTCTGCATAACAGGCTGTAAGGCATTGCGGTTTAGATGACAGTAAGATTGATGGGACATCCCATGTCATTACACTGGGAAGAAGTTACACATTAATAAGTTCAGAAAGAAGAAGTAGTTCTGGAAGACACATGCTATGAAAAAAATAAGAAAAAAAAATTGCCTACTTTTGTTACATTAACATCATCAACAACAGAATATTTACATTATTGGTAATAGTGATGCATAGGTAAAGTGAATGGTCAACATCATTTGAAATCACACCACTTGTCTGCAAGAGACAAATCTCCAAATGCAAAATGTATCGTCTTTCTTCCTGGTCTGACTCATACCTGTTTTCCTCCCTGCATACCACAAGCCTGGGCAAGAGCAATGTAATCTTACCACCAGTGATTCACAGGCATAACTCAGTGGTATAAAATTACTATTTTTTAAGTGCCCGTCAGTCCATCCAACCAAACAAGTACTGTTATCTATTAAATTTAGACCAGCATGATAATTTGAAAATTTCATTACTGCATTTGTCTGGATTGCATGCCTGGATAAAAAATGCATTCCGTTCGCTGAGTTGACAGGGGATTTAGCGATTCAAAGCTTAAGGCTATTCCCGTGACAACAACAACAAAAAAAGATCACGGAAAAGGTCACAGCGTGGTCCCTCTTCACAGCTCGTCACTCCCACCCATGCAGTGCCAGACGGGGCCTCTGTTCACACCTCAAACGTGGCATCAGCCTCAAACACAGGCACAGTTCATTTGCAGGCCACAATCACACCAGGTCCGCTTTCAGACTGCTCAGCATTATGGTGTAGTGGTGCTGCAGCAGGCAGACAGAAACTTAAAAGGGCCTTTTTTTTGGATGTTCTTTTTTTTCTTTCTACTTCATTCCATTTGATAGCTTGCCATGCCATTAATAATTAGCATATAGGCTCGTAAATTGTTTTATATCGCCTCCAATAAAACGTTTTATATTGTCTCCCAAATGTCATCCACCACTGAATTTTAAAAATAGAAATTACCTGTTACTTTGAAATTCAAATTTGCATATAAAGTTTACTAGAAGCCATGTAATTATGGTCTTAATACAAAGATGTGACAGGACTATCTATGGATTCCGGTCTATTTCATATATAGGCCACCTGAATTTAATATGTATTGACAGTGTCAAGACATTTCAAAATAAAGCTACAACATTGAATAGAGAAGGCTAAAAAAAGCTAAAATATCAAATTTCATGTTTAAGTTGCCAACCTCGCACATTGTGCTGAATACAACATGTATATGTTTGATTCTGACTACTAACATATGCATGATACCAACAACACTACAGGGTTAAAGATATTGGAGTCCATTAAAAACACTGTCATATATTGCAGTTCACTACTCTAATGTGTCTGTTCACAGAGACAAACACTGTGGACCCACTGAATGAAATGTTAAGTGAGGTTACTCTTGAAGTGAGTCAGTTTTTGAAAAGTCATTTACACTGACTTGTTTGAGTGTTACCACTTCGTGGAAGTAAATTTTGGACGAAGGTCAGGGGCTGGGGGGGCCACATGTCTGTGTGTTTGTGTGTGTGTGTGTGTGTGTGTGTGTGTGTGTGTGTATGTGTGTGTGACTGGTCAGAGTAGCCCTCTTGCACCGTAACCCTTTTGATCAACTGCCATGTCCTCCTGTTTGATGTGGTCTTCAAATGTCATTTCCTCTGATTGTTGACATGACTTTCAAAAATGATTCAGTATGATCAAAGCTTGTGGCCTTTCTGATGTGCTTTTGGTGGGTGGCTTTCTCTCTCTCTCTCTCTCTCTCTCTCTCTATACGGATACATATATATATATATTTTTTTTTTCTCTCCCACGATGCTCCTATGATCATTCCAATCAGAACATGAGATTTTCTTGTATTGAACTCTTGAACACATATAGAGAATGTCACACAAAATTGATTTAATTAAGTTGCTATAAGATTAACCGTCACTACTATTCTCTTATACTTCTTATATTCTCTAAAGCTGTTAAACATGGGTCCTTTTAGATGCTTTCTAGAAACTAGTGGTTTTGCATATTTTATTGCATTTTCCTTCTTTGTTGTAATGTCTGGGCACTTAAATGTGGGATGAATTTCCCTTGCCCCACACCTCACACTTGAACGTGCAAAGGATGCTTGCAACACTGGCTGATTCATCGAGAGTCTCACTTTGGACTTCAAGTGTTTATGTGTGATTATGGGCTACATATCTCCATAGCAAATCTCCCTCATACAAAGCATGGTTCAAGTGCTTCACTTCTGCACTGTCAGCCTCTCGCTCGTGATGTTAATTGCCAAAACGCATGCTCGATGAAGCACAGAGTGGCACAAATTATTGATATAATTTAACATAGTCTTAACAGGCAATTGTTTTTTTCCTCCATCCTATTACGGATATCATCAAGGGCATCTCCTATACTAAGGGTATGTGAGATATGAGCGTGCGGCAAACAGGAGAATGTCATGTCAACATGGTTTACAAAAACAAGTTGTATGGCTGCATAACACGATGTAGCACCCAACACTCGCAATCACTAATGTGACCCCACAGGGGTGCTATATAAACGGCAGTGGGCCTTCGAGCAGCCTTTGCAACTTGACACCAAGCCTCTGACTGCCTAAAGACACATGTGCCTTTTCTTGAGTACGCTGTTTCTTTTTTAATGCGGCATAATTAAAATGCTAATGAAGCTAAAATGCCACCTTATGACCATATTGCATAAATACTCACAGACAGTGTTCTTGTGGCTGGTGTCTTTGCTTGGAAGCATTTTCACGCCTCTGGACTTCAACTCGATGGCCTTTTTCACTGTTGGGAAGGGGGAAGAGACAGGGTGAGGAAAAGATAGAGAGCAAAAAGGAGAGAGGAAGAAAGAGAGAGAGAGAGGGAGAAAAAGAGAGAGGGAGAGAGAGCACAGCAACTGAAGAGGGGTAGCACACATTATAATCCATTTATGTAATTAGACAAACCCCCCCATGAACCAGGGCTGAAAGTAAATCTGAGGGCCCCTTTTGCCAGCATCTCAGTGAGTCCTTGGCTGCACCCACTGTCAGAGCTGGCCTTCACTACAGACACATAAAAACCAAAACGGACTGATCATAAGTTCACTGACCAAAGACCACCTGGCTATGAACATGATTGTCCAGTTTGAGTATGGCAAGGCAAAAGACAGTGCTTGACCAGGACCAGGAGTGAGCAGCACATACCCCAAAAAGACAGTTTTCCCAGTAGGAGTGTTGAAGTTGAAATTCGCATCGACTGGACCAAATTTTGATTACAGGGCCCTGAATTCAATCCTGCAATTAAGGCATGTGGGGTGCCAATTACAGATGGAGCCAAATGCAAAATACTGGGATAAAAAAAATAATCATGCATAATGCCTTCTCCACATGACATCACACAGACTCTAGGTATTAATAGAACAGTGTGTGCCATGATTTTAAATCTAATAAATAAAGCTGTCCTGAGAGCACCAAGAAATGAGGTTGGGAGGTCAAACGTAAGAGCATGATGACCCTTATGATACAATGACAATTCATTTAGCACTGCAATGGATGATGCCATTGATTTTTTTTTTACTGAAACAGTAGCAGCAGAACTTCTGATAGCTCCTTATAGCTGTAAATATTTGCAAAATTTGCAAAATTATGGTCAATTTTTGTAATTATATATTTATAATTATTATGGCTATCTACCATGGCAGCCAGCTAGTCTGGCATGGATACTACAACTCCCTGGTGTATGCTAACAGGGTGTCTAATAATAAAATGAGCACTATAAGCATATGTTTTGATGTTCTTTTGGCAAATCGCCAAACATGGGCTAAAAGACATCCTGTGCATGCCCCACCCGTCTGGCTAACCCCCCTCTGCTGATTCCTCACCTGAGTTGGCATTGACCGTGGTTCATTCCCAGTCTCCCGATGCTGACCCTTACCTTGGTACTGGGCACTAAATCCTTTCCGCCGGTGGTTGCTGTCAGAAGTGAAATGCAGCCGCAGCCAGTTCTTGCTGCTGATGACAGGCGAAGGTAGATTCATGCCGGTGAGCCTGAATAAGCAAACAGAGAAAAGGCAGACATATTTAAAATAGGTAAAGAATCAAACCAGGATTTGCCGCTTATTTTGACATTGCTGTTCTCTGGGTTTCATGAAACTCATACTATCAAGCTGATATATAGATCATTACAATGGAAGAGTAATGTCACAGGGATCAAAGGCATTCATAAACTATATTGAAAACATGGTAAGTCTTAAAAGTAGCACTGATATGGAAAAAAACTACTGAAACACAATTTTTCAATTTGCTAGTAATAGTAACTAAACAGGGTTCCTTTAAACAATAATGACTTTCAGAGAAGTGCCAGCAAAAGTTTACATTATGTATATATAAAACGTATACTTTATATATATAAATATATATATATATAGAGAGAGAGAGAGAGAGAGAGAAAGAGAGAGAGAGATTATGTTCAGAAATGCAATATGGTTAAAATAGCTGTGATACACAGACACAGACACTTGTATTTAAAGTAACACAGGCAGCAACACAATGTAGGGGTCAGTAACTGAACCCCTGTCGTCCTATTGTTAGCTGAGCAACGTTGCTGCAGCTTCACTATGTCCACACAGCAGCTTATTTTACATCTGAATAAAAAACCAACTCAAACACACTAGGGAGGCAGCTGGCCAGTCCCATCAGTGGTCCCTGAGAAAAACACACAGAGTTTTGATAATGTTTGGGGGGAAAGGCAGCTCCCACTTTATTTGCTTCAAAATAAAAGTTCATGGAGCCAGGATTGAAGTAATGGAATTTTCTTACAGTGCAGCAAACGGATGTAGAGCCAGCAGATCACAAGGAGATATTTTCTGAACGCTTAAAGGGTACATAGAATGGATGAATGGAGTATTGTACCCTGTTCTATGATGTTGAAATAAGGGATAATGTATGTCCGCTGGTTATTATAGGAAAATATTTCCCAACAGGACGAACAGGATCCCGACGTCGAAGGCGAAGGGGTCTTGATTCGTCCTGAAAGGAATCTGAAGCAAAAAAACCTGTTGCCATTGACAGTGGTCATTATACTTTTGCGGCGGTGATTCTACAGAAATAACTGACCTCTGAACGTTGTGAAGGCCCATTCAAAGTGAATGGAACCTCCCACAGCATTCTGGAAAGCTGTACAATAAATAGAATATATTCTTTTTTTCTTTTTGATTTATCAAAAAAAAGCTCAAGTGCAATTGTACAAGCCCAATTAAAACCTTATATGTCGGCTGAGTATTGAAATGGTTCTTTTAGCTAAATGGCCTCCTCTTTGGCAACCACAATTGAACTACAATGGCTTTGTGCTATTTGACATTATATGTAGTCTTTGTTCTAATTTGCCCATGTTTGAGAGGCTATTTCTTAATTCAAGATTTTCATATACAGGAGGGCACAACCATGCCTCATGTCCATGACAGATAATATGACCATGTAAAACCTCTCCAGATTCATCAAAGTCAAGGCAAAAATGGTTAAATCGCTTCACAAGCATCACTTACACTACCCTTCACACTCTACTTGTGTCAACAATGCTTTCGAAAGTCTGCCAAGGCCTAGACATCCTTCCAAGCTGAAAAAGAGAATTACTGACGAAGGATAGGCCCAACACTAGCTAGCCTCTGCTCTCTAAGATCAGCAGGCAAAGAAACAACAAATTCTTGTCTGCCTGTCTGCCTATCTGTCTGTCTGCCTGTCTGCCTATCTGTCTGTCTGTCTGATTGTCTGTCTGTATGCATGTATGACTCTCTGTTCTATATTTCCTCATCCATTTATTCAGGCAACTTGCACATGGCACACAGGATGCTGCTAAGGATCCAAATGAGTGCAATGTTGACCCTTGTCGTTGACATTGTTGACCCAATGTTGACTGTTAGGGTATAAAATGTGAACACCAATGTTTAAAAAAACATTGCTTAACAGATTTAGACCCCACCAATGTATCGACTGACTGGAAATGGTATGCCTTCAGCCACAAACACTTTTAAGGGCCCTTAAGATATCACATTGTATATGAGCATGGAGATGTTTCATACAGACTCTGCAGTAGTCTTTCCATACGTCTATGTATATTTCTTCATGTCATAAACTACCAAAGCCACAATGCTGGATATGCATTTTTAACTCATTTTCTTCAGGCAAACCAGCCATTGAATAAACAAATTAAACTGCAATTCTTTTCTATGTGGGCCCTTAATTTATGTCCACATTAGAGTAACTGATTTAAGCCTCCCAGTGAAGTGGTGAAGTGGTAACACAGAGATATGCAGCAGCCCTTTAGAGAAGAGAAAGGTGTGTCTTAGCTTCTTAGTGGGTTTGAGGCCTCCCACACAGGACTTACATCAGAATCCTTTCATTTCATGGTCTTGTAATATAGCAATTTCTTTAAATTCAGAAATGTTTATAGGGCATGTTTCCGAGAATTACATTCCATGTCCTGGGTATTAGTGTCATATTTACAGGTATACAGATGTAGATACATGCATGCATCCATGCACATATGCTGTGCACATTTAAAATTACAACATGCTACAGTTAAGCATCATATATGTATGGCAGATATTTTGAACTTCACTTTATGTTCATTATTAAAACACTGCAAATTAAAACAGGATGGCAATGCCTGATAAGAGAAATATCCAGTGTAACCAAGGGTTGAATCACCACCATAAAAAAGTATCGTAAGGATATAGGGAGTGATGGTTCTACAGGATTGCAGAATTTGCAGAACAAGTGAATTAATAAACAGCAACCTATTGCCAAGATTATAGAAAACAAATGTAAACTGTCAAATAATACTGTGTGTCTACATTAGTATTTAATGTGTGTAAAAGATGGTGAAAATTATTTACCAGGATTTTTTCCAGGGTTAAACTTTCACAAAACTGAGGGGCAAACATTTTGGATAACCTTAAGTGCTACTAATGTAATAAAAGAAGCTCTATCAAGACATGAAACAATCCAGATGCTAAAAGCAGTAAAGATACCATGCAGTGTCACAGTCTTAACTGAATATTTCCCACTAAAGGCTGAATATGTTTATCTTATTTTCAACATAGACTTCAACTAGATTTTCCTCTTTCTTCTTAGAAATCTAAGTTATGTCACTGACTAAACTAAGACTTTTAGCCATCTCCTAGGCAATTAGACAACTCTACAATTACTAGTTGGATCTGACTTTCATAAAAAAAAGAAATTTGCAGATAACAGACGAAAAGAAAATGGAAGGACCTATTCATGAGAATAAAGACACATTAGTGGGATTCACTGCAAATATAAAACTGCTAAACTCCATTACGTCTCAACAGGAGTGTGCCATTAAGCTTGATTGAATTACCCCCTAGGAAGGTAATACCAAAGGAAGCTATGCCTTTGACTGAATGGGAGCAACATTATCTACCTGGCACACACTGAAAACAGTTTGTAAGTTTCTTTTGGACCATTCGCAGTCTAGCAACCCAGTTACAAGCAGTCATAAACATTTTGGTTGGACATTTATAGATCATGAGCAGCATTTGAGGAAGTGATGGTGAGCGTGTGTGTTTGAATCCCATATGAAGGAGACAGTATGTATTCAAAATGAAGAGAATTTTCAAAGAGAACATTTCGCCAGTGAGAAGGGAACTTCAGAGGACTTAGAATCAATAATTAGAACTGTGCCTTTATTGAATACACAGCATTAGAGGACATTCTGACAATTTATGACCCGCACAAAGAGAGACAAAGAAAGTAACTAGACACCAGGGCTGACAGGGTGTGCTCTGGTGGGAGAGAACAGAGAGTCGCTTGGCAGAGCTGATGGTAGGGGAAGTTCACCATGCCCCGGGCTCCTTTCAGGAGAGCTTCAGGAGAGGCAGTGTGGGTATTGGTATTCAGTCTCTATCTCAGATCAGTGGGCTCGACATGGACATCACATCAACACCAGCACCAGCATTGATACCAGCAGAGGATGTGCACAGAGAGAAAACACATGAGAACTGTAGAGCAAGAGCTTAGTGTTTTAGTCATATATGATATGCCCATTTTTTAAACTATTATTAGGTGTGTAGAGCGTACACAAGAGACAAATGTTTAGCCTCTTTTTCCTATGGCAAAATTCTCGTAGAATTCACACTGTGACACTGTGTTGCATACTTTTTTGTGCATGAATGTGACAAACTTATTTTCTGGGCCATCAATCTCAACCACAAGCTTTCTGCTCTTTGTACACGACTACACTCAAGGGCAGCTGTACTGACAACATATGGAAGATGTTGTTTCCCTGGATGTTATTGTCCATACATACAGTATATTGTATCCTAACTAAATATGGCAGTCTGGTGACTTGGGTATGGTGGGGTTTGTGTTAAGGTTACATGAAATTGACAATATCTAACCAAACCAAACAAAATCGATTAATAAAAAATAAATGGTAGGTGACCCTAAAATAGACCCTAAAATGTTTCTGGAATTGCAGACGCAATATTATTGTATGACAAATCGGTCGTCACATCGGATATTACAAAGTTTTAACTTTCAGTGCATGCTAAGCTATTAACTGTCATAAAGTGTTTAAACAAAAGAGTTTTTTTTAATATAATTCAACAAGTAATGATTTACAGTGTCTGATTGATATCATCAGTGTCATTGCAGGATCTAAGCTTGATCAATAATGACATGATACACTTAAGGACAAATCAGTTTCTCCCATTCTTAAGAACTTGGTTGCAATGAATATATTAAGTTGTTTCTGCCATAGCAGAAGGTTATAAATATTGGGCAAATCGAGAAGGACCAAATTCGTTGATAGATATATATATATATAGCACCCATATGGGTCTAGTTGTATAAAATTACTCATGTCTGCACCATCAGCTAACTCCTCTAGTGCATTGTTTCTTTCATTACAATTTACCGAGAAATATTACTTCAAGAGGAAGATCTTTAAAAGAGAGCAGGATCATAAGAAAATTACATATTGGTGGGATCTCTTCTGCCTCAGGCAATTTGCGCACAGCAGTTCTGCTTCCAACCACTAATAAAATTAAGACTGACAAACAGCAATTAACGTAACTGGTCAAACCTTCAATAATCGCATCAAAATGTACATGCAGCTCGCATTTAACATGTACTTAAGCATACATTTTAATGTATAGTAAAACACTAAAAAACAAAACATGAATTACACTGTGAGTCTGCATTAGGGTCTTTAACATTATTAGGGGCTCAGTTATTTGGCTGGATGATTTGTTTGTTACATAGGATGTATTGGATTTGGCACACAGCTTCAGAGCTTAGACTGGCATGAGGAGGGGAGGGGAGAGAGTGGCAATTACTGCTCCAACCTGCTTGGATCCCTCTACAGCCTTTCAGAGGACTTAAGTTTACTGGAGCATGAAAACCAGGTTGAGATGGGGAGGCAACAGCAAAAAAAAGGTAGATGGAGAAGAAAAAAAGAAGGAGAGAAAGAGAGAGAGGGAGAGACTTCTGCCAGAAAAAGAAGAAGAGTCCTGACAGATAGAAAAAAAAAAAAAAAAGATAAATCTTTTTGAAGTTTGGAGTCAGGTACTGGTGAGACGGTACATGTATGGAGAAAGTGACTCTTAGCTGTGGAGGAGCAGAAAACACAGCAGGGATAGAGACAGAGGGTTTGATGACTAAAGCGAGGGCATTCATGGGATCACTGGAGCCGAGTGATAACCTGAGGCCCATTTTAAAAATATCCTATATAAAGCCTAGACAATCATTTCAAGATGGAAAGTAATATACAGTATATAATTTATGTGCATTTCAAGATTGGACTTACCACCAAAGACTTGAAAACAAAACATTAAGTTAGCGTTAGCAATAATTTAACGGGAACTGATAAGTTACGTTTGAATTAAAAAAAAGAAAAAAAACTAGCAGGGTAGAACAAAGCCATCAATTTTTACTGACAGGGAAAAATAAAGATCAATATTTAAGAGCCTGAAAATTTGAGAAGACTTCAAAGAGAAAAAGGTCTTTATTTTATTCAACAGATCCTATTAAATTTATTCTGCCCCAGAAGGTCTGGGTCAGCAAGGTCAGGGAGATCACGCACATCTTGCCCTTTGAGAGGCTCCAGAGGAATTTCAAATGAGGAAGTCTGTGGCCATGTTCATGATGAAGTGTTAAAGTGGCCTCCTTTGATTCCTCCTCGGAATCTCCACAGTAATCCAGTGCTGCTCTAATGAATACACAGCATCACTTAAAACCGAGGAGAAAAATGTGGAAGGGCATGGCCAAGGATCTTAAACTACCAGTGAAAATGTACTTCATACTCTCTCATAATAGAGTGCAGCTCAGTACAGTATCAGAGGGGGGTGAAAGCAGAGCAAGAGGCACAAACGTTTGTTAAGTTATGTGTTCAATTTTCACAAGGGAGAAGGGGGAAATCCTCCTTTATGCAGACCAGTGTTGAGTCCTCATACACTGATACAGAAGATCATTGAAAATTTATATTGTGATGTTATGTGACACTCCCACTTATGCAGACTGGAACTATTCATGTTTGCTCCCATTGTAACATATTATGTCCCATTGTAACATATTATGTTCTATCTTGGTCAGTATTCAATGATCTTTGGCAGTAGAGTGCAGTCCAAAGTGTATGAAAGCATATTGCTCATATGCTCATAACTGATTTCAGTTCAGTGCAGTGTTCACATGGCTAAACAGTATGCTGTTTGGGGATGACTGTAGGCTGAAACGCGTTTGTCTGTGAAACGTTGCCAGTCAAATAAACAGATAGAACTTGAAAGTGCGTTTATTTTTTCTTTGATTCAGTAACTCTTTATTTTACGTCTTAAAGCTTCCTTTGCAGGATTGGCCATTCCTTTGCTGTTTTCTCGGGTTGGGCTTAGGTTTGTGCTCACATTTTTCTCTACAGAGCTCCCCCTACAGCTTAGGAGTAGGTATACAACACTGCCGTTTCCTCTTTCTCTGTTCCCCTGACATCGTTTTTTTCTCATTTCTTTCTTTTGGTTGTTCCATGATGAATGTTTGAATCTCCTTCACTACAATGTGTTTACAGCTAGCCGGTGCCTATCTGGAGGTGTGTTTGTATGTAGTGTAGTAAAGCTTGAAGTTTGTTACTTTGCGAGACCTGAGACTCCCATGAGACTTGGCAGCAGCTTGCTGGCCGAACCTTGCTTTTTCCCTTTCTCACTAAAAATAAAGCACCTTGAGTGTTTTTAAATCCTGTTAACTATAGCTGATGCCAAGGCCAACATGACTTACTAGCCAGGGATCCCTTTAAACATCACTAATAGAAACAGAATACTCCTCAATGACAATATATGGACATTTACTTATTTATTTAATATATAAATAACCTTATATATGGTTATATATTATTTAATATATAACCATTAACATAATGGTTTATGTAATCAAGCGCAAGGGGTGAAGATATCCCTGCAGACCAAAATAGCTTACATGCTATGAGCTTAATAGATCTATATGCCCACCAAGGTTTATTTTTTTGTTTGCCGGGGTACTATGGTTCTGGAGTTATTCTACAAAAACTGTGTCAAACCACACTTTGCTGAGGTATGTGTGTGTGTGTGTGTGTGTGTGTGTGTGTGTACATGCACATGTGTGTCTGTGTGTGCATGTGTGTGTGTATGTGTGTTTACACCTGTCTGTTTTTCTGATGGTTTGTGTGGTTTGGCGGGAACATCTCTGACTGTCACTCCCCTGCCAAATCAAAAGAATAAAAAAAAAACTGGATATCCCTCAATATAATTTCCATCCCATCTCATGCACTTCTGAATGAGAGAGGCATAAAAGAGAAGGGGGTGATCTTGACATTGCCTGGAAAGTTCAGTGATGAAATGAACATATTTATCACACCATGTGGTGTGACACTGATAAAAGAAACTGCTTTATTTTTCATCCGACAGAGAAAAACCTGACATGACAGTTCAGCAGACATCTATCTGCAAATTCCATGCACTGGAAATTGCTTTAGGAAAGTCAATCAGCTGGTTCACCAGGAAGCAGGCCACATTCAACATCAATGCCTGACTATTCTCACCTGCCAACTGCCAATCTCCCTCACAAAGTCTTATTCCTTTATGTCTGTTTGAGTAACAGTCAGTGGGGCTACATCTCGGGAGACTAAACTGCTTGTGGTGATAACTGCACAAAGCATGAAGGTGTTTTACTTTGAGGAATAAGGTTAATTCCACATGAAGAGATATCAAGAATAAACTGCATTACAATTCTGCTGCCAGAGCAGGGTTTGTCGAAGAGAGCTGTGTGTGAGACTGAGAGAGAGAGAGAGAGAGAGAGACTGAGAGAGGCACGAAGAAAGAATGAGATCACCATTAAACAGTATTGCATCATGACAGGAAATGCTAAATCATACAAAAAAGCCACTGCAACTGCATAACAGCTTTATGAATTAAAGCAAGTAATTAGAATAAGGATTTGAGCCAAAAACCCATCCATTACTTTATATTTATGCCCACAACTGGCTAATCCACTACTCAGATACAGAGAGTTTTCCAAAGGTCAGTTCACCATGCACTCCCCCATATCGGCTTCACCTGGTCTCTCGCTTCTCATGAGGCAAGGATGCAGCTCTGGGAGGTGCTTTGGCACAAGAGGCCATAGAGTCTGTACCACATTTGGGTCCAAGTGCCCAGGGATGGGGAGCCCAGGTTTGAAGGTTTGAATCTGACCTACAGTCTCAGGCTTACTCCACCTCACTTCACCATGCACTTCCTGTCTGTTTGAAGGTAAAACAGACATGATCTTTTGATCATTCAGTGTCAGCCAGCTTGCTAGGATGGAATGATTAGCATTGACAGCTAGCACCTAACTGAACCAATCCACAGATTAGATTTGAAATTAAAAGACAATTAAAAAAAATAAATAAAGACTGAAATAAAGGTGTTTGAGATTCGCTCATTGCATCACATATGTACCAACACTTATACTACCTTTTAAAAATTATATACATTAAATATATCGGTAGACTATATTATGTTAGCATAACTTACAATGAAAAATATAGACTACTCCTTTTTCTCTTTCAAAGCCATGTTTCTGATATCCATCCATATCTCTCAATTTTAGAAACATTTTCAACTGGCAGTGTTTCTGAACAATTAATGGTTTTAATGGTTTCCTTTACTGTATGGGGATCTGTGGGCTAAATCTTGTTCATTAATTTGTATTCTGACAACATGCTACAAACAGTGTTGTCCATGGTCCTGAACAGTGCTATTCAGAGCCATGCTCATTTGAAAACAGAATACCGTTTGAACAGCAGGAAAGATATATTGAATGCTTATAGTTATGGTATGCTATTGTAGCCTAGAAATCTAGACATTCCCTAACGGTAGCAGATAGTTTTGCTCAGCCGCTATGTCTAGCCTCGAGCCATAGGGTCTCCGTAGCTCTTCTTACAGATTTGGTCAGACCAATCACAGCACTCTATCTTTGTAGAGCGTCATTGGGCGGACTTAGCATGATGATGGCAGGGCTGCGATGGTGCAAAACAACTAAGGCTGTAGCCATGGAACGGTGGTCATTTGAACTGGCTTTGGCATCAAGTTTGGAAAAGTTAAAAAAAGGAACTCAAGTCATTTGATTTAAAGTCTGGCTTGTCAGGCAAACGCTACAGTAGAATTCTTTTAACATTTGCAACATGTGGTGGGCTAAATTGTCTATTATTATTGTTAGTAGTGATTAATGAGGCTGAATAGGTTGGTCAATCTGTGTTAGGCTATATATGATGGCTATGTAAAATAAAAGAGCATCCACAGTCAAATTAAGTTAATGAGTCAGACAATGAGTCTTCATAATAAATTATTCTCTGAAATCTTGCTGCATTACTTGATATTAATTAGGATGCTTTCTTAATCTGAAAATATGCTCCTTTAATTTCTTTAATATTTTGGCATGGTAGTGAGTAAATACTCAAACTGTCTTTTAATCTATGCACAAATTATATTTTCTCAAAAACTCCCTGAGAAAGAGTTTCTGTTTCATTCTTGGTCGCACCACAGTTTTGGCAGTAGTTTGCAGTCCCACAGACTTGCAAGACTTCAGTTTTCATGCTCAGTACAGACCCTAAGAATCAGCCAACACCTCATTAGCCATAATTTTGAGTTAGTCTTTGGAAGGATCTTCTGTTATTGGTTAATTGGCTGACAGGCGGCATATTTTATAGATGCCGCACTAATTACAAATATCAGAGGAAATGGGCCTTGCACCTGACATGACTTACATTTTTGGTATAATGCCTCATAGTCCAATTGGGAGGTGCTGTGATGCATTAGCCCCTGCAACATTAAGCACAATCTTCAACACAAGCCAACTGAAGCACTCAAAGCTTTTATATAAGTCTTGAAGAAATTGATGTGTTTTCTGGCACTGGATAGTAAGATCAGATGGTAAATATAATGGTGCCATTGATATTACACAAAATTGTTGGCAAAAAAAAGGATTTTCTCCTCTATTTGCTTCTGTGTAAATGAAGCATCCAGGTTTTAACGTTAATCTACATTTGAGGACTGTTTAGGAAGTATGCTTAGCTCTGCTCTTGCCAAAGTGGATGGTTAGGGCAAGGTAAGTGATTGAGGGATGTTTGAGTAGCATAACAATGTTTTGTAGCACTGTAGCGCAACAATATTTTGTACCTCAGTGACATGGTTCACAAACTCACTGACATGGCACGGGCCTAGCTTCTGGTATATTATTTAAGTAGTTTGGCGCACTCTCAATACCTTGTAACCCTTGTGCACTGTAACCCCTTAGGCCAGGCCTGTGTCACCATGGAAGGGAAACAGGATTGCTTGTTTAAGCTTTGGCCATATTCATGTAACCCAGAGTCAAACTCTGAAAGACTCCATTAGGTCAGACATGCCATTTCCTGCATTAAATCTCAGTTAAGTTAAAAGACTCACTCTGGGGCCTGAAATCCATCCTCTCTGGCTACCATGCCTCATTAATTCTAACTGGTGAGACAGATATTAGTCTAGTCAGGTTTCAATCCTGCAATTCCTATGGACTCATATTTCTACATACTTACCCTTTTTCATGTATAAGGCTACCACAGCTATCAGCTATCACAATTATTTGTGCCAAATTGGTCATTTTCCTTATTTGCTGTACCAAAACTATTATTATTATTATTATTACACTATTGTATCATTACCATAACTATTATATATTAACATATGTAATTTGTATGAATTTGCAATAATAAATCTTTTTCTGTGTGTGTCTGTGGCATATTACAGTGTAGTGCACCACCTGTGTAACAACATGGCATCAGTGCATATTACTATGACATGACACTGAATAGTCATTAGAGTTGTGCCTCTACTCTGGACTAATGTTGGACTAGATTAGCTCAGCAGGCCATCATGAAATTATAATGATGCCTCAAGTTCCTCGCTACGAAATATCTTCTCTTCATGTCTGCTGACTCATGTCTGCAATTCAGGATTAGGAGCTGCACCAAGAGACTGTTAAAACTCAAATCAACATGGTACATCTGTATCTATATGTTTTCCGTATGTGTGTGTATGCGCATGTGTGTGTATGTGTGCGCATGTGTGTGTGTGTGTGTTTATGTATGGGGGAGGAAGGGGTTGGGTGCCCAGGTATGTTACACACAGCACATCAGCTTCCTGCAGCCATTTCATTTTCTGGTATTGAGATATGGGTAGTGATATGGTGATTACTTCCTGGTGGCTTCAGTGTCATTCAAAACCATGAGCCACTCTCTAAAAAGATACAGAAATAAAAACCCCCTGTAGCTGGATCATGGCGCACAAAATTCACTTGTGTGTGTGTGTGTGTGTGTGTGTGTGTGTGTGTGTGTGTGTTGGGGGGTGCAAATTAGTAAAGATATTTAGTCCTTTGATCTACATAGAAGTTATCCTTTATAGGCTACGGGAATTGATTGATTGCTTGAGAGGGTAGACTAGTGTGGCTCTACACTTTACTGTAGCTACACACATATAGTGCTCTTGTCAATGTCAAAAGACCACTGTTTGCATTCTACACCTTTCACTGAAAAATGGTGCAATCCATCTAGAAAATAGAGGCTCTTTAAGATTTTACACTCTAAATAAGGTTTACAGAGCTCTGCCAAACACTTATACATCAAGACGGACTTTTCTTTTTTTTTTTTCCACTACAGTGTTCTTCATGAAGCGAACCTTGACATTTTCAGCTATGTTTGTTTTGTTTTTTTCAGACTACCCTACACAATATCTTTTAGAGTTTCTGACTGAAGGCTGAATATAGCACTGTGATTTAGGCAGCAAGTGGCAACTTCAAGCTCGGTAGCATTCCACGGGTGGAACGCCTGATCGATTTCACCCCAAGGTCTTTTTAATGGCCTGTGTGAAAATGGTCGCCAGTCGGTGGGAGGTTTTCCATTTGGCTGGCATGCCCACCAACATGAGACAACAGGAGCAGAGGTCAAAGCACTGAACAGTCCTGAAATGATTAAAGGGCCTTGTATAAGATTAATGGGGCACACCAGTAGCATGTTAAGCCTATTATGTTTCCTCTGTGTCCGTCTTCAAGATACTGCGGCGAAAGACAATGTCAGATAAAATACAATATCAGGGCTCTAAAGGCTGGTTAGAAGTCACATAAATGACTGATAGCCTTCGACACCAGTGTTAAGTGACAAGGGTAACTTTCACACAATCAGTAAGTAGCTCTAATTGAGCTTATCTAATGACGACACTTTTAACCTCCTAACCCAATATGTAAACCTCGTTTAACCTATGACCATTTATTGATGTACTACACAGGATCGTTTCGCCATACATTCAGTAAATGCAGTCACCGATATTCATTAGCTCTTATTGTCACATATGCGTTCAATTTTGCCTTGGAAGTAGCCATTCAGATTAGCTGAAACACCAAGATCACAAAATACATTTTAATGATAAAATAAACTAAAAAACAACTGCGTGTACCCATTTGTCCTTTAAGAAGTGTGACATAAATATGACAGATTTTTTTTTTAATTGTCACATTACATACAAGTAATGAACATTATCTTTAAGTATGGTCCCTGTTTATAGAGAATGATTACCACACTGACCATGTGCCAGACTACACACCACACTAAATGGAAAGACATTCGCAGAATCAGCACAGGGTAAAATCAACATCAGCGAAAAATGAAGGGGGATAATATCCCCAGTTATATCATAAAGACCTACTGCGGTTTACATTTGTATTGAGTTATTGATTTTTGCAGATGCATTTCGCTACATACCTCTGAGGTATTCAAACTAGGCAGACACTTTTTCAGAACGGGTGAATGAGCAATGCCCCATAGAAAGATCAACATAACTCTTCGAGCCACAAGCCATTTGACATTAAAAATACTCTCTACTGTTTCCCTTCCCACTGGGTCTATTTCCTGATAGTTCAGGGTTATGTTCACTTTGACTATTTTCCTACCATATGCCACTAAGTCTACATCAAATCAACACAGTAAATGTCAAAACACTTCAAAGCACTGTGTCTCCCTCTGAATGAAAGATGAATAAACTAAAATCATAGCTGGCAATAACAAAACACAAACACGGGCAAAATAAATTGTAAAATGTGGATGGTCCATTAACATTCTTGACTAATTCAAATAGATATGTAGATATGGCCCCAAATAACAATTTTGTGAAAGCATCCCAAACAGTGGATGCTGAGTTCTAAATTAACCTGTACTAACCAGACTTATCACTTTCACAATACTTACACCAGTGGCATGAAATAGACACAGACAAGTTAGGGTCTGTTTAGAATTGGCTTACCCTCTCTGTTCCCCAGGACAATTCCTCATAGATGTCTGGAGCCACTTCCTACATAAAGGAGGGCCTGAAGAGATGCGAAGCTCTTGACTCAAAGTCAGCTCATTCTGTGGAGAGGGACTTGTCTCCTTCAGCAAACCACTTCAGAGCTGGTGAATCTGAGGTCTAGAATCCGACCACCAACCTTCTCTCTCTCTCTCTCTCTCTCTCTCTCCTATTTCCTGCACATTCTTGTGAAAAGCATCAGTACAGATATGAAAGGTATGAAAATATGGAGCCTACTTGTCTTGGTACTTGGCATTGAACTATAGTAAAACATATTGCTTCATAGATCCACAAGCCATGTACAGGCTTGCAGACACATCTCTGATCCTTTCAGTTTTCCATTACCATTGCTCATTGGGGGGCAAGAGATCTTCTAATTTGTTAAGCCAAAGAACAGCATGCAATCTTACAAATATAAAAAAATAAACTGTTTGCACAGGTAGCCTGCTGTGCAGACAACCCACAGCATACTACCAACACAATATCTGTTTGTGTCATCACTTTATAGCTGACATGATCTACATGCTACACAACATTTAATAGGCTCATGGGTAATATTTCCTCCGCCCAGAATCACCATCATGAACATTCAGCCCCCCCCTCCCCCCAACAAGCACTGATGTAATAGTGTCCTACTGTACAATGGAGGGCAACTACTGTGATAAGTGGGAGTTGTTTTATGCCGCAAGAGACAAATGAAACCCATTCTCACTTTCCTGACCTCCGACTCAGTTGACAGCTGCCACCTTTGGTGGCCCTAAAACCTCGACAGCCTACCACCACATCACACAAGTGTGGCAGATAGGAGGCATGATACAGTGATTTATCATAAAACAAAGGCCCTCTCCGGGTGCTGAGATGCAGTCTTTTCCATGGTCCCTCTGACAAGTCTAAGAAAGATGCTGATTACTCACCATATCGATGGGACTTCTGTCCCACTGATCTCAAGGAAGTCGTATCTGTCCTCCAGCTGGAAGTCTGTGAATACCAGAGCAATGGTGTCACCCGGTTCTGCGAGTATACTCCATGTGCAATCCGCATTGTTCTCGTACTCCGAGGGGAAATGTGGGCTGGATATTGTGCCTGTTGTACCCCTTAGAGTTCCCCCACAAGAACCTTCCGCTATGTATGACAAGGACAGACAGAGATAGAATAGGATTTTAAATTGATGTATGTGAGACAGCAAGGGAAAAAATGTGCACAGAGAACTTATGAAACTCATAAGTTCCAGTGAACCATAGCTATGCATTACTTATGAAGCATAATCAAATGATTTAACAAATGCAGCTTTGCAATATGAAGTGTAAAAAAAAGTTAATAAGAGCATTTTAATAACTATGGTGAGTTTTGGGAGTTTATCTGACTTAAACTCTGGCAATGGAGGAAAAAAAAACAATCAACTTTGTTCCAAGTCCTGCTGAGTCTAACAGAAATATTTTTTACCATTTTACCATGGAAATTGTAATGTCTGCAGCCAGCTTGATACAAGCTGATTTTTTTGTGTTATTTAGTTTAATACTTTTTTAAAGAGAATCAAATCAAGAGAATCAAATCATATTCTCACTTGCCACAGAAGGGACAAAAAAAGGAATGTACCTCGACAAAATGGTGCTGGGAAGTCCCAGGATGCACCACTTCCTGGAGTGACTATGCATGTAAGCACAGCATGGCCCTCGAGAACATATCCCATCACGCAACTGTAGCGGATCTTGTCACCGATGTTGTATCTCGACCCTTGGATTACTCCTTTAGTTATTAGCCCTGGGTTTCCACAGGTATGACTTGGCAACACTGAAATGAAGAAGACAGACAGCATTTAAAATTAAATAACTAGCCTTTCACTTTTCAGTGCATGCAAAATAGGCGCGGAATTCAAAAAAAAAAAGAGCGTACACAGTGCTTAGCAAACACTAGTTCACAAAAATTCTTTTAAAGATACTGTGTGTACACCACTGATGTTCTCATTCCTTGCGTGTTGGGACTCTGATTGTTCTATGACTAATATGTCATGCTGTGTCAAGTCTTTTTAAGATTTCAAAAATAGTGGTTTGGATGTGTCTGGCCAAGTGCCAATGGTATGGTCATGGAAAGTCATTTGGCTTGGCAGTCAAACTTAAAAACCCAGCTACGATGTAATTATGCTTTTAAATGAAAGTTTGACTTGTGCACATGTCAAAAAAGACCCTTAACTGCATCAGTGCAGGTGTTGCATATCCTCAGTCTATGTAAGCATAAACAATGAGAAACCGTGGGTGGTTATGCTGATTCTACAACAGCTAAGGAGAGTTCTTAGGTACGGCACGTAGTGGTACTGAGCGCGATTCAACCAATCATAATCAAGGACCAGAGCTACATGTTTTAGAATTTCCATTTTTCTTCAAGCACATGATGCAGAACATTGTTATGTGGAAGAACATCACTAATAAACTTTACAAATATAAGGAAATACTAAAATACACTTACATTTTTGCTAATACATTTTTTCATTCACCATTGAATTGCTTATTTAGGTGCATCACCTTCAGTTCAAAACACCACTCATATTTCTCACAATGTCATTCTTAAAATAACCATATAACTTTTTAATTTCC
Organism: Tenualosa ilisha; assembly: GCA_015244755.2. Taxonomy (NCBI): domain Eukaryota; kingdom Metazoa; phylum Chordata; class Actinopteri; order Clupeiformes; family Clupeidae; genus Tenualosa; species Tenualosa ilisha. The sequence continues at coordinate 815,922 of PYXC01002643.1, forward strand.
TACACTGATCATGAAATTAAGCAAATCTTTATTGTGTCAACAATACAGCAAGATCCAATCAGCAGAATAAGCCTGTGCTCAACCTATATCACAGGAAACCAATACAAAAGTTAAGTGCATGTTGTGGAGTTATGCATAAGGTTATGCATTAGGTGTATGGAAGGTGTATGGGTGGAATTATCAGTAAATGGTAATAGACAAAACTGCATATTTTAACACCAGCTTTGCTATTATACAAAATATCCAGTATGTGAATAAATGCAGGCATAAGTCAGTTTTTGGTCAGATCTAGGCCATACTAAGTTGATATGTGGGCCAGATTTGTTTCAGACTCAGGTGGTGTTTGAGACACTCTTGGATGTGTGCAGCTGTTCATTAAGGTCTTATTAACCTGCATACCAAATAGTGGGATCAGCATCGGTGTGCTGATTGGATCAGATTACCTTGGCTGATTACAATATCAATGTGTGCAACAACTCGACAAACTCCCATCGGATTCAGAGAAGTTAGATCGATACGTCCAGAGTCAGACGGAAAGCCTTGGCTTTAGCCGGACATGTCTGCCAATCCAATCTCCCCCTGTCTAGGTCTGTCCTGTGGCCCCCAAAACAAGTAAGACAGATACAAGGCCAAAAAGGGCCAAAGCAAGACTGGGAACTCATGTGAGGTTCAAAGGCTGTCGGAAAATGAGTACAGGGGAGGTGGAAGGGGGAACCTTTTAGAGACCAAAGGATCAAAACGTGGGTCACACTCGGCGAGTGATGATGAGCGAAACTCATCTTTCTTGCTGTAGAGGTGAAGGGGGACTGGAGCTTCAAGCAGTTCTGTCTCTTTTCAGCTGGACTAGCAGGTGAGACACTGAGCATTTCCAACACAGCCCCTGTAGTGCCTGTAGTTCACCAAACTAGCCTCAGAAGTGAGAGGAAAGCAGTTAAATTACTCATGCGCACTAAAAACTGTATGACCTACATCTGCATGTTTTACTAATGGTAAGTGGTGAGGAAGTGGGTGTGCATATGATTACGGACCACTAAATTTCATTTGCATATATAGTCAAATAACATTCCCCTCCCTGAGAATGATGAAAGGGAAAATCCTAAAGGGTAGAAAAAGGCAACCAGAAGAAGAGTGCAAATGCAGAGTGGACTAAAACAACAAACCATTTTCCTTAGTGTCAAGTGAGGAGCTCTTCAGGAACCGTACTCTTTTCCTCTCTTACTATGTCACTGTGAAGAATGATATTTCAGCAGAGAGACCTTTAATATAAAAATCAATAGCAAACTATCTGTGTTTCACTCTAAAAAATTGCTTGCGTTCTTAAACTGTCATACAAGAAACATTTGTTAAGCCACACAGCATATACTAAATGCACTAGAGAACATTTATCATCTATTTTATGTACTTTAAAAGTTCTCTTGACAAAATATGGAGAACACAGACCTTTCACAGTGCATTGCCAAACGTTCTGTCTGTCAAGCTTTGCTTCTTTGTCTTCATGAATACTTTTGAATATGTCCTGTGCTTCTTGTTCTCTTACCTATACGATTCCTTTCACAGATTTTAGCAATTAATTATTTGTTAGCGCATACACATATTTATAATGCATTAACATATATATATATATATATATAATGTGTGTGTGTGTCATTTAGAGTCACAGTTATAAAGCAGCTTTTTACAATATCAATGTGTGCGACAACGACAAAAGTGACCATTTTTACTTAACTTGTGTTATGGTCAGTTTGGTACATTATTAAATATATGCCACCTATTTCAATTATAAAACATTACCGGGCCATGGACAATGATGATGAATTCATGGTGCTTATCAAAACCAAATTTTTCCCTCTACCTAAAATGTAACACCCCCTGTGAATGCACGGATGTATCTAGATGTGTGCATTAGTTAAAATTCATCATCAAAGACAGCTAGTGCTGATTGCATAACACAAAGTCATAGGCAACCTGCATACAGCATTCTGTCAGTAAGATTAACATCTCTGTGAGAAACACATACAGGACTGCGGTCATTAAGATTTAATGACCGTGAAAAGAGAAGCCAATCTTTTATTCAGTTTTTCACGCTTAAGCATTATGAACAGTGGAGAGAGACGATGGTTTGCTGGCTGCACTATATCCTTGGCCCAATTACATTCTATAGAAAAGGAAAAGAATATTTCAAAAGTGAATTACAGACCGTGTGTTTATTCTTATTATCATGCTATTATATTATATTATATTATATATAGATTCCCCATTAAAAAGCTGTGACCAGCCATTCATTAGTTCATAATAACGCATACTCTGCCAGCATGGACACATTCCATAAGTGTCTATGGCTGCTGAATGCAGGTACAAGCCATCAATCCATATTGCACAGGGGAACGACAAATTTAAAGGTGAGTCCAAGTTGTTAAATGAAGATGTATGAAGTCAGAAGGGGAAATAAGTCGTTTTCCTGCCAATGCCATGGCTCAAGAGACTGCTTATTACACCCTAGTGAGACCTCTCAGAGGGCTGGGATAACCTTAGCATCTGCTGTTTAGCACCATGCATCATCTGCCTTCTTTGGCAGCTACCTGTTTTCACGACTGGGTCTGTGGGCTATTTCTGTATTTGTCTTTACAGCCATCAGACAGACTGGAGAGGGCTGGCATTGTCCAGGTGTTTTTTTTTTTGTTGGTTGTTTTTCTGAAATGAGACTCAACAGCACACAGACGCACACATGAGGCACTTTCAGCTCTAAACAGCGGGTTCATTTTTTATGACATCATGACAAATGTTTTCTATCTCTGCAATTTTCCCTTTGTATCTAACCCTGACAAATGGCTGGTGCTAGGTTACTAGTATTCAAATGCTTCCTGTCTGTACTGCTCAAATGCATGTGCTTTCACCCGATTTACACCAAAGACTTACTTTTCCAACACAGACCTCTAATGTTTCCAATCCCAGCCATACACAATGGAACAGACCAGAGCCCTGGACACAGCCATTATGTTAAGCTAAGTGAGATGTTCTCCTGTATCTGAGCATCTAACTGTTATATTGTGATGTTTATTTTGCCGTTGGATCGCTGATGTGAATTGCCAGTGTGAACTGCCGCATGGAAAGACCAACAGACAGAGAGAAAAGTGAAAAGAGTGATGACAAGGACTAAAGATGCACAAAACTGATGAATTACTACCACCCTATAGACTGCAATCTATTATTGGCTGAAGGCCTCTTCTCACAATAGAGTGTACATTTGCAATCTGTACCATGGAGTACACTGAACAAAAGCTACCATCCTACCACAACTAACTTCTGAGCTAAAACAGAGCTAAAACAGAAGCCAGAAAAAGTAGTTGTAATGCAAATTCATTTAATGGTATTGTGGGATAGTGGCCCTACACACACTTAGTATGGCACTCTATGTATAAAAATGTATATATTTTTTACTTCATGGTTTGCAGGAACCTGACCAACTCAGTCAAATTGGGTTTGACGGATTCAAGACCCGTGTGTAGAGGGAGATCAGATCTGTTCTGTGTGTTCAGATTCATTTGATTGGCGTAATGTGTACTAAGCCTTACTCAAAAAAGTAGAGGCAAAACTTTGAATTGGTAATTGGTAGCCAAGGGTAGTGAACTCAACACTGCAACGGTCATGCTTCTACATGCCGTGAATGCGATTTCACCAGATACATGGGGAGGGCAATAAAAAAAAAAACAACTTGTGTGTGTAAGCTTACGCTACACATGGTGCCCTTAAGCCTGTATTTAAATACAGCTAATTATTGCATGACAGCTCACCTGAAATCATGACCCTGCAAGCGTACTGATGGTAGCTTTTCATCAGTGTTGTATAAAGTACCTAAAGTCCCACTTGAGCAAAAGTACAGATACCCTACCAAAAAAAAAAAAGTTTATCAAGTAATACTGTACTTAAGTATGAGAAGTAATATATCATTAAACATACTTAAGTAATGTAAAGTAAAAGTACAAATAGGCTAAAAAAGTCATATAGCTTACAACAAACTTCAGAAAATGTAAAAAAAAAAAAAGCCTGAGGAAAAAAAACATATATATACATAGTAAAAATGATAAATGGTGCCCACATCACATCTACAAGTTTAATGAGGAATTTGACAAATCGGCTTCACCAATACTTTGTTGCAGTCACTCAGTTGACCACCATATTCAATTTTATCTGATACTTGTAACTATGCAGCCAGTTGAAAATGTAGTGGAGTAAAAGTATGCAATTAACTCAGGAACTGTAGTGAAGTAAGACAGATTTTTGAGCACTCATATAGACTACAGATATTCCTAAAACACTGTACTGTAGTGAAGTATTTTTACTTTGTTACTATACATCTCCATTTTTCAGAACAGAAGTAGCCTAACATGAGGTCGTCATGTGCAGCCTTTAGGGGTGTGTATAAGAGCACACACCAACCCACTACTGTATCTTTTTTATTTTGATGACTTAAAAAATATTTACCGACCTACCAACCTAATTTTTTTCCGACTGATGTCACAGCAAACAAACTTATTTCTAAGCATGGCCTTGGCCTCACGTCCACATGTAAACTGAGCTTTTTGTTAGATGAATTTGTTGGTTAGATTAATCTCTCTTTTATACTGCACTTTTATTACACTATTGCACTTTCAACTTAAAATACTGCAGGTTATATGTTAGCAATATGCAATCTTTGTTAGTTTCTTGCACTGTGTTGTAGCTTGAATGTTATCCTCTTTTGTAAGTTGCTTTGGATAAAAGCGTCTGCTAAATGCATAAATGTAAATGTAAATCTGGCTTCAGGCACAAGTAAATTTTCTTTTGTACCAGTCGCTAGTGTTGCCTACATTTTCAAATAACAACGCGAAACTAATGTGTTCAAATTGCAAAGTTAATACAGTTCTGTTGAAACCTTCTTTATGTACCACCATTTTGTATCTGCTTTGACTCTTGAATTTTCCTCCTTATTCCACCAGTGAACTGCATACATTATTTCATTTGACCATGGAGTACACTATATAGATGGCAAGTAAACTGATAACACATGACACAGAGCAAAACATAGAGGCCTGTATGACCACATAGAGAGGTTCTAAATCACGTTAAAGGACACGCTTAGAGGACACCTCTGTGTTTATGATATCTTTGGCTTGTGTGTGTTTTGATGAGTTATGATGTTCTCAGACATATGTTATGATGTTCTCTCACACACAGGGTGAGAGAGAGAGAGATTCTCAAAGAAAGAAAGAAAAAAGAAAGAAAGAGGAGTATGAAGTGACCTATTCCTCCAGCTACAAGTCACTTGACAATTGTATTTGTCTTTGAATATGAGAGACCTCTTGAATGAAGGGCTTAGGAGACAAGTGGAACAAGTCCTCTCTGTACCAGAGGACCCTGCCCAGAGTGTTTACTTTGAAGGTGTCAGGTGTCAAGGATCTTTGCATGTGAATTGCACAGTATACTCACATTGTGAAAACAAAATGGAAGCTGAATAAAATCATATTGTATGCATCCAATATGGCTCTTTCACACTTCCAAAAAGACATTAGAGTGGACAAATTGTTGACATACTATTACTGCTGCAGCTATTCTTGCGGGCTAATTTCAATTAAATCTTAGCTTTCAGTGTTACCTCTTTGTAAACAACGTTTAGCCTAAGTGTTTCAATAAGCTCTATAAATCAGACATACTACACCATCATTCATAGGCTACATAACTTTATAGACCAGTGACCTTAAAAAAAAAAAATCACCTTTCAAACATCACCTTCCCTAAAACTAGCGCTATCTGTGGTTAAATGATGAGTAGGCTAGGGGCTTCATTGTGAGGTTACTAATATTATCTAATATGGCAAGTAATGCCACTAACATGGCATTTTTAGGTTGTATAACTTCTCTATTATCTGCTGTGTAAAGGTGAAGCTTAAGAATGATTCAGGTCATCCGTATGATTTATTTAGCTACGAACAGGAACCGTGTCAAAACCTTAGGTAGGTAGAGTGTGGTATACTTCCAGAATGACATTAAGAAGTCTTTGAGAAATAGGCTCCTGAGAACCTGAAATCCTTTGCTTCACTCACTAGGCCACACAGAAAGTCTTGAGGAAGCATGGGTAGGATGTGTAGCATAGTTAAAATTCAACTACAGTGTATACCTCTGTGACTGTCCATGTTTGGAAAGCACCTATTTGGAGAAGTCTAGACAAAGTCTACTAGAGTCTACTAAATCAATAGTATGGATTTTGTCAGCTTTTTTTCAATGTTTGTTTGCCTGATGTATGATCAGATTACAGCCCAGATGATTCATGTTTACCATAAAATTCTAACCTTCCAACTGCTATGGCTCTGGTCACTATCCTCTGCTGTGCCAAGCACATGTAAAACAATTGAATCCTCTCCATCAATTTTAAACTGCAAATTATAAAAAGAGAATGGAGAAAGCTGTGTTGGGAGACGGCTTCTGCACATCTGCCTATACTTTGACTGGTATCATGGATGTCACAGTAACACAGTGGGAGTTTGTGTGATTATCTGCACATAGGGACTATATAGCGATTTACAATATATTACTGTAATGTAATTACTGTACTGTATGTAAATGATCTTTCTCTCAAGACTGTTTGTCAAATACTGTACAACTATAGGTGTAGGTCTAGTGGTTATTTAAGTATGACTTTACAGTATCACATTCTCTGCATCTTTGAAAAATTTCCTCTGATTTTGACTGCTGTAGTTGCAAGTAAAATATCAGTATCATCTTGGCTGTATTCCAGACATGTACCTGTGGGATGTACTTACATAGGAAGCTGTATTTATGGCCTGATACAGAGCATATATAACATCTAGAGAATATTGATGAGATATCTGTCCTTTGAGAATACTGTAATTATAAAAATTAAATCAAGTCAATGAATAACTTTGATCACTCTTAATCTAATCAAATAGTCAACGAATTGAATAATCATACGATCAAGTTTACGGAATACACCATAAACAGCATGTTGGAGGAAAGCAACACATCATTAAAAATAAAAAATGAGAGGTTTCACATAAAAACAACAATATCTGGCCCCTAAACCCACTCTGATGACCTTATTTAACACACACATACCTTTTTTAACATATGTCTGGGATGCTAAACTCCTATGCAGACATGCTTTCCACAGCACACTCCTATTAGACCATGGACCAACTGCTAATCTCAAAATTAGGGGAGCAACCGGAAGGTTGCAGGTTCAAGCCCTGCTCCGCCTGACGCCATCTGAACCCCAAACTGCTCCCAGTGGCACATTGGCACCTTGCATGGCAGCCTCTGCCACCAGTGTGTAAATGGGTGAATGTGAGGCATATGTTGTAAAGCGCTTTGAGTGCTTGTAGGAGTATAAAAGTACTATTTAAATGCAGTCCATTTACCATTTACCATCAGCAATATGAATTGTACCCATTCTCAATCAGTTCAACTGTGACTGTAGTAGATGAAAAGCCACTGAGCATTTCTGAGACTTTGGTGAGACCTTTTTTCTGTTAAGATGATCAAGTTAATTAGAGCCCAAAAATAATAAACAGAAGACCCTATTTTTTTTGTGGATACGCCCTCTTTGCATGCACGTGCGTGTGTGTGTGTGTGGTGTGGTGTGGTGTGGTGTGGTGTGTGTGTGTGTGTTTCTGAAGTCAGGGAAACAAATGGAAGAATTGTGTAAACTTGTAAACTGTTAACATGTTTTGTGTTAGATTAAATATCATTGCTGTCCTAAGACCCTGTTGCTAGCTAAAATAAGTGCCTTCAATCATGCTGATTAGATAAATTAGTAACTGACAATAAGACAAGCCAACCAGGGCACTCTGTCAACATAGAACATTAAACTCATTGGGGCTGGTTTGCAAAACTGGCTGAATGAGTCCCTGATTGAATGACACCAGAAATATTTGTAATCAATTTAATAAATCAGCTACAATTCCTATGCAGTGCATGTGGATGTAGAAAAAACTTCAGGGCTGACATTTATCTTGAAAGTCCTTGACAAGACTTCTTGATGTAAATGCTACACCCCCACCTCACTAGGACCCAAACAACATGACATGGCAACTTTAGGTACATGATTTGGGAAAATAACTTTTCAGCTGATTGCACTGGCATCTGGTATTGCCTAAGAGTTCTCTCTATGACTGGAATCGATGCATCGAGCACACTGTGTGTTTGTCTTTTTTTAATTTAGTTATTTATTCTTTGGTATTGTTGCAAATTGTGCATAACCTTTCATGGACGGTTAAACATGAATAGCTACTGATACAGGGGGTTTATATATATGTGTGTGTGTGTGTGTCTGTGCGTGCTAAACTGTTCATGATATTGCTGAGCAATCTGATGACCCACTCAGTTGACAAACCTCTGAATCATAATTGGAATCAAGGGACTTTCAGGACTGTGGACCCAACAGCACCTTTGGGTGATGGCCAAAGAGCTGTAACTATCCTAACAACAAGAAAAAATAAGGCAGTGAGTGGCACCACATAAGTGGCTGCTCACCAGGGATTCAGTTCTGCAAACGTTAGCTCTGTCTGTGACCATAGAGGTATCTAAGTGAAAACTGCACTACAGAGGTTCAGAGACTTCTAGCTACTCATTTGCAATTAGAAATAGAAGTTAATATTATGATATAAAGATGCAATAACTGAAGTGACCTAAGGCTAACAATAAATAAATTTGGTAAATTGGTTCTTGATTAATGATACTGCCTTCTGTGAACTTCCTATTTCTTTCAAAGACAAAAAAACAGTGAGGAGGAAAGAAACCATCCAAAATACTCTTGCACCAAAAAAGCATGAGAAATAAGAAATACCACAGCCACTCATTCAATCCTGCAAGTGCAATATTAACAACAACGACATAGCATATTAGAAAAAAAAAAAAATCCTTCGCGTTATGGCACAGTGTACATGTACATAAACATCAAGTGTACAGGTGGACATGTAGGCCAATCATGTCTTAAGCTATACTGGAACAGACATTTCAGATGTATTGGATGCACTGCAGCTCATTAGTGTGCTTTTTTTATGCTGCATTATCACTCCTTAACACTACTGCTGGCTGCTTGTCTCATATGACAGTGGCAGCAGCTGTACTTTAAAGAGTCATTTCGTATATGATATATTGTTGATGGTGAGGACAGCCATGCAGTAGATTGCAGAGAGAAAACTGACTGAATCCTACAAATAGTCCCAGATACAATTGCATTTCCATTTAAATATGCTGTGGGATGGAAAACACTATTTTCCCATCACTGATTTTGATATTCGCAACAGCACTCCATTCTTTCTTTTCCAAACAGGTGACTAAACACATGATAAATCTTATCTTATTGGCCAAGGTTGACAGGGTTTGACAAAATACATGACATACACACATTTTCTTGAAGCGTTCCAATGGAGATATTCAATCAGCCAAGCCTTTATTTGCACTTCACTGGTATGGTGACACCTCTTTGCTTTGTCTATATGACACCATCCACTGTGACAGACCAATTCGATTGTCTCTTTCCGAGTAATGGTGTTGTTTATAAGGGGTGGAATGCCGGAATGGCATTGGGGTGTAGTTGCTGCACGGCATGTGTGCAACATGACCTGCAGTGAGAACACGAGGCTCAGGTTTATGCAAAAATTCTATCTCCAAACCCCCCAGAAAGATGACTATTTTTAAGACAACGGCTGTATTATGTGTCAAATTAAGACACATAAAGAAGGCAGAACCCCCTGAGATGGGGGAAAGAAAGAGAAAGGGGGAGAGAAAAACAGAGAGAGGAAGTGAGAGAGAGAGAGAGAAAGAGAGAGAGTTATCTTGGCAGAGTGCCACTGAAGCTAGAGCAAATTCAGTAGAGACAACAGGAGGGGGGCCACAATGACCGACTAAGTGATCGTCAGGCAGTTGTCAGAATGTCAGAGAGGGTATTCAGAATGCAAAGTGCTCGGCTTATGTTATTGTTGATAAATGTAATGTATGAAGTGAAGTATGGAATTCATCATCAGATAAAGTGTCTACAAAGCAAAGGTGACTGACTAGCTAAGCTGCTAACTCTGTGTCTTTCCTTTCCAAGATCCTCCTTCTCTTGTGTCAAAAGACAATAAAGTATATTTATGGTTCATGAGATATGAGTTTAAACAACAGATGCAAGAGTAGTATCAAAAGAGCCATTCAGGGCACACATTTTCATATGACAGCACCGTACGCTAGGCCTATTGAAAGACATTTACCCCAGGGAACGCATCCACAAAATATCAGTCAAATATCACCCTTTACACCACATTGCCTGTGGTCTGCATCTTAACTGTGTAATGTAGCATACCTTGCTAATGACAACAATAAACTCTAGACTCCAAATGTTGGTTTTAAATTCTCACTTCCAACAACAAAAAACATTAAAAAATGGCACAGACACAAATTAAGATAGAGTAATCAGCTCAATGTGTTTTAGGTGTGACAGAGGCTACTATATCCAACTATTTAAGTTAATGTGAAGTTAATATACACAGACAGGTGGCACCACTTTTTGACATGAACCCTGCGTAATAAGATATATAACACAATGTCCTCTTGGTATTTAATCTTTGGGGTCGATCTCCAAAACAAGATATGGTGACTTGTTATGACAGTCAGTTTAGCAGTTTAGAGTGATATGTCATGTCATTTCGTGAAGTGGTTACTGTCATGACAATAACAATGTACTTAGTACTAGTAACTCACAGTAATGCACTCACAAAAAATGTAATTTGTCAAACCATATGCATAACAGTGACACATCTGAGAGGTTAGGCTTCATTCTGTATTCTCAATCTTACAATGCCTTCCCAGGCTGATAATGCACATCAGATTAGAAGTATGCTCATGATCCATCACTAAAGCATTTAGTATGCTTACAGTGTAACCTGCAATTACTCGTCCCTGTAATCACCAATATCTCCAGCCATAAACCGTCTGGAGAAATTGTTTTAAACAATGCAACAAAATCAAAGCCACTTGCGAAAGCCATGCCACACCGTAAATACAGCAGCACAGATTTGTATTGTGTGCACTGGTAATTGAATCACATCAGGTATCTAAGGCATGTGATTCCCACAATATTGATTTCACAAGACACGACATACAGTAGAATACCCAAAAGGCCTGTCCTACCCACAATGCTGTGCTGTAAAGTAGGAGAATTACTTTAGTCCATAGGGTATACAGCATACAGTACAATGCCACAAGTCAGCCATCAACCATCACATGCATTTTATATGCATGTAGTGTATGCAAGCCACTGATGACTGGGAATGCCTTGCAATGGGAATGATTTTTACATTCAAATAGATCAAATGGTACATAAGGAACAAAGGACCTCAAGTGTATTCACAATATACAACATGAACAACATAAACAGGTTTCTCACAGAAATATTTATGAATGTGGTTATGAATGACATGTGTTATGAATGACAAACACTTTGTCGTTGCTCTGTGGAAAGTTAACTTGTTGGTGCATCTCAAAGGAGAGACTTCTGTAACTGACTGAATAAAAAAAAAAAAAACATTCACACTCATGTGCCCTTGTTTGACATATTTGTATGGGTAAAATTTGGAATTAGATGGTCAAATCCAGTAAGCGAAGTCATTGAGAATTACAGTGTGCCTCCATATCAGTCTTGTTGACAACATTTGTTTGTGACGCTGGTGAACAAAAACTGATTATCAATGTTTCTGTCTGTTTCCCTGAAAAAAATGGTATTATTTTAACGCATTTTGATGTAATCTTACTAGATGATGAAATGTCAACTAAACAGTTCAGCATGTGTCATTTGTGAGGAAAGGAGAGCATTGTGACATTACTTCACGTTCTAAAAAAAAAAATTGTAAAAGACATGAGTGCAATCCCACAACAGTAAGACATTGTGTACTGTTGTCATAGAGAAACACTATGACCTGCCTTGCATACTTCTATCTGAGTATTTGACAGAATTATGTAAGAAAATCAAAAGCACTGACCCTTTAAATGTAATAAAAATGTAAAAATGTAATTATCTCAACCCAACACAATTCCAGCGGGAATTCATGGCTTCAGGCAGAATGTTCCCTTTTTCAATTGCAACAGGCTTGCCAGACATAATGTCACTGGTGCAATACTGGTTCCAGTTATTATGGATGTCTGATGTACCATAGGGCACTCTCCTTCACACCACCAGCTGGGTACACAGTGCAGTCATTCCCAGCTCACAGGAATGATGGAGCTTCAGGCATTGCGGGTTGTTTACTTTACCTCTGAAAAAAAATAGTTGTGGTCATTACCAGTCTAGTCTAGTTCATTTAGAACATGCAGGAACGAGCAGCTCCAAACCAGAAACCCACTGGGGTCGGATGTGCATGTGTATAATGATATCAGATTTTTCTCACGCAGTGCCTAATAAGAGCCATAACACCCCCACAACTTCTGCTCTAAACACTTAGGCTTCCACATTAGCCTGAGTGTACTGAAGTAATTTGCTATGATTTCTCTGTGCCTTACCTTATAAAACTGTATCTAGTCTAATTATGACTACTAAACAAATTGTCCATTAACATGTTCTATAAAAACATCATAGGTGAGCAATACTACCCAGTGCAATTGCATCAGGCGACTAGGTTATTGCCATGTTAATCTTGATACTGCAGAGAGCAGAAAAAAGGCTTAAAATTAACTTGATCTCAGACTAGATGGCAGGATTCGCTATATTCTGGGATAGAAATGAAAGTGCTTTAAAAACAAAGGCTTCAAAAGACAGCAGGGGTTACAACTACCAAGTCATCTACTGTGTTACGGTTTCTCCAGTAGTGCATGTGGGTGCATGTGCGGGTGTGTTTAGAAACACTCCGCGATCATCCAACACTTTCAACCAACCCAACAGCAACCCAAATCACAAAAATTGCAAATTGCAACACCAGATGAACACCCTTTTTTACTTCAGAATATAATAATAAGTAAAAAGGTATGCTCTTGATTAGTCATTAGCCTTATCATGTTATATTAAAAGCAAACACAGTACAGAAATGTTATGGTGCCGGTTAACGTGGGTTTGCGCCGGCATTGTTATTATATAGCTTAGAAATTGCAACACTCAGTATTAAATAGGCCTTTCCCATCTGCTTGGCCAACGCTTCCTGAAAAAAATATTGACATTAGCTCCTAAGTCTAATATCAGGCATTGTTGAGAAATTAACTGGAACTTTCAAATATGAATTAACATGAAACATGGCTTATGTAAGGGATAATGAAGGACACAGCATGTGTATATTGGTAAATATTGCACGTTCAAGATGGTACTCCGGCTCTGACGTGAATGCAGAGGGGCCTTTACACCTTGATAAGTGCAATATTCACAGAGATACGCATGCCGTGGAGTTCATTATTCACTTATACCACTGTTGCCACGTCTGCGCTATGTAGTTTTGCAAACAATTTACACCTTTTGATGTCTAACACAGGCTCATTTGCAGAACTACTTTGACTCATTCAAACCACCAGGATAAACTGCCATTACTAGTTCTAAAAAAATAGTTGCTATGATCAAAAGTGGGTCGTTCATTCCATCTGTTGTTGTCAAGCGCCACATCCAAGGATTCTATCCTGTCTGGCTTTTTTTAAAATCACCGTTTCCCATACTGCTAAATGCAGTGTAACAGATTCAAAAAACATCTCGGTAACAAGTTACAACCTACTTGTTTCTAGATGGTTTTGACCATCTAGAAAGGGGACTATGGCATTCGATGTAAAAGAAGAATGCGCTATGAAGAATCACACTAGGCTGTCTGTCTTATTAACAGTTCATCATTAAAGATTCACTTGACAAACAAATGAAATAGCGTAATATTGGCCCAATATACAAACATGATATTTAACACAAAATGGGCCTTTAGCCACCCAGACGTTATTGGCTTTCATGTCTAGCCTGTAGTCAAACAAAAACAAAAATACACAATCTTTTCTGCCTTCCTTGCTAAGAAGGATCCAGATGGAATAAACAATCTCTGGTTTAAGACAGTTTCTTCTGGTCCCTATTTCACAGCCTGAAGATCTGAAAGGGCGCTCACTGGCCACACCTGCAACACACAGAATCCTCCTTATCAATGAATGGAGCTTCTGGGAAGGTGCACACCTGCTTCTGGCCTTTTGCATTTTATAGGTCAGAAATATGTGTTTAAATTTTTTCAAAGGGCAATAATTATTTTAACTGGCTCGACCAAGTTCAACCCAAATATTATTAGGTGACTACTCAATTCGGATCAGCCAACAGAGGGCTCTGGTAAGCCCAATATTTTTAAAGTTTACAGACAATATCTGGCCACGAGGAAGGAAATGTATGCAAGTTGAAGGATCCCAGACGCTTTGCATGAAGTGAAACAATGTGGAAGTGTTTGGAGCACCAGGCTCGGGTGCGCCTCCCTTACTGTGAGCCTGGGTGCAGTCAAGCACAGTGGCCCATGTCCTCTGACTTCCCAAATAAGCCTCATCTTATGTCCAAAAATAGCTCAATTTTAGGCTTAAGCTCATTGGCAGGAATTCAATTTAGCCAGCGGATTTTAGTGGAATGAAAAAAAGACAGAAAGTCAGACACACACACACACACACACACACACACACACACACACACACACACACACACACACACACACACGCACACAAACAAACATTTATCAGGTAAAAAGACTGTAAAGCCTACAAATATCAGATTATTTTCATAGAATGTAATACACTGATACACCTCCACCGGTACCAGGTCATGCTAAAAAAGCAATACATGAATGTTTCTTTGGATAGTATAGAAACATCTGTGCTTGATCTGCCTGTGCCTCCACTGAGAGCCTATTTTCATCTCCACGGAAGGGCAATAGAGGGCTGCAGGGCAAACAACTCATTGGCTTTTAAGATGCCAAATGGACTCCAAAGGACTCCACTGAGAGGCGGCCACTGAAGTCAAGTCTTACTTCGCAGTCGCAAATGAACTCTCACATGCCACAACACTGGCAGATTTTTCACCCCTGCCCTCCCCTCCAAATTCAGTGTCCTCCACAAGCTTCTCTCAAATTTGCCAATGAGATAACAGTTACATGATTTAAACTCACACCAGCCTAAGAGTTCAAAGACCTTTGGAAATCGGATAGAGACAAAAAGACATTCTTTCAAAAGTCATTCAACAAAAGTATTTGAGCATAAGTCTACTTGTTTTTAAAAAGCAGCAACAGCGTCCACTGTGGTCATCTGTGTTGAATCTGCAGCCTACTCACTGGCTAAGACACAATAGCTTATGCTGAGCCATGGAGGGCTGTCCCTAATGACTGTCAGTATCTGTCAAGAGTGGCCATGCCCAAGTTGCTCATTCTGCCTCCATTTGAAAAGTCCCAGCATACACCTGTCACTCAATCCCTTGGCACACTCCATATTCATCGCAGACGACAGATGTTGCGCCAGAGTGTGAGATCTTTCCACTCTGCGAAAGGCGGGTGCAAGCTGACACAGATCCCCTGCCATCTGAAACAATGGGAGGCTCCCTGGCATTTGCCTATCATTAGCAGACTGGCGATATGCGCCCCAAAAATACAGACCCTCGTCTGAAGGGGTTCATGTGGAAACACAACAGAGGTCGCACTTGACACGCTGGGAGGCGAGCCCACTAATGTCAGCGTTCAAAGGGACCTGCTTATCTGCATACACGCTATTAGCCTTCAGCTGACTGATATGAGTAAGCACCCAGTGAGCTAAAAACAGAAACCCCATTGTGCTGCCCTTACAAGCTTGTTGTCAAGGTGCTTTAGTACTTCTCTCTCTCTCTCTCTCTGTCTCTCTCTTTCTCTCTCACTCTCTCTGTCTCTCTCACTCTCTCTGACTATCTCTCCCTCTCTCTCTTTTTCTCTGTCTCTCTCACTCTCTCTATCTCTCCCTGTCTCTCTATCTCTCCCCCTCTCCCTCTCTCTCTGTTTCTCCCTCCCTAAAATGACTGCAGCATCAGTCGGCTGTCTACCAGCTATATTATTTGTCTGGCTTTCAAGGACAGCAGCAAAAAAAACACAAGATGTGAGGAAGTACTGTACAGGTTCTTTGGCCATTTTTTTCCTTCATATTGTCTAACTTAAAGGCTTTGGTGAAGGTAAAAGAGTAAACGAACACTATTTTTCTCCCTCACTGTTCACATACTGTATGTGCTTGAAATAGCCTATTGCATTCTGTTATTTTAGAAATGTTGATCTCAAGGACTAGGTGTGACATCTGGTATAGACAGGAATCAATACTATAAAATGAATGAAATAACCATTTAATTATTTGAATCCATAACACAAAAATAGATAACCCGTGTGAATTACTAAATAATGTGACATCTTGCAGCATTTTGCCACTGTTTTACCCCAGTTACCACAGTACATTTCTTATATTATGCACAAACCACATCTACAGAAAAGTCAATAAAAAAGACACATTCAAATTTATAATATTGTACTCCAACTTCGTTATGAAAGTACAGAGCATCTGCTAAAACATATTTATTATTGCTTACCTTATTACAACTGATACAGATATTACATTTTGTATATTTTGTACATGACATTTGAGAGACATATGGTTCAGTGGTGAATTCTAGAAATTGTTAGGAGATGTTATGCAAGTGACACTGTGTTGTTATCATGGTTATTTACACAATTACAAATGGCATCATTATGTAATATTTATGTGCCAGGAGCCTTCATCTCTATGTTTACACATATGGTCACTGACAAACCTTACACTGCCCTCCTATAGCGCATGGTGAGCTTTATAAATAAAAACATTTCTAATGCACATTAACATGCACAACATTTGCATTACATAACATTGCAGGTGCTTGTTTGTGTCTGCACATATAAGATCATGACCTCATGTCACAAAACCTGTGTGCGTTCCCATAATTTCACAGCTAGAGCCGTAGAACAAACAAACAAACAAATCTGATACCACCTACTATGTTATGCTTGCTTCTGAGCCATGCACTGGCCAGGATGGGTTTTTGATCCTGGTAATGTCAGACAATATGCTTGACTACTCAGGTACTGGGTGGAGCCAGACAACTGATAAAGCTTCTGCTAACACTGTGGGGTGTGTGCTAGACTTTGCTGAAATGCAGACATTCACCAGTCTTGCATTAAATGCTACTGTTCGCATGGACATATAATAATCGACACGAAGAATATGGTATAATAATATATAATAATATGTTCTATGCTGATGCATCTTGAAACATCATGATCAAATATTTTTTAACACATGTAGAATAAATACAGTTAACAGTGAATACAATCCTTTCAGTACAACTTCCAGATCCGATTATATAATAATTATAATAACAATAATAAATAATTATATCAATAATTATTTATTTAAAGTGCCTCTAGTCTGCATTCATGCTTTCTATGTCATGTATCAGCTGTAAAGTAGGAACTCTAAAGTAGACAGATCCCTCTTACTGTCTTAAAGTTAAGGCTATTTATAGAGGAAAAATAGCTTCATTACAGAATGACTTTGCCAATAAAATATAGCTCTCACAATGAAGTCATCTAAGGCACGTAATGGCACTAAATAAATGACTTCAGGGCTAAGACAGAGAGAGATCCATAGGGTACAGAAGTAAGGATGATATTAGCCAAGTTAAATGTCAGCCTTAAGGGTAACATAAAGCATTAGTTTTATGTTACCATGAATGTCAGTAGTCCTTTATAGACTTCAAAGTACATAATGGCATCATGACGAAATAGTACGAACAAAGGACGAGCAAAACAGGAAAAGAAACGGCAAGCAAATACTGCCTGCCTCTCCTCTGCAACATTATTTATTAGCTGATAAAGTAGTAGGGAAGAGAGGGATTTGCACAAATTTGCAATGTTAAAGTAAAACGCAGTAAGTTACTAAAGCACAATAAAGTAAAATACAATACTGTATTCTGATATGTGGGGTGCAGTTTCATGAAGCTGTGGGGATGTGTGCCATGTATTAAATGTGCTCTCTCTGTCTCTCTCTCTCTCTCTCTCTCTCTCTCTCTCTCTCCATCTCATGCTATATGATTCTCCTTGCACTGTTTCCTGCACACACACAAAAGAGCTCTAAAAAGGAAAAAGGGAACCCAATGCTCAAATTTCATCCAAGCCCAAAACCTCCCATCTGGCACACACACACACACACACAAAATATAATAATAATAAAAAAAAAAACAATAGAGGGAATTATATCTGCACAGTGGCCGTAAAACCATCTGACCGAGCGGCTCTTTCATTTCCAACTGCACCTTTTTCATCCGGTTCCAGTGACACTTGCACCGTATAGCTGTAATGCACCTGCATTCAGTTGTCATATGAGATCATGTTCTTTCCTGGCTGGCAGGCAGGCAGTGAATCTAGAGCGCCTGTGTCAGGCCTTAATGAAGGGAGTGGAGGAGGAGGATGGGGATTTGCTCTCTGGATGTACTTCCACCAGCCAACCTGTAGAGGACTCCAAGCATCACCAATTACAGGGAGCTGCTGGGTGGCTCATGGGTTGTGGTCACTCACTAACTCACTCACACTGTTGTTTGTTATTTGATGGTACAGGGTGTCAGGTTTCACATTTTAACACATGTCAGGGTTTTCACATACCAACACATCGCTGTCGCCAGCTGAATGAACCTATACAATGTTGGCAGTGCAGGTGAATGATCACCTATTCCTGTTGAAAGGTGTAACTTTCCCAGAACCAGTTGAGGATGTTGCACTACTTTTTACTGAGTGGCAAAAATGAAATGTAAGGCATGATCACATCATTGCGAGGTAAGAGCCATTGAATTTCAACAGCTTTTTCAAACCTCACGGCTTCTGATGAATAGTGCTACGTATTCATTTGCATGAAACCGGGACAGTCTAAGCCGCGAATGAGCCTAACTATATATATATATATGTGTGTGTGTGTGTGTGTGTGTGGTGTGTGTGTGTGTGTGGTGTGTGTGTGTGTGTGTGATGTTGTGTGTGTGTGTGTGGTGGTGTGTGTGTGTGTGTGTGGTGTGTGTGTGTGTGTGTGTGTGTGTGTTAAAAATGACAACAGCCCCAAATCTCCTTTTGATAATAGTATCAGTTCCCATAAATGAACCCCTATCACAAAACGGGAGCCACCGAGATCTTATCGCACACCCAACTGACACAAACCCAGACAGATTCTTTAGAGCTCATTGATCCTTCCAGGAAGTCCATCCTAGTGTTTGCTTGGGCTTCTGCATTTGCATACGAATGAAAGACCCTGATGTGTGTGAAGGCTCCCATTGATTAGGGCACGCAGTACGAGTTGCCACCACATCTCGTCTCTCTCACCACTGGGGTCCCTTTTTTTCTTCCATTAGTCGAGAAAAGGGCAAATGGCCGCCAAGGACCTCTAGAAGAATAATCCTTTGAGTTACGAATCTTCTTTTTTTTTTGTCTTGAAGCCTTGGGTTTATTTGTTTTCTCTTCTTTCTGTTCCCAGAACTGGCGCATAAATACAACTTGATTTGATAACACTGTTTATTAGATTGTAAAAGATTCACAATATACATGCAATACTTGAGATTCTTACTGTGGAGCTGGAGCTGCAACTATATGCATCTGAAGAACTATAATTTTGCTGAAAATATTGCTTAACAAAGATTAAATAAAATCACATTCATATTGATTAATTAATATAAGTTTTGAA
This sequence comes from Tenualosa ilisha, assembly GCA_015244755.2. Classification (NCBI taxonomy): domain Eukaryota; kingdom Metazoa; phylum Chordata; class Actinopteri; order Clupeiformes; family Clupeidae; genus Tenualosa; species Tenualosa ilisha. The sequence goes on from PYXC01002643.1 coordinate 835,640, forward strand.
AATCACACACACACACAACTATCTAGTATCTTCTTTAAAGGTCTTTTTGAGGTTAACTATTTGGTTTTATAACCTACCCACTTACGTTCGCCATTAGCCCCCCAACCTGAGCACATTAAAGGCTGACAGGAAAGCAGTCAGGCAATCATTAGAATTCTAATTAATCCAAGGTCTCCAATGGGCATTTGTAGGCCTTCCGTTTGAGAAGTAAATTATACCCTCTGACTTCTTCATACAGTGGGATAGCCCAGTAACATTTCCCTCTACTTAAGATCCTGACATTTGTTTAAAAAAGATTTTGCAAATGCGATAGGTCATTAAATGGAATGAAAAGTGCACTTGAAAAGCTGATTTAGTCATCCTGTAGTCCTCAGTGAATTTAGAGTAGGCCTACAACTAAGTGTACAACAGGAAGTGTACAGCTAAAACAAATGTTAGCTGTGGCTGTTTAATGTACACCTATAGTCTATCAATATTACAGTAATTTCCCGAAGATAAGCTGCATCTCTTGACCACACCCATGTATTAACCTCGCCCATGCCTTAACTGCTGTTTACTTTATTGGGAAGATACAATACTACTCAACTGCTAACACTTTATATTAGCACATACATATCCGCCATTAACAAGCCCCATACTAGCCAAAGCATATTAAGATCATAATTCATATATAACAACTAACTTACTAGCTATGAAAAACAGTAATTAGTTGTTTATACTAGAAAGATTCTTAGTTAATGGTCTATTATGGGTGGAATAAGGTCATGAAGATAATTTTGTATTTATAAGTGGTTTATAATCCAGGTATTTATAAATGGTTGGCAATGACTAACAAATGGCTAATATGTCACCAATTTGCATGTCAATAAGCAGCTAGGTAATGGCTAATACATGTGTGTTAATATGAGGTGCTACTATTCAAGTAGTATTCTGTGATGCTGATTTTTCCCTTTTTACCAAAGATTATTGAATACTGACCAAGATAGAGCAACATAATATGTTACAATGGGAGATGTAAATAGTTGTGGTCTGCCTGAGTGGGAGTGTCACATAACATCACAATATAAACTTTTCAATGCTCTTCTGTATCATTGTATGAGGGCTCAAATCTGGTCTGCATAAAGGAGGATTTCCCCCCTCCCCCTTGCGAAAACAGAACAAAGAACTAAACGAACGCTTGCACCTCTCGCTCCGTTTTCACCCTCTCAGTCTTTACTTTGATTTACTGCATTTAGTCTTCCTATTATTTTATTATTATATAACAACTGGAGTGAAACTAATTACCAACTTCAATTTGACGTAACTCAGCTCTGCTCGTCTCTATTTTCTTTAACTTTGATATTTTTTGTCTTGTTGTTGAAAGGCACTCTTGTTATTAAGCCACGTGTAAGGACTTGGTAGTTGCTAGGCTACCAACATAGAACATCTTGCAATGTCACGTCCAAAATGACTGACTTGTCAGCCAATTCCTGATGGTGCATACTGGAATTGCACGAAGGGAACAATGAGCTAGTAAATGAGTGTATTTATGCCAGCACTTCCTATGAGGATATGTCATCATGTGAGGACAGGCTGAACCAAAATGAAGACTTTACACTGTGGGTGTGCACAGCTCTTTATTGGTAAGACTGTGAAAGGGTAAATGGAAGTGTGTAACCTGTCCTACTTCGCCGTGAAAATCTATATGTTGCTACACCTAAGTGGCTTTCAGAAAAATCTGCTGCATTGAACATGCTGTTATGGTCCTGCACAGCTTTGAGGCAGTCAGGGGAATTGCCCACTTTTCTTTGGACCTGTTATTGATGAATGTGATAATGTGATGTAAACAGATTCCATTAATGAACACTGAGCTCATTATGCTCTCTCTCTCTCTCTCTCTCTCTCTCTCTCTCTCTCTCCCTCTCTCCCTCCCTCGCTGTCTCACTCTCTCTCTCTCTTTCTCTATAAACCAACATTACATTAGTCTGTTCATATGAGAGATTTGGGCCATAGTCAAAAAAATAAATTTTGGCAGATAGAAAACCAGAAACCAGTGAAATCACATGAGGGTAAAAAAAAAAGATGAACCCAGAAGATGTAGAAAACAACAAGTACAAATGCCAACCTTGCTCTCAGTTGGTATTTTGGTTTTTGCTTTGAAATCGGGGACTTACAAACATTTGGTGCTGTGGGATAAACCTGAAAACCTGAAGACTCAAATTGTCCTCAAATCTTTATGTCTACAAGTGAGCTCTATGTATGCAGTACATGCCTGAACATGTAACCGCACATAATATGGAAAATGTATTGTTCTGTTTACCTCCATCCCAGAGGCAGGCAGCCAATGCTCAGTCATGACTACACGCATCGACAGAAAAAAGTGATGCCTCATTGTATGATGTCGGCCATTTCTCACTTGATGTGAGGAGTGAATGTACTCTCTTTAAGACTAATTAAATCAATCCTCTTTTCATCTGTGCCGCAGCGAGACTCGGCTGCGCTCTGCGACTATCTGCTGGCCCTTGACATTTGATATGCAAACAATTCAATGATGCCTGTGCATACCCTGGCTCTCCCAAGAAATGACAAGCCGATGGCTTTGGAGGCGGCATCCATCACTGAAATGCCGTCAGTGCTATGCCTTCCACTGACATTAAGGCCACTCGCACACATAATGGCCTGCTGGACCAGTGCGAGCATGTGCTTGACATTTCAAATCAGATAGGCAAGTTGTTCCCTACTTTTTTTGTGCCTCTCACACAAATCCAGTGCCAAGACAGACAACAAAGGACAAGGGTAAATTTGCCTTTATACTTTATCTTACTGTAATGATTCTTTAAATGGGACACCATCACGCCTCAAGCGCTCAATAAATAAAACTCCCTAGAATCGTTAGCCCCATTATGTATGTATAATAACGCATAGTTTTTTTGCCCTTAATGTTAGCAAGTGAGCGCCTGCTGCAAATTTTCAACAGTGACAATTCTGACTGACACCTGCATACCCCTAGATCAGCTAATTCACAAGACAAAAAGGAAAGACACACACTGTATAGCAATGTCTATATGACTTTTTACATGTGGAACACACTGAATCACACAAAATATTGTATATAGTTATAACTCAAAACTCCTGAAGAACTGCCTGTTATACAGTAGGTCACTGTCCTTGTGTCATGTCCACGTCTCATTTTATAATAATACAACATACTTATACACTCACATGCCATACAAAGTATGTTTTCAGCGTAACTCCTAAAACAATGTTGCCCGTTTGTTGCAGCTATAAATGGGTGATTTTGCAGCACAGTCTAGTCTCTCATTATTGCATCAGATAAATATTTACAGTCTTTGGAGACTAGTGTGGGCACACACGGCATGCTGGGTAAATAGAGCTCAGGGCAACGCTAACAGTAGCCAACAGATCTTAAAGTGAAAGCAGTTTTGGAAAGCATATTAAAATGGCAGCAAGGATGCTATGAAATACAAATTAAGTGTATTTCATACACAGCTGTTGTGAGGCTAGGAAACTAAACCTGTAAAGCACACAAACCAATGAATAGCAACGTAGTATTGACACTTAGGGTCAGATCTTTAGGAGACACAGAATATTAAAGAGTCATTGTGTGTTGGTGTTTCATTATGTCTTACACTGGACATATTTTAAATTGTACAGTTATATAAGAAAGAAAAGGGAACTGTTATCATGGCTAGTGGCCTATTTGTAAAATGCATAATTTGTGATCTTGTGCATGTTGGTCACATTGGGGACCAACACTAGAAAAAAAAAAAACAACAGTCATTCTTTTCAAAAATGTATACGTCATGTATAATTGAAACACACAGTAAACAGAAACCTTGAGCCTTTATGATCAGTGAATTCCTCCAGGCAACAAGTCCAAAATGGCAGAGCCAAGTCCAGCAAGGATGTGTGTGTGTGTGTGTGTGTCTCAGATCACTGGTGGCTACCTCTACCATGGTCACGACTCTCTCCACATTTCCAATTGCAGGATAATGAAGTGTTATGTTACAGTTTAAAATATATATTATTTTATATTGCACATATTGCAATTTCATATATTATGTATGTTGGTATGTTGGCACCTAGGGTTAGGGTTGTCACTAAGCTAAGTAAAAAGGAATGGTAATGGTAACATCGCCAACTGACAATCAGTTGATGGGTTTTAAATTCCCACCACTGCAAGTTCATGTTGTTTTGGATAATATCCTCTGCTAAATACCAGTCAACTGTGAAACAGAGACCATTTTTTCCAAGTCTGAAGTCTATGCCAGGATTATTCACTGAATCCTCACAACCCCAATACCATAAAAAGTAAAGCTGAGCTCATGAACCTTTCATTGACACCAAAAAGTGGCGGGCGGTCACAATAGATGTTGCTTCATTGCAGCTGAATTTGCAGATGTGTCTCTGAATCAAAAACAGATTGAGGATAAGAGTGAGAATATCTTAGTTTATTTATCTGTATAACATAGGAGAAACTTCCCCTTTGAGAAAGTATTACCAGTTGAGCAGGAGTTAAAAATAATCATAATCTACTATTCAGAGAAGTAGACAATGTGGCATTCTATGATGCGCTGTCCGTGGTCCTGAAATTGGTCTGAAGGAGCACTAAAGGGAAGGAAATCAATAACAAAAGGGTATTTTAAATAGAAGTAGCCTCATTGAAATATATTCAAATTGTGAATAAATTTATTTGAATGCGGTCTGTCAGTAAATACAGCACTAAATAGCTCCCCAAAGGTACAAATACTCATAAATTAGTCCACAGTTACCTCCTTTTTTATCCCATGTTTATTGTGACTGATGTCAGTAGCATTAATGAGCGCAATATGTTCCCATTTCTAATTTATCAGAAGTATATTTAACTGTCTTGAAAGTATATTTAATATCATATTTGCCATTCCAGAGGCGTGTGCATTGGGTAAGGCATGCTGTTTTTTAGTATCTTGTTGACATATATCCATTGCATGTAGTCAGTAAAACACAGTATGGGTGGCACTATGTCCCATTGAGAGTCAGGTCATGGCTAATTTAGAGACCAGCAGGGAGTGCTTTCCAGTCTGACAGGTAATGGCAAATTGCAATGGCAGGCCGTCAGTGCAAACACACAATGAGCAATCCAGCAGTGATCCTCTAGGTATGCATCTGGGTCCTCGTGAACCCCTTGCACTCAACTTTCTTTTGATTGAAATACAACCGCAGACATATAAAAACCAACAGTGTACACTCCATAAACTAGTAAGTCCATGAGGACCAAAAAAAAAAGAAAGAAATAAGCACTCCAAATGACACTGGAAGACGCTGAGTAATGTACTACCTTCAGTCACAAGATAAAGGCCATCCACTGAAGCAGGGCCTCAGGTGGCCAGTTGGACATACAATATAAGCGGCAGATTGCTTGAGTACCCATGCTGGCTGCTGCTCAAAGGACAATAAACTCTCCCCCAGCAAGGAATGTCAGGTAAGGCAACATCTGCCCAGAATCCACTCATCACTGACTTGGGCAGTAACCGGTGCTCTTCCCCACGCTTGCGATTGCTCATCGGGGAGGTGTGTGTTGACGGAGGGCCACCCTGATTGTGGTGACTTATGGAGGTTGGACTTGACAAGCTTCAACTATTTGTTTTGGCACGCCTTGAGTTTGCCTGTCACACAACTCAAGCCTACATGATACACTGGTTGATTAACATGGGCTTCTGGCCGCCAGCTCTAGCAGGCTAAAGGGGTAAATAAGTACCAGGCACTTTGCTTCGCCAAAACTCAAAATCCACCAGGGGTCTCCAAAAATTCTGCAACCAACGTGTTCTCTCTCACTCTGTCTTTTCTAATTATGATGGTAGTAAGGCTAATGCACTCAGAACAGTAGTTTAGAAATAAACAAAACAAAGATCGGGGAGGGATGGGGGAGTGGGGAGCGAAGAAAAGGAGGTCAAGTAATATAACCATGCATGAAATTATCTTTAAAAAAAATTAAGTTTTGTCTTGATCAAAATGAAGTTCCCATCAACCTCACAAGTCAATGTCACCTTTGATTTGATGAGAGAAACTGCTGGTGCATCAGTGACACTGTCCTTTTTTGACAGCAGGGAGTTTGGGAAATGTAGACTGTTTGAGTCAGAAATAACAGAAGAACAGAGACTAACGGGAAGGAGATAGAGCAAGAGTGAGGGGGCGGTGTGTAACACCCAATTTGTTAGCTATTTATAGTAATGTTCTTTAATGAATGTTTCAAGATTCAACACTGTTAGGATGGAAGTGTAGCACAAGTGACCATGTAAACTACATTTTATTGGCTTAACAAGCATAATTTCTCTGTAGCGATGTGAAATGTGCCTAATTAGTAAACCTTTTGTCAATGCTATTTGTAACCCCAGTCAAACGTTATTAAGACTCTGCAGTTGCTAGTAGAAACGTTATCTGTTAATCCATGTTTCATATCTGCTGTCATCATTACTGATGGTTAGTGTTAGGTCTTATGCTGCCATTTAGGATTGTTACTCCCATTTTTAGGTATTGTTGATATGGACACACAGTTAGAAATATAAAATGTTATATGATACTTTGTATTGCAAGCAAATGGTGATCCATGTCACGAATATCAACTAGCGAGTCAAGAGCATGAAACAGGACTGTTTTTATAATTGATAATGTGAGGTTAAGAGGTACGATAAATGACAAGGTAATTGATTACCTTAAGTCACTCCTAAATGGCCTACAAATTTCGACTGGTTTTATTATGTTTAGGTTAAAAGGTTAACAATTTAATAATTCAGTTATGAGTCATGTAATTGCCAAGATTTGCATAATTACTTTAGGACACAGATGAAGAAACACTAAAGTGTTGCTGGTTGTCTTACTGTAACTAATCTAACACCTAATTGTGCTTAAAAAAACAAGCTATATTTGATTTATTAATAAGTTTATCAACTTGTTTATATATGAATTATTGTTTTAATAGCTGATATGCAGTATGTGAACATACCCCTGACAGACACTGAAGAAGCAGAAAGGTTTTGACCTAAACTGAGGGAAAGTTTGGGGACTGTCCACCTCCACTGATGTGGATGCAGAAGTTCATTCCATGTCTATCATAAAGACACTTTCTTATCACCTGTGCAACCCAAACCCTGCGGACTAAACACCCACCTCAGACACCCAGCCCCAACCCTAGGCTGATGAGTGCGGGAACGCCAGCACAGCAGGACAAGTTCTAGATTTAACATGGTGTCCACCCACGGAGTATGTGCCCCCTCACAAAACAACCACTATGGCAGCATTTAAGCATGACACGGAAAAAATGAATCATTTGTTTATTTGTCCAAAACTTTACTTTGCACAACCCTAGTTGCAGGACAACTATCCTTTATTCAAGATGTAATAGTTCAGTGTTACCTCAAATCTAAAATGTATAAAACGTGCAAGATACAGGTTACTTATAGAAGAGCGCAAGTCAACATTGGTGAACTGTAATAAAGCCAATCCCATATTGTTTGCATTTACATTTATGAACTACCAATTGTTCAGGGCCAGTCTCCCCTCGAGCAACTTAGGGATAACTGCCTTGCTCAGCCACAACTTTTCAGGCTACTTGCACGCTAGCCTGAACCGCTATCCCTTAACCGCTACACTACACTACCACCCACCAACCATGTTTGGTGTACAGATGATAATGGATGCCAATAAAAGTCAATATTCAATCAATATTGTAATGCTAATACTAATTGCACTGGTTTCTCAAACCTTGAATCTATTTGAATGAAACATCAAACTGGCATTATCAGTGAGTGTGTATTCAGTTTCTTTCATTACACCTTGATGTAAAGGCACCTTTGTTTTGCCTTGTTTTGCTTCCTGTCTGTGAAATCCATGTTGCAGTTACTTTTCACTGCTGGTAAGACATATCCCTTAGAATTGAAGGCGACAGGTTAGTTCTCTAAATCTTAACTTCTTCACCAACTACATCAGAAAAATTCCCATCGCTGATATAACTGTCGGTTGGGTGAGACAGTTGAGAGAAAGTGGCTACAATCGAATGTGTCACCCAATCTAGTCGCTACCAGAGTCATCCTATAGCAGCCATCACTTCTTAGCGTCAATGTCTTCTACATTAGGTCTAGATTAGGGAGGTTTGGAGATATTGTAGATAAAGAACCAGAACCCTGAGAGAATTGCAAACACCTTGTTCTCAAGAAACACTTATCTGTTGATTTTTTGCTCTTGTCAGACATTGTAAAAAAGTTATTCACTCGGAGTAACTCTTTCATGAACAACACTTGGCCAAAGGCCAATGAGAGAATTGTGAAACTATGAGATGAATTCAACAAATTTCTTCCAAAGTTCCAAAATAAAATCCAAATGAAAAATGCACATCACTGTCAATGCCTTTTAGAAACCACCAATATAACTGCATTCATCAAGGACAGCCATTCTTCAAAACTTAAATGGAGAGTTGAACAGATTTTTTTAATGCAATCCTTGCAAAATGTGATATGAAAATTTCCCAGTCTTGAGCACTGGCACAGACAAACCATTTCTGACTCACCCATGCTCACATCTCTGGAGCGTGATTAATAAATCGGCATTTCCCCAAATCAGATCTCTGCCTTCTGTCAACAGTGTTGCCAAGTCGTGTTCATGAGCTATGAGCAGAAATGTTCCAAGCTCTTGCATGCCATAGCCTTTATTAACATGCGCATAGTGAACTCTAACATAACACCTTATTTGTATCTTACACAAGAAAAACAGTTAAACAATTCCTACACTATAATACTATCCTTACTGGTACCAGAGGTGTAGTGGGGATATTTATACTGTGCGATACACGAGTTTGTTGACGCAGGCCTAATTGCAAAGAAAGTCACACGCACCTCCAAAACTTGTTGTGTCGATCGTATCACTGCATGATTATGGTTATCCTATAATGTTAACTTGCATTTGTTCATGACAATAGAGGGATTATTGGAAATGTTTGCTAACAATGCCTTACTAATATAGTGTCATAAATGAACGGCTAAATGGTGTATGGTAAATTGGTACCATAATATTGGAAAAGTAGGAAATACATAAATGATCTGTTCCAAAGACAGTGGGGGGACTCTGAACCCCCGCATCTAACGCTCACTACACCCCTGACTGGTACCAGTAGAGACTGTGGGAAGGAAAAACCCAGGCTGTTAAATATATCTATGGTAAATGCACCCCCATGGACTAGCAGCTGGATAAGCTTTGTATAACCGAAATAGCAACTCACAGGCACTTGTGCACTGTGGTATCATTCAATCATTTAGTTCCTTGTTGTCTTGTTGCATAGTGGAATTAAAGTCCAAGTGGTTCTTTCGCTGAGTCATTAATTAAAGAGATGAAAAAATACAGGCTTTTTCTCATCAGTAATATGCTTTGATTTACTGCACAAGAACATTCCCTATTAATTACCACTCTATAGCAATGGCATTTGTTCAGAAGTCAAATTGCAGACACACACACACACACAGAGAGAGAGAGAGAGAGGAGAGAGAGAGAGAGAGAGAGAGAGAGAAAAGGCTGATGAAGAATGCTTGAGTCAGAGTCCCTTTGACACTGTCATATTTTAAAACTCATTTTAAAAGTCACAAGAGGTTATGGCTCCCTGGGAAATAATATCTGCTGTTTGTCCCTCTTAATTAAGCGACGGCTCTAATTCACTGTGTTGACTTGGGATATTCACACATGGGGTTTGCCAGGGGGACTATAGAGCTTCCAGCCCTTGCTGTCTCTTGTCGTTCGGGTGAGAGGCTGTCATGTAGCACACATAAAGTCACTTGATTGCTTATGAGGTTTGGGAGTGCCTCTGGAATGTAGGGATAAGTGGATCAGTGCCAATGCTAACAGATTTGTTTTAAAACAATTAAAACAGTGGTGACCCCTTCCACCATCACCACACACACACACACACACACACACACACACACACAAACACACGTACACACACACACACACACGACATGCACATGATCGTGGCCATGCTCTCTCCCACCTCTCCAACCTACAGACACACAGTCACAGACATCAGACAGCCATACACACATACATTTCACACAGCAACAACACAGACACATTCTCACATGGCACATGGACAGAAGAAAGAGAGGAAGAAAGAAAGAAAGAAGAAATAGAAAGAAAGAAAAAAGAAAAAAAGAACGCTCAGAGTAGGTGTGAACACTTGGCCTTACATGGAGAGGGTGGCTAACTAGCTCAGCTTATAGTGGTAATTAGTTATTGACTCGCGGCCCCGTCGCTATTTTAAGAGGATTATTTTGCTGCCTGGCCATCTTCAGAGAGTTTCGCTTTCATGCTTGACATTTGTGGCCCAAGGGATAGATCCTCTATTATAGAGGGATAAAGGTGCAAACACGGCTTTCTTTGTTGTTTAATGAAGTCATCAGTTAATAAGTTATAAAACTTTAATGAAGTTAATAGCCGACAATAATTTGAAATGATGAATACTGATTTAAAAAAATTCCAGTGAGAATAACACAAACAGAGAATCCATTTGGATTCTGCTTATTATCTTATGTTGTTGTAAAATTGAAGAAGTTTGGAACAAGTTTAGTCCATCAAAGCAATTCACAGCTTTTCCCTCTGCAATAATTAAGTCAAAGAGTGGGTCATTTTCTAACTATTAACAAGCTGCCTACTGGGACAAATGGCGGACAGATGTTCATACCATGCAGTTCCTTTTTTCATTACATAACCACACCAGCAGCACAAAGCCAATTTTCCAACAGTCAACACATAATTTGTCTGCACTCTGCGCATAAATCCTTGACAAACTCTAAACTCCTTAGATGTGATGTACAGGTGTGTGTGTGTGTGTGTGTGTGTGTGTGTGCGCGCGTGTGTGCCTGTGTGCCCACGCTTGCAAGCCGTAGGAGCTTTGCTGGGAATCTGCAATCGCCCGACATTAGCCACACAACCTTTGAAATTCCGCAAGCTCCCCACTCCCCCACTGTCTGTAGCCTGACGGCTCAGGGAGGGTGGCTAGCCAGGGCCAGGCCCCCGGCCTTGAGGGCACCAGGGGTGGATGGTCCTTGGAATACCAAGCCCTTTTCGACGAGGACGCAGCTGACGGCTGAAATCATCCACAGCTCAGTGCCCTCTGCTCCCAAGACGGCCTCCGCAAAGGGAACCAAAAATAAACATTTTTCCCCCTGTGGTCTCCCGGGACAGCCTCCTGTCAGGCCCAAAGCCATCTTATCTTGCCACTTGTTGGCTTACCACAAGACCTGCCCTATGGATGGGGAAATGTATTCTGTTCAATAATAAAAATGAAAGTCCCTAGGGAGCTGCACTTAAAATAAAGCCATAGTCTTAGATGTGTCCTCTGTCATGTGATCTGACATATGCTGCACAGGTCCACATACCACAACATACAGTCCATACAGAACTGACTTGGGAGTGATGGACAGATTAAGGCAGATAAGACAGATACATACAGTATATGCGTGCTGTGTCCTTTTCTGTGGGCTAATTGTACTCATTTCTTTCAACATGTCTATATGTCAGCTACAAATCACTACTTATAGTTTTGTTTTGTTTTGTTTTTTTTATCCCTCTTAGTCCATTTTTACCAATGGCAGCTATGTCATACCAACAAAGTATTTCAGTTATCTTCAGCACCATGGCATCAAGGCATGAAAAAAAAATATATAAAACTGTTCCATACAAGGTCCATGGATTAATACAAATATTTATTTTGCAGATTTATAGGAAATATATACAGGTACTACACTGATTCAAGCATAATATGTTCTTCAAAGCATGACTGAAGTTGGATTTTACTGAAAGGCAAAAGGACATTGTGAGAAAGCTCATTTCTTTTGAAAATTTCCTTCAATACAGAATAAAATCCCTATTTTGGTGACATAATCAAAGGTGTTCAGTGAACCAATAAAGTAACATTGCATTTAATTCTCCCGCAGTGATTATTTATTTGAAGTCACCACACACATGATGTGGAAGTCATTACTCGAACTGGCTCACACATGAGTAGATATGATTAACAATGCTGTTTTTTATTTATTTGTCAGATATAAATAAAGTCTGTCCTGTGTGCAGCGAAAAAAGGAAGGAAAGGAAAGATCACCAGAAAAGAAGAAATTGTTATTCCGATTCTGTTCATCAGTACAGGGAGATAAATCTCTTAATTTCCTGTTGTTGTTTAACTCCAAAATCCTCGAGTGACTTGAGTCCCAATAAGATGACATTAGTGAGAAAGTGGAGGTTTGCAGAGCGGATCTGTGAATTTACTCAAATGGACCCTGCACTGAACATACACACACGCCACACACACACACACACACACACACACACACACACACACACACACACACACACACACTGGGTGTAGCACACTCAATTTTCATCGAGGTCACTCACCTCCAAGTACATTAACACCTCTGTCCATTATTTTCCTCTGTCTCCATGTTTTATTCAGACAGCCCGTCCATTTAGTTTACTTTCACTTTTGCTTTAATCCTCTTGGTCGTCTGTGTTCGGCAAAACATCCGTAGATTATTTATGCCACTATATTAAAGAATGCAATCACTCCTGGGTTCATCTCGTGCTAAGATAAAGAATTTAACATTCTTGCAAATTATGACAACCTAACTTGATGTGAATGCAGACAAATGAGGGTGTACATGGCACCAGAAAGGTGCCTGCCATAACATATCTGCATATCTGTACTGCTGGGTTGAAGGCTGCTAAAGGGCACTATATCTGATTCATATTCATTTCATATGCCATCTGAAACTTGTGTGTGTATATATATATATAGGAAAGTGCAACGCATCTGAATTAATGCATCTGAAAAGTTTACCCTAATTTCCTGAAATTAACCAAGGTCAATACATTGATTTTGCTCGAGTTCTGTGAGGTTCATACCTGAGGAGGACTATACATGGGAACGTATGTATTTCTTCGGTTTAATCCACTTTCTCATATAGGCCTTATCATGGTCTGATCCTGAGTCACTACAGGTAGTTGTGGTTAATACACGGGAGTGGTCAATACGTGGTTTTGTTTTTTTAGTTTGCTTAAAAAAACTGACTTGCTGTTTACACATGGCTCGGCAAATATTTGGGAAATTACTGGACAGCTTTCTCTTTAGAAAGAATGTAAGTGACTGACTGTATTGCTGCCAAGACTTGATGAGATGCAACACTCTGTCTTACTAAGGTTGAGTCAACAGATGTTTAATACTGATTTAAGAGCTGCTCAACAAAGATATTAGTCCACGAAACCATCTACCTGTCAACCTACTCTGACATGACCCAAACTCAGACCGCAACATTCGCTCTCAAAAACAATCCTCCCAGCCTTGACAGATGATTTGGTGATTATTTGATGGACACCATCTAGATAATGTTGGATTGCTGTGACATTAGAACTCCATTGACATTCAGCATATCTGAATCAAGTCAGTTTAGAAATGAATTCTATGATAACCCAAAGACAACTAACTCAAGCAATAGGCGCAATTGCTCCGCAATACCTCTGTTTACGGCATACCTACTGCCTGTTTACAATAATAGTGTATTGCATTGGTTTGAAAATATGTTTGGAAAAATGTCTTGGGAGTAAGACAAATGTGTGAAACATCACAACAACAGAGTACCTCTTACGCAGACGGCTCAAACACACTCTCTCTTCATCCTTCCTGCTTTTTGGTGCTCCACAGCAGGTACTGTGTCACATACCACACTCATATTTTATGCATGGCTCGAGCACGGTGCAGGGATTTCTGATAATTATATGCAGGGGAAGAGAAATGAATATATGTATGTCAGTGGTGTTTATGAATATGGAGTGAAAATTTTAAAAGCTGCATGAACTTCAACTGAAGGGTGTCTGGGTCAACCTCTCTTGAATCTCATCTTGAACACCTATGACGCATGTCTGTATAAGGCAACAGAATTTCAATTATCAAACCAACATGCTCTGGTTTCTGGAATACTCCGTTGGTGTGACACGTCCATTATATTTAACACACTGTAACACCTGTGAGTAGAGCCGTTGGGATCAAGTGTGTGTCTGATGGGGCCGCAAACTATTCATGCTTGTATTACGAAATACTTTAATTATACTGTGCAACAACCTCACACTTATAGTGGAGGAAGGTACATTAGAGACCATCTTCAGCAGCCTTTTAATGTCAACATGAAGACACTTTATTCTTTTAGATTATTGAATAGACTGACAGACACAGAATGAGCCGCTGTAAACCCAGCTAATCCACCTGTTTTATACCATGGCAATAGGAGGATATTCCTGACATTTCCTTTATGTTTGCATGATAGTGTGATCCCCATATGAATTTAGGCAAGAAACCTGTATCTTTCATTGTACTACCGCACACCAGCAAGGCTGTACCTCACTACTTTTTTTTTTTCTTCTTACACTCTAAGACAGTGCTTAGGTCATTGTTTTAAACTATTAGCATGTCTCTTATCTCGCCCTTTTACAGTGTAACACATATCTGCATGGGTGGGGGGTGGCACAGACAGGTGACCAGAGGTCAATTGCTGCGCTTGCAAAATCAGCACATTGATTAAATCACAACCCCACGATGTTACAACTTGACTCATGAAAACTCAGGGGTTACAGCAATTCCCTGAGGGAGGTATAGCAAAGTTGAAATGGAGAGAGAGGGGAAAAAAACAAAAGATAGAAGAAAAAATGAAGAGGCCATGTAGTCATTTTACCACCCACCCATCCAACCACCTCCTTCCCCACAACCTCCTTCCCCTTCTCCGCTGCTTGTGTTGACATGCGTGTTGAGCTACAGACCTTCCTACTGGGGGTGAGCGCTTCTCTGGCTGCCCCCACTCAAACTGCTTAGCATAAATTAGCTTGCAGGGGTGGGGAAAGTGCAGCAATTAAACTGCAGTTAATGCATTTCACGAATGCCAGCGTGCGTGCGGCATGCGGCGTACGGCATGCGGCGTACGGCGTGCGGCGTGGAGGCCTCCACACCGGACTCTTGCACACGTCTGCGTCTTTGCATGCTAATGCCACACACTTCAGCTGTTTGCTCATCAGCATTCAAATTCATTGGGTTCTTCTCGAGTTGAAAATGCTGCTAGAGAAATTGCCATTGTCATGGCTGAGTTTGAGCATATATATGGCAATGTGAGCATTATCATTACCAACTCTCTGTAAACTTTTTTTGTGATAAAAGTTGCAGTGATAAAAGTTGCATACCTCACTTAAATATCATATTAAAGCACAGCATTAAAGAGCAAATTATGCTGGAATCTGCAAATTGGCTTAACTATCAAAAAGTTTGGTGTCTGGCTTTTTCTGGTGATACTTAGTCAGATTTACATACTTGCACACACACACACACACACACACACACACACACAGAAACAGAAACAGAGAGAGAGACAGACAGAGAGACAGAGGGCGAGAGAGACAGAGAGAAAGAGAGAGAGAGAGATTATAATTATTATGGGGCCAGCTGCTTTTTAAAAAGGAAATGGGGTACACAAGATATCAGGCACCACCTATGCAGTAGACTTAATGAGTCTGTAGCTATGAGGGAGGTGTGGGTTAAGACTTAAATAAAGCCTCAGAAAAAAAAAAAAAAAACACTGCAGACTTGGAGGCAATCATCCCTGGGCAGCTTATTCTTTCAGTTTATGGGGTATGCATGGTTGATCTAAGCAAATGGAAGTGGACAAAACATTACTCTGCCCTTCAGACAAGTGGCACTCAAAATGAATCTATCTACAAACACTCCTCATTACTGTCTTTAGGGTGATATACTGTATAAATTGTCGTGTGTTATGCCTTCCCAGTAACTCTGGGGGGATCAAAAGGTAGCGTCTTAGTATGCGCATAATGGCCTAATAAAAGCACTTTGGTGTCACTGTCTCCACAGTGATCCGAAAAGCGAGATATGAAGCCGCAATATAAACAAATGGCCCGAAATCAATCTCTGACCACATGGTGTGACAAATAGGGGTAAACAATGCAGTGCCTTATCACCACGGTGGATTTACAGTGACAGAGTCAACAGAGCATAGCCAGTGGCGTCTTCCCATTGTTCCTCTTAAAGATGATGTCAAAATGACATGACTCCATATTTGTAGAAAATAAATAAACAGACATGGAACAGCTGTCAGAAAACATCACGAACATCATACTCCCTCCACTCTGTACTCTTTTAACCTTTGAGTGTGTGTGAATGCAAACAGACGACGGACAACAACACACTGCCACACTAAGTTTTTATAGGGCTATAGTTGATGTTCCCATATCCATCTTCACACAAGGCTAATTAGGAAAAAGAGTGGCCATAGATTTTGGCATTAGGAACCAAATTGCTCAACTATTTGGGCCAAAATGGAACTTAAATTATTAGATTTTACTGCCCAGTTGGTGGGTACAATGGGGCTTAACGGACAATTTCAGGTCTAAATTGCGATGTAATAAAGATGAAATATTATGAAGGAAATTCTGCCATTTCAGTCAATAAAGCCTCAATGCCATGTGGCACAAAAAGGTGTCCCCCCATTCCCCGCTTTCTGTGCTGCCATGGAAACACTCCTCCTCCTCCTCCTCCTCCTCCCAGTTAGGATGTTGGAAGGGGTTATAATTATATCAAATGTTTTGTCAGCACCATCCTTTTGCATGTGGAGTGTTCTCCACAGTCATCTGAGTGAAAGATCACTTCTCTAATTGCATTAATTCGGAAAATATCCTGCAATTTCCTCTGCTTGGCTCAGAGGCGTGCTCTGGAGCTGTCGGATGGTTTCTGTGAGAATCCAGTCCCGTGAAACCCATTTTCAAGCTCCTAAGCTTGTGGTTTAGGCAGGGAGCAGTTGTGCACATTTGTGAGGTTTTTGTGATGGGTTTGGAAGGAGGGGTGAAGGGTGGAGGTGGGGGGTTGGTTAGAGTCGGAAGTGTTTGCCCCTGGGGTTGGAGGATTGGGGGTGGGGGTGAGGGGGGTGGGTCAGGGATTGTGTTTCTCCAAATTCCACTGCAATTTACTGCCATTTGAATGCAAAATGTAACTCAATTGGGTATGGCACTGAAGTTAGAAATGACCTAAAGTAAAGAATACATTGTGGTTATTAACAGCGGCTTGTCAGAGATGGTAATAAGGTATGCCACTCTGCATCAAGCTAGAGTTGAGGGCAAAATGTGATTAAATAGAGGAAATGGCAGGTAACAGACACAGTGTTTAACCGTGAGCTGCCTCGCTCATCACAAACATAATGGCTGCAAAGTAGATGACAGACTGCCTTCAGATTCTAAAGAATGGAGGTGCAATCCGTTTCATTATATCAGTGCACTGTTGTTCAAGGAAAATATCTATGGCATGAGAGACAACTTCACTTCTATCAAGCTTCAGCCACATTATTTGTATTTAGGTCTTAACATGCCATTTTAAAACTAGAACAATCTATGCTTATTTAAGTGCATTCAGCTGCCTTTGATATACTATTTGTGTCCATATCATACCTCAGAAATGTGTACAACATAACCCATTCACGCAAATCACATTCATGCTAATCACTTGGCCATTCTCACTTGATAGTATCGTTGCTGACAGCTTGAATAATAGCTTTCCCCCTGCACATTATGGCATGCTGTTGCATTGCAGAATACAAAATTCACTGAACCACTGCTACCAGCACAGACAGGGAGCTAAGCAAAGTTTGTAGTTTGTTTTCTATGTTAGCGGCATTGGTAGTCATGGATAATTACACAGCGTATTTGCTCTTGTCCATGTATAGGACCTATAACAAGACTCATTGCACAGAGCTACAGAAAATCAGGGAAGGAAACACAACGCAAACATATGCGTTTGCATCGGTGTATGCGGAAAATTGTGGATTTCTTTGTCCCTACAAGTACATTTCTCAGTGTTGAAACAGGGCCAACAACATCTCCAAATTATTCCATTTCAGGGGCTCAAAAACATTGGAGTGACATAGACGAGAGGTGCAGAGAGCCCTGCAGTTGTGGCACTGGATTAAATTTGCCTGTGACTAGCAGAGTCAGCACACACACACACACACACACACAGTTCAGTTGCACCATGCGCAGCTTGGACTTCAACTGTTCTCTGTCACATGCACACTCAGACACAGAAACAGAAAAACACTCACACACACACACACACACACAAACACACATTCACTGTTTTCAGCTGACTGGTTTAGAAGCTGGACTGTAGTAGAATCTCTGTCGCCAGTGCTACTGTTCACATTCATATGCACACACACACACACACACACACACACACACACACACACACACATACACACACACACAAACACGCACAGTGTGTTTGAGCAGCATGGTCTGCAGGTTGGACTGCACTGTACAGATAGCATTGCACCAATGGGATTGTCACTGTGCCACCAGAAAGCAGAGTCAACATTCCTGGGGTCGGTGCTCCTCCAAAGAATTACCCCGACCTATGTCATTCCAGCACATCGTCTACAACGAAAAAGACATGAGTAGGTCAAGAAAAGACCATCCCCTGGCAACCACTAAAGAAGGGAACTTTGTACACTTGCTCTCTCTGGTGGAAAGGACAGAGCAAATAGACAAATACAAAGACAGAGAGAGTAAAAAAGGGAAAAAGGACAGGAGAGAGAGAGAGAGAGAGAGAGAGAGAGAGAGAACAGATTTCTATCGCAAGACAGATTTACAATTTAAATGTATTTTTAATGGTGTTGCGTTTATGTATAATTTATATTAAATGCATTGTCTCATTGAATGGGACCAAATTTCCACAGCAGACATACAGTATTTATGAGAGTTTAAGTAAACAAATATGCTTAGAAAGTTAGCAAGCTGAGTGGAGCAGCAGTCAGAGAGCCTGGAGTCCTGAATAGCATAACATGGCACATTCATCTGTTATCAAAGTAGGATGATGGTGTTGCAACATTTTACATTCATGGTAGAAAGGTGTATTATCCATGATGCAGTATGGGGAAAGTAACACTTTAGGTTAAGTAACACTTTAGGTTAAGGTACACATATTCACCATTAATTAGCAGCTTATTACCATGCTAATGAATAACACACTAGCCATTTGTTATTCATTACAAGTCGCTTATTAACACCTTATTCTGCATGATCTTATTCTACCCATTGTAGACCATTAACTAGACTTTCTCCAATATAAACTCCTAATTACTGCTTATTCATATTAAGGTAAGCTAGTTGATGCATTGTTGCATTGGTGTCTTAAGATTGGTCCAGACCACTCTTACAAAAGTATGACTTAAAGAAGATATACTTAGGATATGAACATGTCGGGAATCATGTCATAACCTTAAGATAGAGGTTAAGGTATAACTTAAGAACAACTTAGTGTTAAGAAGACTTTGGGAAACCAGCCCCAGATCAACTCAAGCTCAACAACAAATGCAAAAAGACTTTAAGATGAGGGTCATTTCACCATAAGGCAATCTGGCTTTCATGTAGGGCTCTGCAGAGGCTCTGGGTGTCCTTCCACGTCAATATATGGATTAGAAAATTTGCCATTATGGGGGCACAGACTGGGTAGATTGATTTGAGTATCAACCTTTCAAACAAAAGAACAAGGTGTTATTTAGCCAGCATCGATTGATATTTCTGAGGTGTGATGTATAACTCCTGGGTAAGCCTTGCATGTGTGTGCAAACGCTACACGCCACTATTAATGTACTGCTGCAGTTTCATTTGTTCGGAAACATAAAAAGAACAAGTGATTGAGGTGAAAAGCTTTGTGAAGTCATAATTAAAAGTATAAAAGGCATCAAAGATAGCAGTCTATCTAATGTTCTTGACTGAACCTTCTTTGTCATAACTGCGTTTTAAAAACATGTTTGAATTACAAATGATTGTTTTGGTTTGAGGCATTAAAGAAAGAGATAAAGAAAGAAAGAAAGAAAGAAAGAAAGGAAGAACAAATGAATTCTATCATACATTTTGTGACTAATACTCATACAGTAGCTTATTTTCCTGAGTAAAGATCCATCTGTACAATCAATCTAACCATAATTCCAATGCACCAAAACCCCTTTATGGTGTTAACCCACAGATGATGAAAGCAAAGCTTACATAGCAAGACTGTACTTAACAGTCCCACTGTTGATTCTCCCCAGTGCTTCCATACCAGCCCACCTGAATTCTAATTTATTCCAGTTCTTGCAACCCCCTAATGGTCTCATGTCGTTTCCCATTACATTTGTTTGTGTTGCCAGTCCACAGTTGTATGGCCCCAGCAAGCTTTGGACAAAAATAAACAGCCCATTATATGCCCTCGTGCTGGAAAGTGCTGAGCAGATCTGCTGTTTAATGTCACAAGAATCGTTTTATATGATGTGTTGTTGTGCGGCTTAATCCCCTGTGAAAATTCCAAGGGTGAAATAATGGCAGATAGAGATTGGGGCAGAGTGCTGAGAGGTTGACTTTTGAACTGTGGGATTTGAGGCAGACAAAGAATGTCACATTCGCTCCAGTTGAAGCCAGTCTGGTGGAGTGTGTCCAGACTGTCAGGACTTCAAACAGCCCCACAGCTGAGCATTAGCCCAACACAAAGCAGGCACACAGGCATAATATAGCCCGTAATGACTGTAAGACAATGGGACACACTTCTGTTTACGGAGGACATAAAAAGTTGTTTTATGTTTACAATCAACTAGAGAGGGGGGGGGGTAATGTTTGAACACTAATTAACATGTCATTTTTGAGTAACCACAGAGTGACAGAAAATGTGCCCCCCATTACTGTTATTCTGGGCCTGTTATTTGTTTAATGTCACTTGGAGGGCAGCCTGAGGTTCACATTTTCCCATTGATTTAACAGCATTAAAGCTGGAAAATCAAAGCGATGCCAAATAAGTGCAGACCTCCGCCAAGGCCAACTGCCATATGCGGCACTAGCAAAAGTGAAACTAAGTTCATGGAGCCACCCAGTGATTTAGATCCACTTCAAAAGTTAATTTGTGCTTCATTTGCCATTGCTTTCCACCGAGCTTTACGAAAATCAGGCTCGGAAACATACCCTCCAAGGTGAAGGTATGTGGGAGTGTATGGTGGAGGCATACTGATGATTTTGCCATACAAATTGAATTAAAGGCATACAAGGCAAGGTGATTTTTTAAATTTATTTTTTTTACCTCAAGAGCTCCCCCTTCAGTCACTGATTTTTAGAAAAAAACAATAATGTGCTATTTCAGTGAACATTACTGACCACTCTGTGAGTTTTGTGTCCAATCTTAACTATTGTGCTTCATTATAAACGATCAGAAAACAAGGCTTTAAGTGTAAAAAAACTAACTTGTCCTGTAATGTTTTACAACACAGAGTGGGACCCTGAAATATGAATAATGAGCTTACACACTTCCATTGAAAAGTTTATTTGTGTAGGAAAAGGTCAAGAAGGCTGATACACACTAGTGCTGGATGCTTCCAATACAGGCTGTGGAAGTGTGGGTTTGTGTGTGTGGGCAATAGGTTATCTTGGTGGGATGTAAGTCCTTCTGTCCTATGTCCTTACAATGTCATGGCGTCTCTGTCATAAGACGCAACCAGGACAGGTGGTGTATTCTGTCATAACCCACCATGGCAGTTGGCATGCTGTTACTTAACATAACTCTGCCACCATTATTAGTAATTGTAATGAGAGCTCTCAAGATGTTTGCTGCTATGATGCTGCTTGCACTTTCCTTGGCTATCATTCAGTTGAGAATGTAACTGTGTTCTCTCTTTGGACAGAACTAGGAGGGAAGAGTACAGGAATAAGTACACCATCGGTGACAAGATGTCTTTGTGGAAAAAATAGAACTTGAAGCAATGATAGATTTTGTTGTTAAAAAATGTGCTCTGTTCTGTTACATTCCGTTTGTTTGGTGACACACACTAGTGTTCTGTGTCCAGCTATCCCATTTACAGTAATGTCATGACATTTATGGAAGAAAACACACACACACACACACACACACACACACACACACACACACAGATCTGCATGAACTAGTAGAGGTGAAGACACAGAGCTGTCTGTCTGTCTGGAGGCATGGGTGTAGAGGTATCTGTACAAAAATACTGAAGATGGAAGATGGTCTGACATAAATAGCACAGAACCTTTCACAACTGGCATTATGTTGCTATAGTTGAGGTCAACTACCTTACTGTGTTACTGATAAAAGAGGGGTCTGTGTGGGTGGAGAAAAAAATATATTCCTCATGGAATACAAAATCCTGGCAATTCTGACACATCATGGGAATTTCTGAATCTAATTCACTATCTAATTCCTGTCTTATAAACCATTAAGAGTGTCTGACAACCATCATTCCCTTTTGTCTCTTTTCTCAGGCCCTGTAAAGACCATCTCCAGTCCTCATCATTAATCCATCTCCAGGTAGACCCGAGTAAGAAAGGCATCCCTGGTGAGAGATTGATAGAGCTTGTGTATGGAGCAGTGCACTGACACATATAGATTTAACCAGAAGAATTCCACAAGGCACCTTTAAAAGGAATCGCTGGCAATTATGTCATTATGCACCCATTAGAACCATTCAGCCTTACAGAATGAGCATGTACCGTCCAGTGCTGTATATGACTCATTAAAAACACATCATCATGGAAGTCAAAGTGTTCAGTTATAAGTAACAGGACTGTTTTCTGGAGCTTGAAGACGTTTCACCTTTCATCATGACATCATCATTCACCAGACATCATCATGGAAAAGACTGAAATTATGACTGGAATTATTGAATGGAACTTGAAAATACAATTTGTGTTTAAAAGGATGGAAAAAGATTCTCTTGCCTCAGTTACCCATTATCTACATATCTTGTGACATCATGCTGAGGTATCAATTTCAACCCATTCATAAAAATAATTTTAGTAACTTCATCTCTGCTAAATGCCTGCTGGTTTTGCGAATGGCGTGTGTACAATTTGTGAGTCAAGTATTCACCATTTCAACAAAATGAGCCACGTTGATCTGAGGTACTTAATCTAGACAACATCCCACAGAGAGAGATAAGAGTGGAGTAGAGGGAGAAGACTCTAATGAAATGCAGGAGGACTAATCACCTTCAACAATACACAGATATGACACAGGGCAGCAGCCATCAATTCATAACTGATACCAAAATGGCTTCTTGATAGTGGATACATGCAAAAGCCTTTTTGGAGGAACCACCTCAGTGACAGCAGATTATTGCATCTTTGCTGCCTGCTCTTAATTAGCCTTAAATCAAAATCACAGTGAAGAACATTATTTGGTAATTGTCTAGCTGCCAATAGTTAACTCAGAAGCTTTACCTAACGGGCCAGTAAATGTAATCATTACATATAGAGGTAGAGGGACAGAGCTGTGTTTATAACATTTGCACACCACTTAAGGTGAGTTTGATCTACAGTATAATTAAAGAAATTAAAATATAATTAGGCTACCCTTCCATAACAGTGAAATCTGCAAAGGTTGCATAAGGAATCAATTGAAATGGTGTCCATTCTGGCCAAAAGAGCAAACTCCCATATAAAAAGCCATTAACCTGATGGATTGGGTTGTAATGGCCTAAGAAGTCAGTGAGTAATGTATAATAGAGAAAGGTCAGACTTCAACTTGGAATTCAGTGGAGAGACAACTTCAAAGACTTCCACACATACTGCACTAGCTCCCAGAATTAAATATAGCTTGCAAGGCACAGAGAATACAAACAAAAAACACAGCAGTTAAAAATAAACAGATGGCTGTCCCAATAGAAGAGCTACTTAAGATGAAGTATATATATATATATATATATATATATATATATTAAAAGAATCCTGTTTTAGGTAAACACATTATTTGCAAAGAAACTACGATTCAAAACAAACACTGTAAAATAGGAGGGTAAAATTGGGGTGTTTGGTATT
Organism: Tenualosa ilisha; assembly: GCA_015244755.2. Taxonomy (NCBI): domain Eukaryota; kingdom Metazoa; phylum Chordata; class Actinopteri; order Clupeiformes; family Clupeidae; genus Tenualosa; species Tenualosa ilisha. The sequence goes on from PYXC01002643.1 coordinate 859,559, forward strand.
ACAGTGGATGATGTAACATTGCTTGTGTGCTGTAGATGAGTCTCCCTCACACACAGGGATAATGTGTTTGCACCACACACCATGCACCACTCACATCTGGATGGCGCTGCAGTGGTTCCATCACTGCCATATGGCTTGGAAAGAAGACCAAAGCACTTTGTTGACACAGAACAATGAATGATGCAAAGCAGGCTGGGACACTCAAGCGTGAGATTTCTTTTTTTTTTTCCTCACCGCTGTTGCTAGTTTGCATTTAATTGTTGCCAGAAAACTACAGTTGAAATGAGCAGCAAGGGCAATGCATAAGTGGATGCAAGAGCCGCAAATAGAGCTGAAAGCAAGTGAAATAAACAAACCGACCAAACCAAATGTCAAAGACGTGTCTTTCAAAATAACTATCTGTGACATCTGTATCATTCATTTTATAGGTAGATATGATTATATGTCAACTTCATAAATGATTGATGAGGTGTTATCTTTGCCTGGAAGAATGCAAGAAGTTTAAAGAGCAACTATGGAGGAGATGTCCTCCTGACCATGGTTTGACATGGTTGACTGGTGTCAATCATGTGATGACGTACTGCAATTTTGAAAATGCTCACAAGACATGTAGAGAGAGGCATAATTTTTTCAGCATAAAAATGCATGACAGCATGACTTCAGTTCATAAAATATTTCAAATAACGTATGTGTCATGTCTTGTTAATGACAGGCTCATGTCACTCTTTCAGACACCTTCAAATGAAGTGTCATCAAAAGTTGAATGGAAGCCACCCTTGGTAGTGGGTAGCACCCGGATAATGCCACACACGGGGTGATTTAAGTTAAATTTGCCACAAGTTGGGCTTTACTTGCAGATGTAACTAAAGCCAAGAAAAAAAGAAATCACCACACAAAACATGCACTGTCTTGAAAGCTAAAGTTTCTTTTGTAGATATACTTCTTTTAATCTAGCAATTTGTTCTCTATTTAACTAATGTATTACGTTATTGAGATTAATATGTTATGTACTGCTCAGAAGGTTTATATTCTGTTGAAATTCTGTAAAAAAAAAAGTGTTTCTGTTTCATTGTGGCATAATTTTCCACACCATAAATCTCTACCTCGGTCACAATTCAGTTCATGTCCTTAGGTTGAACTGAGGCCACTGGTAAAGTGACACTGGTCCAGTATTCCCCAGACAAATACGGCTTCACCCCATTGTGGAAAAAGAGCACACCTATTTTCTTCAGTGTCAAGGACAACTTGTCTCTTTCTCTGTCTGTCATGTCTGAAGTTGACAACATCAGTTCTTCCAACAAGAGTTAATCACCACTGTTCACTTTCAAACGATTTTTGTGCCATCATGTTCAATAACAACAATACAGCACATTTTCTAAAGCAATTTAGTCATATAGTAATGACATTCTGTACACAAGTTAAAACTATGCTTAAATCCATAACCAAAAATATAAGGTCCAAATCAGTCTCCCACTTACTTTCTATTTACATTCTATCCATACAAATGCCTTCAGAGATGAAATTACAAGGTTTACTTCTATGGAAAATCCAGTTCGGACAAAATAGTCCCTCATATGACAACCCACCCTGTCCTTGGCCTCCCTATACAGTTTATCCTCTGCCTACACGATTCTGAGCACACCTGATTAAGGTCAATGTAATTACAATGCTCTTGATTAACTAAATCAAGTTTGTTGAACTAATTGAGAGCTCCACTGATGACTTTAGTGTCGATCCACAACAGGCGCATCTGAAAGACATGCAGCGCAGAGAGCTCCTGAAGTGACAGGCTCTCTGAATTAAACTGTGTGTCCTAGGTAAACATGCTGATAATGGCAGACAAAACTTCATGAAAATCACATTCATGAAAGACGTGTGTTATCTAGTCATAAACATATCCTGGCACATCACATGACCAGCGTTATTGCTGATGGCACTTTTATTATTTGAAGTAATCATGGTCGTGAAAAAAGCTGTGACAACATGTGCCATTTGATATGACATGTTTGATAGTGGTGTCAAAATGGGTTCCACAATCTGAATCACAAAATCACTGTAAGATAAATAAGCATGCATGATAAGACCAATCATGAAATGTTTTAGAAGCCAAGAGGTCAATATTTCCACCTTCCAAGTGAAATCCACATAAATGAAATCCAAAAATATATGTCCCCTGTAAACCAGTAAAATGACGTTTGTGTAAAAAGTCATACATGCCATATTCTATATAAGCCATTCATAACAGCATAGCATGTCAGATGTACTATGCTCGCCAACCTTCAATAGGTTCTTCAGTCCTGCATCCCAATACACTGAAAGCATCTATTTACATTGAGCCACAGTGCATTATACAGTCATAGAACTATGAAAAGAAGAAAAATCTATTCTCTTTCAAGGTTTTAATTAGCATACCACACAGCTCTTGTTTCAAGTGCAGCACATGGGCCTGGCACATCTAATCTCAAAGGTGTTTATCTCCTCGTTTTAGCTATCCTTTAATCCATGTGGGAAGATTTTCACATAAAACAGTAATATAACCTTTGGTCTTACCTTCATAAATTGCTTTAAATCCTTGAGCACTTACAGCAAAGTCCGTGGTAAACCACAGTGCCATTATTGACCCAGTGCTTACGATTGGAGATGGTAACATAAAGCCAGACAACCTGGAGGAATAAAACAGAGGCATTAGTCCACTACGGCAAACAACAGATTTACAGATTATTGTTAGACTGCAAGTCAGAACATGCTTTATATAAATACGTCAGGATTATTATTTAAAGTACATTTTACATTGATTTAAATTTCTAAAACAAATGTACAGAAATGTAAACATAACCAGTGTTCTGAATGGTTTTTTTTGTTTGTTTTTGTTTTTTTAAATGATTTAAGACTTATTGAGGTAAACCTCCCAACTGCAAAATGCAAAATAAAGCTCAGTGGAGTAGACCAGCTGAATGGACCAACATGCATTTGCTAGGTTTCGCTCATTTCCTAGAAATGCATGTTCACTCCAGATGCACAATCTGCTGTGATACCGAGCAGATAAAATGTTGTACTCTCATTGCCACAGAAACATGATAGAAACGCCATACTCTTGGTTGCTCAGTTCCTCTATACCATTAACGCAAAGTGCTCTGAGTTTTCTGAAATTATTCATTCAGCTCATTACCGTAACAGCTCTTCCATTTTTCATGCCACAAAAGGGTTCTGTATCAATTAAACAAATGCCAATATCCATACATTGTGGCACATAAATTTCCTGCCATTGATATAAACAATGACTGCTTAGGAAAACACTAAACAATGTTTTCAAAACAAATTCAGGAGGAATGTGACAAAATTTGCAAAGCCACCTTTGCAAAACTTTCTCTGTCTATTTAGCTGGAAACTCATTCCCTGCCAACCAACTGGGGCTTAGGCAGCGGCTTCAGCGTCCAGATCAAGAGAGGCTCATGAGGAGCACACCTACCCTTGTTTTAGACACACATTTTATTTTCCTCAAATTTCAGATTGTGAGGTAGTGAATGGCTACCACCGTCTCAAAGTTAGCAGCTGGTTAGTTTCAACATAGGCTTTGATGGTGCAGATATCGTTATCACTGTGAAGACATGACTTTTACTGCCAGCTGGAGTCAAGAACAACCATCATCGTAACTTCTGATACAACAACTTGGCATTTGAGTTTCTTTTTTACTTGGTGGCAAACATAGTCGAACTATATTTCACATGAGAAACCCATAATTGCATTTACACAAAAGACGTGATTGATACCGCAAGATTACTGTAATTTCATTTTACAATTTGCAGGAGATCTGGGTGTGGTGATATATTTTTTCACTGTGTTTGTATCTGTCATTGCTGTATTCATTGGGGTATCATCTGTAGCATTGCACAGACTGTCATCAGGCATTCAGACATCTCTCATCCCTTTTGTTGTATCTTGTCCACCATATGATACTTTCTATGGTAGTTGGCATTTACATGCAATTTTATAGAAATCTCATTTAGAGCGTAGAATGCTATGAATCTTTCATTCCACATTGGTCTGAGAGGCAGGTGTTGTGTATCATTTATTTGTCTTTCAGGTCTCCAGAGAGAGTGCATATCTGGACAAAGAAAACCAATTGATTGTCACTGTTTCTTTCAACTCTATTGAACGGGGAAAAAGTTGATGATGAGGAATGTTTCAGGGAAGGAAAAGGGAAGTTGTACACAACACATGTGCAAATCAACAGTATTTGAATGAAATTGTTTATTCAGAGAACCTGAGTAAACATGATTGCATTTTTTTCATCTGAGTGGTAATGCTGTTGTAGTACACACACATTATTGTTTGGGAGGCCAAGGAGACATGCATTAGAGCTGCGCAGTACAGTTTGTGAACAGGCTATTTTCTATCATTTTTGTTCCCCTGAGTCCAATCACTTCCAGTTGACTGAAAAGTAAATGCTCCAATCTGTTGTTTCTAAATTATGCTTTTAGAAGCACTAAAACATCTTCAACGGGATAATGTTTTTATATTAAAGGTCCCCAGTACTCAACCTCTATTTTAAAACAGCATGAAAACAAGATAGCATTGTACCAATTCCTGAACTATTGCTCAGGAGTACACCCTCCAACAACCAACTCTGACTTTTTTGACATTTACCTCTTGAATGCACAACAACCTGAGTGGTTCAAAAACAACAAAACAACGCTCACCCAACACTTGCATGCTCATTCCAAACAGCACACACCATTCTCTACGGCATGTAATCATGATTCAAATCCAGAGTAATATGTTGCTAGCATGATTGACACACAGCAGTGTATCTGCAAGTGTTGCTAGGTGTTCCATTTTTTTTTTTACTTTAGTACCATACTAAAGCATTAGTTGTTCTTACATCTTCAATAAAATATGCAAATGTACAATTTATTACTTTTACAGGTTCAACATTTTTGTTCCCTAATTTTTGTCACTGTTCTGTGTTATTTCATTTTTAGAAATATGGCGTTATCAGAGTGTTTCTCATAATGCTATGCTAAATGTTTTTCAAACTTTATTGTATATTCAGAAAGCACTCCCACGATGGTAGGACGAAAACAAAAACAATGTGTTAATGGAAACAGCAGGCCTGTCACAACCATTTTATGGCAAATGTGATCTCCCCTGCATAAGCACAAGGCTGGGGTGATTAAATACGGAGCGGTTGATAAAATCTAAAATTCAAAGGTGCATTCTATGTTCTATGATGTTTAAAAGGCCTGTGGGCTATGCTTTTACGTCAATGGAATACTGACGACACTATTGACAGCTGCTTTGCATGCTTTTGTGCTTCTCCAGCACTCCAAAAAAAGACTTTTTTTAGACTTCTGAGAGAGTCTAAAGTTCATTCAGAAGCTGTCTTCATGTAGCAAGGAATCATGAAAGCAGGTAACAACCTTTGTGTTGTATCTAAACACACAAACACACATCAGGGCACTTTAGAATACAGCTGGTCTTCAGGGTTGTACCCATTGCGGACTCAGCTACATCTGTAGCAGGTATGCCTCCCCCGACTAAATCTCAGTTGTGCTCCATTCACATCAGCCCTTTTCCTTGAAACTGTGGCACTGTTTTGTGAAACTTCACAGCACTGCAATGTTATGTATAATACAGCAGTCATGATGGGATTTAAAATGAAAACAAATGTCTCAATCACAGGCAGCAGCTGCTGCTACAGTCCATTTAAGATCCCACATTACTCAAAATGCTTTCAAAGTTTCAAAAGGTTTTATTTCTAAAAGGAACCTTCACATCTACACAAAAGAGTGCATGTTTTGTGGTGCCTAGTTCTGTTTAACTGCATTAATTTCCAGTTGGTTGATGTTTAATGTGTCAAAAAAATAACAGCAACAAAAATACCCACTTTTCCTTTCAGGCCAAAGCTACTGTGGAGGAACATATAATAATGAAAGTATATTCAGCTCTCGTTTCCGCTCTCCCAAACTGATGTTTTTATTTCATGTTTCTTTGCCTCTGAGTCATTTCCAAAATGCACAGCAACAGTGATCTGTTGTTATAAAGCTTTTGCTTAAAAAATCTGAAATGATAAATTGGCCATCATAGAAGTATTGCTTCTTTTTTTCCCACTAACAGCATCCGATTCTCATTCTGGCAAAGAATCATTGTTTCTGTTAAGTTTCAATTCCTCTGGGGTAGCTTCTTGAACAGTTGTCCAAGAGTCACAACGCATGAAACAGGAGGTTTCCTGATCACTGGCAACTGCAATGCCTTTGCCAATTTAAAACACAAGCTCCTCCAGTTAAGATCTGATAATCAGAAGGGCTGCCAGCAGCAGCAGAAGAAGAAGAAGAAGAAGGAAAAGAAGAAGAAGAAGAAGAAGAAGATGATGATGAAGAAAAAGAAGAAGCAGTGGTGGGTAGCTCACAACACTTTACTGACAAAAGTATAATTAGATTGTAATTGTCACCATTTCTGTACTCTTTCCTGAGATTGCACTTGGGCAAATGAAATGTGAGTAGAAGAGGTCTATGCTAACGACTCTGTACCAAGGATGATAAAGTCACAAGATTGGCACAATTATGATGAAACTCACCATAAGATGATTATGGAACAGCACAATTGTTCCGGTTTATAATTTGATTCCTCCATTGTGCCTGAAATTCTTTCTTACATAGCTTGCCTTTTGCCAGCACAGAGGTAATTGCATTGCATTGCATTTTACTTATTCTTTTTTCTCTTCTCCATTATTCTCTATAATCATATTTCAGGCAGAGATACTTATTTAATTTTTTTTTCCAAGCAACTCTGTGGTCAGGGCACTGTCCATGCATGACAACCACCACTCTGAATTCTCCACAGTGAATCTCGCCATGCAGGGATAGTTCGCAAATGATTATGAACTTTACTTCTCTGCTATCCCAAAGAGGGTTGTTCAGCGTGTCATTGAAGGTGAGATGGCTGTCAAAAGGTTAGTGTTATTTAAACTTCTTCTACATGCAGTGCTGGGAGTAGCCCATTAGACTGTATTACACAAGTGAGCGTCTGGACTGTCAGAGAACCCCATCAGAATACATTGCAGTTAAAGCTGAGCCCAGTGATGGAGCCACACATTAAGAATCACAGTATACTGTATGTCCATAAGTACACTAACAAAATGCATGTATACAATAGAAATATAGCCCAAGAGTATCTTTCCTCTCCTGCTGTCAGAACAGCTGATACCACAGATCTAGTGCTCTGGGGTATGACACGCTTCTGGCAAAATAAAAAGAAGAAAGAATGAAAGAAGGTAAGAAAAGAACAAAAGAGACACTGTATTCCTTGACTTTTTGTCCTATGTTCCCCCATTAAACCAAAAGTAAATCTCCTCTTCCAACAATTAAACCAAATCCATTAATCTGAATCACCACTTTCTAAATCATGCTGATTTAAAAGGCTACAGTGACTTTTATTCTTAAATTAAGTGTCCAGAAAAATCTCAGGATTATCACTTTCTCTCCTAGGGTTGTTTTGAATTGATGGCCTCCTTCCTCCCGGTTTTGATGCTTTTTATACTACTGTTCTGTTTTCATGATTCACCAAACCCACTGTTTTAGACTCCTCTGTTCACAAAAATACACACACACACTATCTTTATGCCAAGGTTTTCTCCCTGATTTTAACATTTCTAGATGGTGAAAGAGTTGACCATACAGTTTCAAATACTCACAAAGAGAACATGAATCACCAAATGGCCACCAGGTGTAAAATTCATCACTCTGCAAAAGGCTAAGCACACTACTGGAGCACACCAATGGTGTAGTCACAATATATTGGTAAATCCATCATATAGCTCAGCAGATCTTGGCTCCCCTTGACTTGCAGTACAAGTACATCAATCACAGGACAGCAACTCTCTTGCCTGTTGCTGAATTGAATTCCCTAACAGTGGTCCTATCAACACCCTTCCAGCAATTTTACGGAGCAGTTACTTTAGGATATCTGAACTGTAATCCCTGGTCGATGAAAAAAGTAAAGAAAAATATTAGCCTATCTATGCTTTTCTTTCTGTGTGTGTGTGGGGGTGTTGAGGGTGTGTATGTGTGTGTGTGGGGGGGGGGGTAGTCCCTTTGTCTCTGTTGAATTGAAGGCAATGCAAGAGCTTTAGCAAGATCAAAGCTATCAGTATCTGTATTGCAAGTACCCAAAACAACATTGATTGCGGTCAGCTTATAGTACCATTGTAGGTAACTTTCTATTGCACAAACTAAAACATCTCAGCTTTTAAATGTGAACTGAAAGGAGAGTTAGACATTGGTTTCTTGTTTACCAGCATGTTAGGTTTGAGCAAGGTAGCTTTGAATACATTACAACAAATGATGGCAAGATAACAAGCCAATGAAATGTAATACATCCACCTCAAGCTCATACAGACACAGATAGATTGCTTAACTGCACCAAAATAAGTAGTGCTTTACAGGCCCGAGAACATTCAGGAGCAACTATAACCCACTCAATAAAACAACAGGCATCAAACTAACATGATGCTTTGTCATGAAGCCACATTAATAAGGGTCTCAAAGGCATTTCTGAAGCATGTGACATTATCAGGAGAATGTCAACCTGATGTAGCAGAAATACACTGTGACATTTTGTCTGAACCCTCAGTAATAAATCTGATGTAACCATGTCATAAATGTTTAATAGAAAATTCCATCATATGGAAGTGTCCTGAATTCCCATGAAAGCTTATGTTACTGATAAAATAGCCACTCGTGTGAATAGATTTGCAGTGATGACCGGGACTGTTAAGGTAAGCCTATATCTTATTATCAGAACTGCCAGGACAGTCACTGATAATATGGCATAACTGCGTTATGTCACTAAACACAACAACACAACAGTTTACAAAATTTGGCATGTCATTGCAAGGATTAGACATTGTCAGTGTGACAAGTTTCGATCACAGAGAATTGTGTTGTTGTTTTCTTGTCTTTTTTTTTTCTTTTCCCTCAATTTCTCACTCTCACACCAAAAAAACAACCCCAAAAAAAGAAATAACAAACCTGTAGATGTATTTATCTCTAAGATTATGCATTCAAACCACTTTGAGTGACTAATCTGATCATGTCCTTTGTGAAGATAACATGTGGAAAGAAAAGAATACTCACATTCTTCCACCCCCTCATAGGCTATCTAAACTCAAACTATGTTCAATTAGGAGGCAAGAAGAGGTTTATGTCTGCATTTATCTACAGAAACACCAATACATTAAAAAGAAACAAATGACAGACAGCTTGAAGATCTTAGCCAAGTATGATTCCCTTGAATTCTACACCTTCAGATATTCAGACACATCTGCAATAGGCTACAGTTCAGTCTGTATAGTCTGTACTCGTTCTCTTTTTTGGTGCAGGCAACTTTTTCGTTTTTCAGTTATTTGACTAAATTGTCTTGTGGGTGCTCTGTGCAGCAAATAAAGTAAAATAAAAGCAAACTAAGTGATTTATACTACCGGTGTTATCATAAAAATATACATATTCTTTGGTGTGGAGTGTGCAGGGCAGTCATTTCTGGGCTTCACCACATCACCGACAGCTATTAATCACCCGCATCAAACATAAACAGCGGTCAGTTGAGGGTAAACAAAAGTCTCTACAATTATGAGATCACTCCATCATGGGAGTGACTCTTTGCGGTCTAAATAGGACCTTCTTTCTCTCTCACCCCATGTGAAATGGGTGGAGTATGGCAGGTTATGTAGATTTTTCTTTCCAGTCTGCCCTGTTTGAAGTCATGTTAGCACCACAACGCAACGTTTCTGTTGCTTTCTTTACATTACAGTGATTGCTCTTATCTTGGTAATGAAGACACGATTGTTGATGTTGTCCTTGTCATAGGAGCCTTTTTTTGATAAATGTACAGTGCGAAATGTGTGGTATGGTGAGTGGAATGATTTTAATGTAGGTTGATGGAGGACCCAATTTGAAATAGTCCCTAACTTCCTTTGGACAAGAGAGGTAGATAAGGCAAATTTTTATCCATTTCTGGCACTAACGTACGTTTCTGTTTAATGAGAAGAACTGACAAGGAGAAAGACATTTGCTGGCACGTGGGATAGAGGACACCAAAACACAAGAAAAACATACCTGTGTCATGGAGAGATTTGTTGAGGAAAATGCTCCAAAACTCAGTATTGATCATTCTTAGGACCTCGTACCATTTACTATTATCTCTACACTAAAGACTGTAAATGGGTAAGATACAATTACATTTAGTTACTGAATTTGTACAATGGCGATAATAACACAAAATATCATCAAGATATTGCCGTGTATAGCAGGCCTCTAAAAGACAGTGTAATTACACAAAATTACACAAATGTGTATTGCAACTTCCTCTGTCAGAAACCAGAGATTTCAATGACATTGACGGCTTGTCGTATTTTTGGCCAATAGCTTCTTTTCAATCACAGAGTCAAAAGCTCCCCGGTAAGTCAAGGATGTCCTTGCACAGAATAGCTAAATCCATTCTGAATGGCTGAGCATATTAGACATTCATGCTTTATATAATGCTGTCCTAGACTCTGTGCCAGGGACAGACTGGGACTTAAAAAGGTCCTGGACTGTTTTTGCAAAATAGGTCCACAAGGCCACCTACTTGTGCACATGCACTTTATTGATCTTTACACTGTCTCTAACAATACAATGTCTGTCAGGGTTTCATATACAAAATAGCCAGTCATATTTGAAAAAAAATATTATAGATTATCAATGTATTATTTTGCCTCATGCCTCATGCCTCATTCATAAAAAGTAAGTTATCAAGTCATAGAAAATTTTGATAATCAAAATGTATAATGTACTGGCTACGACTGATAGACTGGGCTTAATCGTAGGGGTGGAATCAGCGGTTGTCTTTCAAATTGGATAGCGCTACCACCAGATCAGAGCAACGTAGCCAAAACAACAAATACATCCTTCTTCGAAACGAATGACTCGAGTGCTCAACTTTCAAAGAAAAGTCTAGCTCTTCCAAAGTTGATGCCAAAGCCAATTCAAACAACCACTGTTCCTTCACGGCCCTGCTGCTATCATGCTGAGCCCACCCAATGACTCTCTACAAAGATAAGACCTAATGTGTTGTAATGGTAGACCTACTAAAGCCCAAATGTTACATGGCTAGATGTACCTGCTAAGCAAAACTTTTGCTACCGCTAGGGTCCATCTAGATTTCTACGCTACACGTTTTTTGCAGCATGCATCAGACTTTCTATGTCTGGCTCTCCTCTACCCGCTCCTGTTAATTTCCCTAATCTCTTTCAAAGGCCCCTTTTTTCCCTGGGAGTCATCAAACAAATATTCCTATGAGAAAGGAAGCAATTCTAGTTACCTGTATGTCACTGTTACACTGCGCTGGCCATAATAAAACAATGCTTAATTTTGCTCTTGATTTGAGGCAGTCACATCAGTCCCTACTGTAGTGTAGCTGCCAATACTTGTATATGAGTGACCTCCTTTTTCCTTAACGTGTGAATCTCTTTGTCAGTTAAAAAAACACAAATCGGCTACATTGAAGGATGAAAAGTTGTGACAGCAATACTTTAACAACTTAGCCGATAAGCAAGCCCGGCCCAGCAGCCGTCAGATTGGACCATGGCCATTCTGGACTTTTCCAGAACACTCCGTCCCTGGTTTCAGCCTTGCAATACATGGAATGCAATGCATGGGGAAAAAAAGATTTTACACCCAAGGCAGAAGTATGCATTGCCTTGCACACAGACTGAGATATTGTTTCTGTTGCGGTTAATGAAGTGGATGGTGATTAGCTGGGGAGGTTAATCTATACATACGCATCATTATGTAGTATGTACAGAACAAACATGAAATCAGTATTCATTTTGAAATGTCATAAAAGGCACTGCACTTGTAATGTTCACGTTCTGCATTCACAGCAATCTCCAGCAAAACCAATATGTGTTGTAATTAGATGATGCACCGTGTTACATGAACCCTCAAGAACGAACAGAGTCATTCTAATGACACGATTTGACAGCTCTGTTATACATTTCCACCTCTTTTACCGGAAATTAAAAAGCAGAAGCTATATCACCGCCAAGGAATGTGATCAACAATTTCCTCAGACATTTTTTTTTGTGTGTGTGTGTGTGTGTGTGTGTGTGTGTGTGCACATGTGTGTGTACACTTACAGCAGAGGTATGATTATGGGTGGAATCTGACTTTGATCACCTTGTCTCTAGCTTGCACAGCCTTGTCGGGGAGCCTTAAGAATTTCATCCTTCAGAAAGAAAAAGGGATTCGATGACAACTCAGGCCAACAATAAATAAGGTGGGGAAAAAAAGAATCAAAGGAGAGTTGTTCTTGGGACTTGGTCAAGATGACATTGAAATTATTTAACTGTCGTCCAAAAGTGTGAGTATCCACCTGCTTTTGTTAAGTGAGCAGTTTTCTGACTTAAATTCATGGACAAATGGAATGACATCAAGACATTTCACTCTCTGCATGAGATCTTTCTAGAATACTCCAGCACGGCTGTTACACTTGATGAACGGGTGGTGGTCCATGAGAGGGTGTTACATTCCACAGGTTTAGCTAATTTAGCTCCATGGATAAGTCTAACATATGAATGAGGTGCTTCATATCAGGGGTATCAAGCATCAAGCAATCAATGCCTCACTTCTGTTCATAATGCAAGGATACTGTAGCTGCTGTTACCAGAGACAACCACAGTCTGCACCACGTCGTGGGTGGATGTAATCTTCATCTATGTCTGATTTATTCTTCCTTGCTCTGTAAATAATGTGTCTAGTCTACGGTAGCTACAAAGGCATGGCTTGCAGCAAGTTGTTCTTTTCCTTGGTCTTTCGACAGCACAGGACATTCTCTTTGTCTAATCCTTGAGCTGTTGCATGCTAGATTTGCTTCAGAATTGAATGGACCAGCAATGTCATTCAGAAGACATGAACTGTCAACCACCATCTGGACCCTTCTGATGATAGGGAACTCTGAGTCTTCAGAGGTTGAGAAAAGAAAGGATGCAAAAAAACTAAAGTTACATAAAAAAGGACAGTGATTTCAATATCTCTTTTAAATCCCATATGTTTATCCTTGTCAGTCTTTTCTCAGTTGTGTCATAGTCTTGTTGTCTGGGACTGGCCGTGGTTATTTAATGTACAGTTTTTTTGTTTTGTTTGTTTTGTTTTGTTTTTTGTGTTTAGAAGAACCAGCTATCAGTATTAATAATTAACTTGGCAAACAGCTAGATGTCACAGTCCCAAAAACGAAGCTTTCTCCATAGAAGCCTGCTTTAAATTTTTAGTGCCTGCTGTAGCTTGTACCTACTTCAACACATTCATTCTGCTTCAGTCACATACAAATACATGTGTTGACTCCCAGCAGGGAACTCTCATGTGTACTGATCTATACAGTGTTGCATACCACCACACAGCATGCATATTCAAAACGTTTATAAAGTCAAATAGGCACAGGCTGTCGAATGAGAGAAAAAGCTCTAGGACAGCTTTAAAGATTGATTATGCTGAAGTGAAATTCCAATCAGAGCCTTATGTTTGGTTCAGTGGTAATTAATTTGATGTCTGCTATAGAAGAGGTTTAATATTCATTTGTTGCTGATACATGGAAAGGATGAAGCCTACTAGTACATTTTCTGACAGCAGGAGTGGTTTGACTGTGAATACCACAGTTAATTTTGCTGAACTAGGAGGGTTGGAGGTTATATTTTTTTTCATTGTTTCCTGTTGTTTCACATCAAAGCTGCTGGTGGACGTACATATTGTGTGTGTGTGTGTGTGCATGTGTGTGTGTGTGTGTGTGTCGTGAGTGTTGGTTACTCTTCCTTACTTCATTTAATCATATACTGAGCAAGATGTTTCTTTTCGCAAGTATTTGTGCAAAGGTCAAATCATTCTACCTTCCAAGTGTATCCATTTACCTACAAAGAAAATAGCTGGTGTGTATGTACCAAAATATTTGAAATGTGTACTAAAGAGACAAAAGAGAAACCTATTTGAAGTAAGACAGCTCACAGTTCATTTTGTGGAAGTTCAAAATCTATCCTACATGCCTTTGGTTACATTAAATATTAAAAATCAAATGAATATCATGTTTCACTTCACTTCAATAACATTCTTCTATGTCCAGCTTATACTGAGCACGTCAGTGGTTGATGATGTTGTTTGACCTCTTGTGCAGAAGCCTAACAAAATAGTCCCCATCTAGCACTGCTTGGCATGCATAAGTAAGCAAGCACGCCTTACACCTGAGGTTAATAACCTAGGCCATCAACATGGCTGTTAGAAAGAGTGGAAACAGCATTGATTAAGGTGTATGTTAAGGTACTTTGCCTACTCTGAAGGTATGTTGTCTCCAATAAATCCATCCGTGTTTCCATTCATCACGATGCTGGGGTCCGAGTTCAAAAGGAGTACTTATCGGCAGGATATAAACATGTCTGTGCACAGATATTGAACAAGGCCGAGACCAGGCCACAAATAAACCATGTTAAAGCTCTCTAAGCAATCGGGCTGTGGGTTAGATCATATGGAATGTAGTAACAAACAGACAAATTACATTGGCTATCTAAGGGGATGGGCAAGGTCAGGAGTTCCCCATGTTCCTGGAAATCCATTCATTTTCTGAATTGAAGCGGGCGTTGACAATAAGCACATCACTCAGTTGAAACAAGCAATTGCACCAAACGACTGTAGCTGCAGGCTTCATTTTGTTGCACCGTTAATTGTCATTTTGTCCTCTGCCTCTGTCTTTGACATCGACCAGTTTTGGGGCTCTGTGCTGGGTGTGAGATTGTTTGCTTTCAGAAAGCCACAGAGCGTCACTTACGTTTAAAAGCCATTCTTTTCGCTTCAGCAAAAAAGGCCCAAAAGACAGCCAGCCAGCCAAGTTATTATGAATGTAATGCTGAGGCCTTACCAATGTTCAGATTCCACACAGTGAAAAAAGCAAGTGCTGAACTATTACATATGGGAGTGAACTCCACATTTTTTTTAAAGCATGCGTAATCTGCCTGAGTTTACCTCCACTCTCTTGCTGCCCGGCTGCAGCTTTTTAAGGTTGCATGCCTTTGTTCCTCAAATAAGGCCACACAGCAGTGGTAACTGTATTTTATCCTTCATTTTTATCCTTTCATGTCCTCAGGGCTTTAGTGCGATTGTGTGATGTTGTGTAAACACTGGAACTTCAATTAAATGATTAATCAAATTCTAATTCTCCACAGCCTTGTTGCAATTCTACAGTAGCACCCGAATGATAAAGACTGAATTCGGCTAACTTGGTATGAAGCGAACGCCAGTTAGGGAAATCGCAAGGGTGACCTGGCTGGCAGCCTCTGATCTTGGCTGATTGTCTCTCTCCAGGGGCCGCACATTCAAAAAATATCCGTCCCACTGCTATTGAGAATACTGATCAAATTAGCCCATGTTTTCATTCGCCCTCACAAAGCTCATATGTGTCATGGTTGCACAGTTCATATATCCTGCTGCTAGCCTAAACAAGCCCAACCATTTTTCAGGCACTGTGTAGCGTCTAGTCCTTGCCGTGGCTATTTTGAATGTGACAATGTTATTTGTTTTGGTAATTGAAAAATGCTGACAACATAATAACATAATTTGTCATCGGATGTTGACAAAAAGGTCACACGTTTATGATACGACGATGTTTGGGGAACAACAATGTAGAAAAGTTTTGTAATTACTTGTCATAAAGTTAGTCCAAGCATATGTAAAGACCAGCCCCACTGCACACACTGCAGTCGACATCTTCCTCCCGGTGATAAGCTCATGACACAAAACATGGCGATGTACGTGACAGTCATAATTCCTCTGCAATATGTCCACAGATTGTAATGAGGGTGAATGGCAGCAAGATAAGCTGTTCATGTCCTGTGGCAAGACAGACTGATGCCATGATGTCCTACTGGAGCTGAAGACAATATGTCAATGCAGAGCTTAATTCAACCTGTGCCACTACATGTATGGCAACACATATGGACTACTTGTAACATATGGAGAAAGGTTAAAAATCATTTGTCTACATCAAGAAATGCGTACAAAGAGCAAAGATATATTACAGCTTTGACATTTAGTTGGTACATGACCTTATTGTGCTCTCCTTGTCTTATACAGTTTATCTAGAATAATGCAGCATGCCACACATGACCAAAATCCTGCATCATAAAAGGTAGAATTGTGTTTCTGTGGAGATCTAAATGAAGAGGGGGAAAATCCAGAATGGTAATCATATGGGTAAATGAGAATTTAAGCGGATAATTGAGAACGATTGTCATATGGGTAACCTGGGACTCATACGTATTAAATTAGAATTCATATTAGTGGATGGGAGTCATATGTGCTGAACTGGAATCACAGAGGAAAATGGGAAGCAAATGGGTGAACTGGGAGTCGTACAAATTAAAGTAGGAATCATATGGATAAATTCAATTCATATTCCCACAGAAGTGCAAGTCATCTGGGTAAATGGCAATCATAAGGCTATCACCATGCTCGACATGGCCTACAAGCATGAAAGTGTTCCTCCAGCCATACTTGTGCAGCTGTGTCGAAACAGGCTACCGTCACACTGCCACTGTGTCTTACACAGGGTCTCCTCCACAAAAGGCCGGGGGCTGGGGGTGGCAGACTGAACCAGGAGTCCTTCGCTTGCCAAAACAGCATTACTGCCTTCCAGACCACCATCACCTCCTACTGCAAGAGGCTGTGATATACCGAGACTAATAAGTTGATATTTTTATTAATACTGATGACTGGGTGCTTGTGGTGCCTCCTTCACAGGATACTACAACAAATGTTGTCCTCACTCTTCATTGCACTAATGAAGGTCTGACTGGCCAAAAATGTTTTGCACTTCACTTGGTCGCACTTTACTTTTTTGTTAGTTCCTATGCATTAAAAGTATTTTTGCATTGTCATTAGTGGTGTGAGAGTTCCTTTTGACTGTCCTCACTCTTCATAAAATGCTAGGTTTCCACAACATGTCAGCATATTATTGTGGTGAAATCATGGAAGCTTTCATAAAATTAATCAAAAGTGGACACCCAACCAGTTGTCACTTCAAGGTCAGACAGTATGTCATTAAATTCAGATTTACTGCAGAATTCACATAGTGCATCCAACTGAACACAGCTTCAGGTTATTTCTACTGATACACTAGTAGAGTAGAAAGGTACTGCTCACACCAAGGTTAGGGGTCCTTCACAAAATACACATACTAACAAACTGCAGATCTCCATTGTGCTAGAAAAATGGCCTCGGATGAAAGAATCCACCAGATGAATGGAATATTTGTGAATAGCAGAGGCACGGCTTCCCTGCACCCAACTGTTCTCATGCTAGAGAAGAGGAAGCAGCTAGTCGAAAAACAGCATGAGGTACAATTCTACAGAGCCCCAGTGTGGCACGCATGATATTCATGACAGCCCCTCCTGTACCCAGCAATCTCTTGCTACCCCCCACCCCCAAATGTATCTGTCACAAGCCACACTACCCCTTCCTTTTTGAACTGGGGCAGCAGAAAAACCTGCCGAGCCTTGACCCACTTAATCCCCCCCCAGAAAGGGAGACTCTAACTACAAGGTGTTCTGTCATTGTAGTTTCACTCGCTGACATTCCTCTGCTTTGCCTTTTTCTTTCTTTTTTTTTTAAATATTATTTTCACATATATTCCTCTGCTGAAATGTGTCTTATATTCTGTGCTGGGCTTTTTCATTACATGTCAGCTGTATTTTTTTTTTATATTCTCCATTTTCTGTCTTTCTTTTTTCACTGGGTGTGTGTGTGTGTGTGTGTGTGTGTGTGTGTGTGTGTGAGGGGGGGGGGGGTGATGGGGAAGATGTGGCTTTGGCTTCTTGAAATGACGAACAATATCGGTTACCATGGTGACTTTGCGGTGTCCGCTTGTGAGATGAGATTCTCAAGGCAATGCCCATATGATCTATGATGAATAAGTGAAACTCAATGTCACTTCACAGTCACAGCAGCTGCCTTTGGGCTGCTTAACTATCAACTTTAAAATGGCACAGAGGAGTACCTGTTTTCTATACATACTGTAGCATACCATACTATAGGTATACAATGCATACTATGATAATATTCAAACTGTTGAAGACTATAAGCCATCTGATATTAGAGCTACAGGGACTCAGGACCCAATTGAAAGAAAAGAGTGTCCCATCAAAATGAATATGATTGGGTAATAATCTCCGCCTAGCTCTGCATCTATGGACACCATAGAGACAAGAGAAGGTATGTGAGCCCATTGCATCCTCCCCCTTGACCACAAGACTATATTCTCATTTATTATTAAATCTGATTTTACTGCTGCTACTTTCAAATCCCTCCTAGCAGTTTTAATATGATCTCCCCACGGACACTGAAATGTGACAAGCCAAGAGCTCAATAAAAATAAAACACAGTGTTCCGGATTCTTCTCAGTCGCATCACAGGCAACAGAGTAGAGCGCAGAGATCTCTCATAATGTTCAATTATTGATTCACATTTGCTGTGAGTGTGTCTGGCCCAAGAATGTTGTAGGCATTCCTCGGTGCAGTAACAAACAGAATTCTGCCACTTTAAACCATGATGGAATTTGGGCGAATTGACTCGGGGTTGTTTGGGGTTTTCGTTTGTTTGTTTGTTTTGCTTTGTTTTGTTTTGTTTAGCTTTGGAGCAGGGGTATTTGTTTATTTTAGTTTTTTGTTTGGTCTGTGTAAAGGGACTGCTGCCATTCTTACTGCTGGTCAACACAGAGGCACAACAGAGACCCCCCCGCCCCCCTCCCCCTCTTCAGAAAAATTAAGTTTGCAGGGAGGTGGAGAGAGGGAGCGAAGGACACAGAGAAAGAGAGAGAGAGAGAGAGGACAGAGGAGGGAGGAGGACAGCTGCACTGGTTTGTCAACAGTTTCTGCCTCAATCTCATCCTGCCCACACCTGGTGTTCTAATTATTTTTACACTGTTCAATCTCTGCCAGGCCCTAGGGTTTTCAAAAGTTATACAACGGTGAACATTGGTTTCATTTCTTTTCTTCAAGGAAGTCAGACTGCAGCCAGTTCCCCAGATGTGTTCTCTCTCTGTCTCTCTTTCTCTCTCTCTCTTTCTCTCCTTTTTTCTGTCTTCTCCCTTCTCTCTGTGTCCGTTACAATCTATGTTACTTCAGCACAATGGATGGGAAAGACTCTGGAGAGAAACAAAATATATAAGAACAACAACTGACTAAACACACAAAATTGATAGGCAAGTTTCAGGGCCTTTGAGAGGGAAACAAACACATGAAACCAAAGCTGTCTTTCATTTATGTTTCGCAGTACCTGAAAGTAGCAATTAAATATCTAAACAACTGAAGGCTTTGTGTTAAGTTTCATGCACACTAATTGGGCTCCAGGTAAGACCCAAATTCAAATGTTCATACAAAATGATTTAATGGATATTCTCATTTGACTGCAGCATCATCAGAACTTCAAGGTTTGCAGCATGTTCCATTCTTTAAAGTTGCCTAATTATGTAATATTGGTTAATGTTGAGAATATCTAAATGGGCAACACTGTTCTATCAAAACACAGAAGTAGAGAACTAGTTGAACAAAACCTACCCAAAATAAAATCTTTCATTCAAAACAGGAAACACTTTATGATGCAAATCAACAAGCCGTCTGTCCCTGCACACCCAGGCGAGGCATTAATGTGCCTTTATACACATTCCCATCCATAACACAATCACTCAACACTCTGCACATTCCTCTCAGTTCCCTCCGTGACATCCCTTATCACGTGCACACGAGCGGGGTTCATCGCCTTTCTGCTCTTTATCGCGGCCCCAGGAGCAATTATTCTCCCACAAGGAAGCCAACGAAGCCTGCGGTGGCATTTCTGTCGTCACATTATAATAATTCTGAAAAGGGGAAGGGGTAGAAAGAGAAGGAAAAAAAAAACATGACAGGAAACTCACATGTCATTCGTGCCAGTTTGATGCCGGCCGACTCTCGGCAAAGCGAGAGCACCGCTTAGGGGTTTTGGGGGTGATGAAAGAGCGTGGCAGCTCAGGGGGCCTCCAGATTGTCGCTTCATAATGGTGAGGTTATTTTATCAGTGGCATGGAGGAACGCCTCACTGAGGAGGGGTGGGCATCGGGGGGTATCGTCAGAAAAGAGGTGGAAGGATGATGGGTTTGGAGGATTGGGGGGGTGGGTGAATGGGACAAAGAGAAAATCAAGCTTGATAAAGAACTGCAGACGATGTCACATGGTGGGATGAAACTGCACAGTGAGTCATGTGAGAGGGAGATTGTGTGATTACACCATCCCAACACTGCCACCCCTCCACCCCCCCACCCCCACTCCCATCCTTGTTCCAGCCATCTTATTTCTGGGTTTCAGAAAAAGATGGCTAGTGCCAGCAAAACTATCCTACAATTTGAAGTCTGTCAGAGAAAAATCGTCCTCATTGTTAGCTGTATTTCTTTTTTCATTCAGCACTTTTTTGGCCATTGTGATGCGTTAGTTTAAATTTGGAGGTGTTCCAAAGAAAATTCTGAAATGCAGGCATGCAGAGGACATGGTTACTAGTCAGAACATAACACAGCCATGAAAAAACGAGTGATGACATTTCAGATTCTGACAAAAAAAGAGACTTAAAAGAAAATTCCTTACAAGGACGAATAACCCTTTTAAGATGGCATTAACATGCATCATGCAACAACTTTGTCCTTGAGTGCTAAAGACATTGATTCATTTATGATGGCTTAAAAACTTAGGCTGAAGGGCCACAAAGGACAGCACTCAACCAACTACAGCTGTCAGCATTCACATGTTAAACTACTTTGAATCTTTTCCCTGTGTTCAGTACATTATGAATCCAGGCCTCTGTTCATTTGTAGCAATTTGCAGAGCTGCTGGGTCAACATACACAAACACACACTGGGAAAAAAACACAGTTATGAGATTACAGTAATGGTCTGGACACTCATCTTTGCCATGGCGGGAGCTACACCCTGTTCTCATACTGACCTGCCATTGCATTTCATTCTTTTCAACTACAGTCATGGTGTATGTACTTATTTGTCATTGGTCACTTTTTTGCTGTGATAGCAATCTGCTTTTTCCAGACAAACCCTGCTTTTCCCAGACGTATTGAGTTTTATGCTATTAACAATGTGACATCAAGCCCTATTTCATCCATGAATCAAACATATTCAACAAATATGCCAATATAACATCTTTTACTTCAAATAAGCTTAACTGGAGACTCAGTCTAGTCACACACTGCATCCTTATTGTTGCATCCTACATCCTTATTCAAACATCATCAAAACACAAAGAAGGAGAAAGAGCAATATTTAGTTGTTGTTGAAATTATACAACAACAACAACAACAACAACATGATTTATTTCACCGATTCAGCAAGACACGTTCCATCAGTGGGGGAATCCTGGCACAACCCTAGGGAGGCTGATTTGCACAAATTATGTCAATATCCCATTCATCCAAATTGTTTTCAATTTTTTTTTACAGTTTTCGAATTAGTAAAGGGAACAGTGAGGACAGTGAGGAGAGAATACTTTGCACTGTCAAATGGACCCTTATTGTCACCCCCATGTCCCATCTCACTCCTTGACTTTAACACTATGTCTGCCTTCTACTACACTGTCCAACCATAATTCCTGATAACCACCTACCATGTAATGTTATGGGATAATATTTTAGAACTATTATGATGCTTAGCTAAAACCATGGACAACACATAGTCTAGCATGGTTACTACTGATTGTACTTTTCCTGCATGACCCCTGACAGTTGGGTTAGCTTCTTGAGTCGTGGATCTGCCCAAGGTTTCTTCCTAGATTAAATGTAAAGGAGTGTTTCCTTGCCCCTGTTGCTCTTGGGTGCTCCTTCTGTAAAGCGCCATGAGACAATACTATTGTAAAAGAATTGAATTGAATTGAATTGAATACAAATTAACTTGTCACTCAAAGACAAGTGATAGTCATGAGGAGATTGTTGACCTTCACCAACCCCACTCCCACAACAACTCATATTACTTAAATCACACATGTATGCTGTGAAGATTGTCAGACTGTCAGGCACACTAACAAAAGCAGTGTGTGATATGTTAAGATGTTACTAATATGTGAACAAACCCTTCAAAGCAATTTTCCCAGGTGACAGGTTGGCATAGCACTGATTGTGTTTGTATACATCGTTGAAATATGATGTAAGATATTTCCTTCCACACATTTCCTTTCAAATACTTCAGTAAAGAATCAAAGAGACAGCATTTCTTATGAAAGCAATTCTTCTGAGTCAGCTTATAAAAGCACTGAAAACATGCCGTATACTAAAAGTATGTGAGACTTCAACGCTAGACTACTGAAGAGCCAGATGTTCTTGAAGTAATAGTACCTTTCAGGCAAATAACATAATTTCATGCCATAAAACAACAAGTTTGGGACAACAGTAATGTCAGCCGTTAGCTTTCCATTACGTCTTTAAAATATTACACAGTGAACTAAAACACAAATGCCACTGCTTGTGATCACTGATTATGGGTTGTGTAGCAAACAGAATATGACAGAAGCAATTAAGAGAGAGAGAGATTTCTATAAGAGATAGATTTTTATCCACTCTTAAAGAAACGTTCACTTTATGCAATGATAATGTCAGCAGAGAGTAGCACCCTGGAGTCATGCCACCTCAGTGGCAGATTCTGTGCACTTCTTACTAACCATTATCCCCATACAAAAGAGAAAAGCACAGGTTATTCTATCTGAGACAACCAAGTGATATTTTGTACTTCAAAGAGGGATAAAATGATAGCTTGAAAATAAAGTTTTTTGTTAAGTGTTAGTGTTTTTTTATCTTATACAGTCGTCTGCTGATCCATTTTCAACACAGTTTAGTGTGCAGTGCTGTTGTAGCAATGTGGACTGGACTCTGTAATTAGCCCCTTGTTTGTCAGTACAGCCTGATATTGTGTCTGTGCCCAGCCCACAAAAAATGGCAGATTTAAAGGAAAATACACAAGCGGTTGGGGCAATCTGATCATGATCTCATAACCAGCTAACAGAAAAAATCATCACCTCATCAAAAGTCATTAATTAGCATTAGCATGGTTGGAATTGTGTATTTGTGGTGACTGTGTATAATTGTCAGTTGTTGGTAAGTTACAAATGAGAGACCAGGACAGTCACTGAAAACGTAAGTAGCAAATGTATGCACACTACTCCCCAGAACACTCAAATGGTGACTCAGGATTTTCCTGACACAAATGTAAGCATTACATTTATACATTTATTTTGAATTTTCAAACACCAGGATGACAGAGGAAATGTGTGTTAACTTCAATAAATGCAGACTGACCCTATCTTAGTGCCCACATACAGACTAGTTGTCAAAGCAATGCTGCATTCCCCAGGGATAAGGTCAGTCAGCTGTCATAGCAGCTTGAGCCTCGTGAGACAACACCATACTCTTCAATAGTCATGCAAGATTTCTCTCCAATGGTAGCAGAAGTAATGCAACCATCCCAAACCTTAGCTGGATCCCGAATAACACAACAAACATCCATAATGGATGAGGACCTCCTCACTCTTTTTTCTATCTGCCTCTCCTGGGGGATAACTGTCTGCCTCTTAGTTGAAATCCAAGCTTAATTGGATTAATGAACCTTTAATTGTGCTACTTTGCTAATTACCTACTTTATCACCCCTTGGGTTCTGCAAAACTTTTGATTTCACCCTTGTCTATGGCTGTCATTCACAAGAAAGAGACCATTGAACCAGCTCTTGTTAAACCAAGCTAATGGTCTATTAAATTCTCATAGGCATTACCAGGTTATCACCTCTACAGAATAATTTTGATTAGAAGTTTCTCTGCTTTCATCCATACTGGAACTTATATCTGAAGTACACGATTGGACGACTACAGAAGGTTTTCACAAGACAGGCCCTTTTATGAACCAAAATCAAATTTAATTAGTTTTTTATTTCAAACCGCACTGCTCAAATTGTTACAGGATCAATTCATTTTCAAGAAGATGAGGTACACAGGGCTATATTAAGCAAGCTTGAAAAGGCTGATTAAGAATTTTACCGTAATCTGTTAAAAGGCTACAATGATCAGAAGGCAGATGAAGAGAACAGTCTGCCTATTCACAGCAGTAAGAACTGAGGAATTGTGATGAATTTGTTTGTTTTGTGATGGATTTGTTTGCACAATTTTTTTGATTCCATCATGATGAAAACCTGCCTACATTGAAAAACAATGTTACATTATCCTTTGGCTTAGTTAATACTTGTCTGTAGAAGGTCTTCCTAACACCTGAAAACATGCACAATGCATGTTTATATGTGTGTGTGTGTGTGTGTGTGTGTGTGTATACGTGTGCAATTTTTTTCCCTCCATCCTTTGCATGGCCAAACACTTTCACTTCTCCATCCCTAACTTTTTTGGGGGGGAGTCGTATTTTCCTTTTTTTGGTCCGGAAGAGGAGAGGCAATGAGCAACCACATCCTCAGAGGACGGCATATGTACCACAGCAGGTGCTGGGCGCGCAGGAAAGCTGTGCAGTATAATGCCTCCCATCAGTCAGTCCGGGTCACCATCCCCAGTGCTGGCCAGGAAGTTTCCCTTTTGGATGACTCCTTCTGCGACCTTTTATTCATATCGGGTTCCAAGAAGCGCTCTCCTCTAGTGACATGTTAGTGCAGCACCTGCCATTTTGGGGGATGGGGGGGCTCAAACCTTACCCTTTCAATGCCCCTCTGCAGTGCAGCCCCTGCAAGTATAAATCTACATCTGTCTCCCAGTGCATACAGGTTGATGGTTTGACTTAGTCCTTCCAAACAACCCCTACAAAAACACACACACACACACATACACACACACACACGTCCCATCCATCCCCAACATCCCTAATCTCTTTTTTGTCACAACTTTGTGACCCTCAGAAATTGTGCAAAACTTTTGATATTCCTGAGCATGTATAAAGCAGCTTATAGAATTATCAAAGCGCGGCGAGGAGCGACAAGCAAGGCAGGCAGAGGAGCGACGTTGCACCGGCATTCTAACAGCGCTTTCTTAGTTCAGCTAGCTTGAATCTCTCTCGGCGACGTGCTGGATTTGTTCAAGTCACTGGTTAACAGTGCATGTCCCATTTTCTGTGAGAATGTGGGCTACTCTGATATGCATGTATGATGTGTGCATAGTATTAACATAAGGAGGTAGGGGAGCCGGCGTTGCACTGACACCCTGTGGTGGCGAAACAGTGCTGCTGGGAGGGAACCAGGTGACTGGCAGTGCCTCTCTTTTCACACGTCTGCCGAGTTCAGAAAGCCGTGCACAGAGAAGAGGCCAAGCCACAATGTGCAGCCGGCTTTTCTTCTACCTGGCAGAGCTTAAGTGTCACGAACTGACACCCCATGCTCACCTAGGCCACTGTGTTTGTGTGTGTGTGTGTGTGTGTGTTTGTGTGTGTGTGTGTGTGTGTTTGTGTCTATGTGTAATGGTCTGTGTTTGTGTGTGTGTGTGTGTGCGTGCGTGTGTGTGTGTGTGTGTGTCACTCCTGAGGAACGCACTGTTCCCCTGTAGTCCACAGGATGCTCGCTGGAGACCGAATGCTCATTTTCAGTGCACAGCTCCCAGCCCTCTGGTAATGCCTTGTGTTTAATTAGCATTAATAGAGAATCCCATTATCATAATATTAAACCATTCATGAAGAACACGTATTTGTGTTGTGGTATCAAAAGATCAAGCTTTTCTTAAGAGCAGTGAAAACACACACTTCAGCATTAGGCTGAACGTCATTAATCACACTCTCTAATAAGGAATAGAAGGTAAACTGAATTTCATTGCCAGGTTTTATGAAGCACAGCTTCACAATCCATATTTCATCTAGTTGTGGTCGAGTGCAAAAAGTTATTTCATTATTTCACGTGCAAAATTTGTTCAATATGCCATCTAGTTGTCTCTCAAATACCTTTTCAAAACAGAAAAAGAGCAAACCACACCACAACTCTTCAACAACCTTTCCTG
Source organism: Tenualosa ilisha (assembly GCA_015244755.2). Classification (NCBI taxonomy): domain Eukaryota; kingdom Metazoa; phylum Chordata; class Actinopteri; order Clupeiformes; family Clupeidae; genus Tenualosa; species Tenualosa ilisha. The sequence continues at coordinate 885,619 of PYXC01002643.1, forward strand.
TTCCACGCCATCTTACTGAAAGATTTCCAAAGAGGATTATGACCAAAAGCTAATTAATTTATGAGGGCATCTATTACAATTAAAACAAACTATATAGACACTATATCACATTGTGTGCGTCACGTTCCACTACCGAGGGAGGGTAGGACGGCTAATCACCCTCTTAAAGAAGATGATAAAGGCAACGCACAGATGACTTAATTACTTGATTGAATTCTGTGATATTTCATGCCATAATCCTCCTTTTTTTATAATGGCAACACCAATTCAGTCCTTGCTTTCTAAGCGGACAGAAAGGCACAGTTTTTAACACCCTCTAGCAGTTTTTTGTCTCCTCAAAAACCACTTAAAATGGCAATAAGAAGTTCATTAAGCTTATGTGAACAGCCTGTGAATAGAAAATTAATGAGATGGAGTAACATAAAATTCAGAGAGGATGGCTTATTTTATGTACAAACAGCGCAGGGGATGCAGACAGAATATTAAAATATGTTTTCAGACACAGAATACTTGATGGAAAACTCACATCTGTACTTCCAACTCCCCTCCCCCATCCCACCAACCCTCTATCCAATGTTCCCCAGGAACGATGCAATGTTCCATACACAGCTTATGGCTCAGACACTCCAGGCTGTGGCAAAAAATATATCCCCTGCGACACATTGTTTGGTGCTCCACATACCACAAATAGGGACGGATAATTTTTTCACAGGGCGGAAGCAGGCCTACTCGGATGCACTTGGCTACGAGGGTCATAATTTACTGTAATGCAAGCACTTGTGTGTTGCCACTATGCCTAATTAGGATGATTCAGTCTCTGCCAAAACCATATGCATTATTTGTCGGTTACTTCCCTCTAAATGCATTCCCTCTCCGATCAGAACACATTAGCTGTCTGCGAAATTCACTTACAGCTCGTCTCCAGCTAATTCAGAGGCGCTCTGACAGCACACCACCGTCCCCTGCCCCCCAAACACACCACTAGTTTGTCCTTTTTAGACTGTCATAATTAAGATGTTCCTTCATTGTTCATCCACCTATCACCATGACATGTTTGCAAACGGAGATCTGCAAACTTCACAACCATACTTGCATGTGGACTTCTTTTACGTCAATACTGCATCCCTCTCTGAAGCTTTTTGTTCAGTGAAAAGAAGATGACAAGAGAACAGCCGAGTCTCCTTTGGTCTTTCTCACAGTGAGCGTGTGTGCGTGTGTGTGTGTGTGTGTGTGTTGATGGCAAATGGTCCACTTAGACAAACCCATTACGGTGGAGCTTGTAATGGGAACAAATGCAACACCAGAGCCTAAACAAAGCCTCCATACATCTTCCCCCTCTTCCCATGAGACAACAGCCACCCGTGTCACACCTGCATCATCCACTACTTTAAAGACACTCCAGATAAATGCCACTGCCAGGGTCAAACCCTGCCTGCCTCGATGACATACTTATGCAACCCCTCTCTTGCTGAAACAAACAGAAAAGAGATTTAAACAATTAGAGATGTTGTTTTGCAACGTCAGTCTCTTCTCATCTGTTCCTGTACTCTATTCTTCACCCTTCCTTTCCAGCCTTCCTTATGCAAACGCATGTGTTAATCATCTGACATTTAAAAGCACCCTGCTTCTAATTATAGGCCGTCCATTTTCACTCGAAGCTCCTGCACTTCTCCCTCCGAACGTCTATTGATCGTGCCACTCCATTACAGGTCCGTGTGTGTCTACACTGCCCACCATCAGCCCAATGGCACTCCTCAAAAGTTGTGAGTGCAACCTTGGCACGGCACAAAGATGTTTTTTGTGCCTTTGCAAATGCACCAGCAGGACTGACGCAAGCAACTCAAGGAAAAGCAGAAAAACCAGTACACTTAGATCACAAGGTAAACGATGTCCCTTTTCTTTTTAGGAACATGGCAACAAACCTGTCCAGTCCAACATATTCTGAAAATGCTCAGCTGTATCATAAAACCTTTTTTTGAGGTTGATAAAAATAAATGTGTTTATCATAAGTGTTAATAAGTGTCTAATCTTTCAAATCGTTTTTGTCGTGGTGTTTAGTTTTCAGCATGGTGTATCGCTGTTTCGGTGTATGTCTGTGTATGTGTATGTGAGAAAGACAGAGAGGGATTGAGAAAGAGAGAGTTTGTGTGTGACTGTCCATGCCTGTATATGTCTGTATGTGTGTGTGTGTGTGTGTGTGTGTGTGTGTGTGTGCGTGTCTGATATTTGTGTGTGTGATATGTATAGCCTAACCCATAATAGCCCCATTGCAAATGACACGAAGGTAAGTTCTCACCTCATTTTCAAGTTGCCAGGCAGCGGTTGTCCATCATAAATGGAGACGATGTCAAAATCCTCCTCCAGAGCAAAAGTGTGGAAGGAGAGCTGGATTCTGTTCCGCTCCCCTGTCACAATGATCCAGGTACAGTTGGCATAGTTTGGGTAGCCATGGGGAAAGCCCGGACTCTCTACGGTTCCATTCAGACCTTGTACTATGCCACCACAAGGCTGACCTGCAATCACAACAAAAGACAAATACTTAAACCACAGTTTTAGCTTTTAGTCGCGGTGGCACAGCAGTTGTGAACACGTAGCACCTTGACATTTCGTTTTTTACATATCGATCTCACAAAGGCATAAGAAATTGCTCCAATTACAATTCAACTACAATGGAAATGGAAAACAAGATTTTAGTTTTAAGAAACCTCATTCTTCCCCAAGGATACCTTTGCAAAGGAGAGAGTTCAATTCTCAAAACCAACAACCTGAAGCAACTTGGTGGGAGTGGGTCTACTTACACTGAAACTACTTTCAGGAATTCTAGTCAATAATTCCACCATTAATTTTTAATGAATTAGTATTAAAATGCTGGCCCACAATGAGAGTTAAGTCAGCGAATTTTTTCTTGTGCATTCACCAAGTGTGGGTGCCTATTTCAAAAAAATCCCAAATGCTTGGACCTTGTATATTTACCTCATTTTTAAGGGTCTACTATCGTATTGTTTGGCACTTTTTCTGAAGTAACACAAACAAGCCAACATTTGAGGTCCAAGCTGCACACCTCCCTAAGGAGATGATCCCATGAGTTTAAATTCATTCTGCAAGCATGTACATACAGTTTCACTGGAACGGCACTTTTGTGACCTTGTGATGACATACTTTATCACAAATGGCCACATGTATGGGACAAATGTAGGGGCAGAGGATTGACTAAGGCTGTCACACTGGCTGCTATTTGGTTCAAATGCAAAGGTCAAAGTAAGACACTGAACACCTTTATCCATTTCTATCAGCACTGTTTCATTATACAAGAATGCTACAACTGTATGAAACAGAAAAAGAAGCTGCTATATCAACAACAACCTGACTAAAATCATGCCATACAAAGGGTTAGAGGAGAGTCAACTATTGAAAATGTGTATAAATTCAGTGTATAAATGCCCTGAAAAGGGTAGGAAATGGACTGACAATTAAGGCACATCTTCATCCAGTTGAAAACTACAGTTGCTTGGCATTGCTGGTCTTCTAGTTGCTTTTATCACTTAAGACATTTACCAGTCACTGTTGACCAACTAATGTCTACCTGTGACCCACACATCAAGTATGTCACAATCGTAATGTATCATAATCGTATAATAATGATTGATATGACTGAGTATACACAGACGTGTGTGTGTGTGTTCGTGTGTGTGTGTGTTAATGGCAAATGGTCCACTGAATCAAACCCATTACTGCTGTGCTTGTAATGGGAACAAATGTAACATCGGCCATCAGTTGACCAACTAATGTCTATATGACCCACTCATCATTATGACTGATGTGGTTGAGTATGCACAGACACACTGTACTTCCATTCATTCTGACTGATGTGGTGGAGTATGCAGAGACACACTGTACTTCCATTCATTCTGACTGCTATGGTTTAGTATGCACAGACACTCTGTGAGCTACTTCCATTCATTCTGATTGATATGGTTGAGTATGCACAGACACACTGTACTTCCATTCATTCTGATTGATATAGTTGAGTATGCACAGACACACTGTAGGCTACTTTCATTCATTCTGATTGATATGGTTGAGTGTACACAGGCACACTGTACACTACTTCCATTCATTCTGACTGATATGGTTGAGTATGCACAGACACACTGTGAGCTACTTCCATTGATTCTGATTGAATGAATAGAAGTACAGTGTGTCTGTGCATACTCAACCATTTGTTGAGCATGCACAGACACATTGTACTTCTATTCATTCTGACTGATATGGTTGAGTATGCACATACACACTGTACTTCCTTTGAGACTACATGCAACATTGACATTAATAAGGGTCAAGTCTTCTAACTAACATAATTTGTATTTACCGCTGGTATAACTACCAAGGAGGGATTGTTAGGGGATAGTCATGTGTTTTAGAGAGAACTACCAATTTATTTCACCACATATGGTTTATACTCTATGAAAGGGTTTGTTTGTGTGTGTGTGTGTGTGTGTGTGTCCTGTATACGCAAATGAGACCACAATCCATTTGCATGTTGTGACATTTCTACAGCATGCTTTCTGAGCGGAGGACATTGATGGCCTTAGTCACAGCCCAGCCCAGGCTCAGTTGCAACGTATGTTTGTGACAGTGCTTTTTAGTTAAAGCAAGCTCAGCGGGAGGCTGTTCTGATACACGTGGGATTCGTCTAGGCATGCGACAGGAGAGGGAAAAAGCATTCAGAAGAAAATGGAAGAAACAAACACCTCTGTCGTGCGGATGAGACCGCAAGATGTGTTGATCAAAGGCGTGTGTTGGCGATGGGAAGTTATCCTGCTTGTGAGGTGGAAAAAGCGATGAAAAAGAAACCTTGGACCAAAACCAGCAACAGAATTTGTATTGGAGACCAACAGAGAGGAGTTATTTTCAAAACTTAACCAAGGCAAAAAAATCTATTCAACGTTGTTTTGTGTGAAATTCTACAAAATAAAAAAACAAATATAATCAATTGAAATAAAATTCCATTTACAATCTATTTTATATTGACCTAACACTATGGGCTATATTGTAACACAGAGAAGGGCAGAGACTCTCAGTATTCATATAGGCTCTTGGCCCAATCTAATTATAGTATATTGAGGTGTGTTCAATTCTATAGGCTACTTTTAGGCTGTATAGTTACCATATAACTAAGGGACTTATATCAAGTGAGCCCACTAATCCATCCCATAAAGCACTGTTTAATAAAGGATGAAAAACACGACACTATGCAGTCATGCCACCTCGCTTATCCAGCCAGAGCGGGCATCCAATCTCTAGTGAGAGACCAAACCATCTCACAGTACTAATGAAACACAATAAAACAAATGCAGCGTGAAAGCATCAAAGGAGGGATATGAAATATGGAAAAAAAAAAAAACACGCATACAAGCAAACTTAAATTTGTAAACACACTATCAAAAAGGGCATATCCTCTTCCTTCAGACCTCTCACGCCTGAACAGATGCCTAATCACCCTGACGTGGACTGTCACATTGTTCAGAGTCTGATCATTTGTCAAAATGGCTTCAGAGAAACATTTCATACCCTACCTCTAAAAACCATTACTACAGACCATATTTCAGTCAATATAATTCATTGCTAATTGTTTCTAATTGTGTAGTTATGGGCACAAGCATATTTGTCAATAGCATCTCTTTGTGGCAACCAAGCAGAAATACAGAAAAGTAATGTTTATGAATGTTCACACTGGTTGCAAAAAGGCATCAACAAGTATTGTTGTCCACCACACTAATGGGCTAACGTGATTTGAATCTTATGAGCAGCCATGTTGATTTGTTTGGGGAGTGCAAAAAGTCTCTGTAGTCACAACACCACTGTCACCAATCAGTGTTCATTAACCAATCACCATCCATTTGTGGATCTAATAACTTCACAACCTAATTTACTTCTACGTAAGTCTGCATGCAGTGTTATGAAGTGACAGTAATTAACCCATTAAAAACGCATTTTCAATCCAATGTGAACTGTAACAATCACACAGGAAATTAGCAATCAATGATGCATGTGAGAGGTTAATGAGGGCTAGTTTCTTAAAGAGAAACTCCTCAAGCTTTATGTACATGATTTAGCAAAATAAATACAAATGTGGCTCACAGGGGGAAAAATCAAGAAAAAAGCTTAATGCAGAAATCCGCAAGTCTCTGTACTATTTAACTTTTTAAAGAACTTTGCCCACATTTACTTGCTTTGAAGTGACAGCACGACAGCGAATTCTTGTATTTATTTATTTATTCATTTAATTCATTCATTCATTTCTTTACTTTCACAGATGGAGTACACCCTCTCTCCAAACAGCTGATGTTCAATGAGTACACAAAATATGGCTGATAACATCCAGGCTGTGGCATCAGATCACGCTGGTTCTGTTCAAACTGTAGGTTTATAAGCTTGGCAACCTGCCACTGTCACACACGGGATCTAAGTGTGAATCCGTTCATCGCTTGTTAGTGGACAATGGTTAAAAAAGTGGGTAACACTACACATAAACATGAACCCTACACCAACTACCACACTACCATTACTAGTTGAGGAAGCGTAATGTCACAGCCCAGCACCACATCATCATGATCATAACTGGTAAGCCCAATATCCTTCCATGACTGTTCAATGCTTTGTAGTCATTCATATAAGTTTATGTAACCACTAGGGCCCTGTTCACATGTATTTAGATTTTTTTTATAAACAGATATATATATATATTTTAATCTATTAGGCCTCTCGTCTACACGTAAGCAGAGCTTTACCCACGTTTTTTAAAAAAGGCCTCCAAAGTGGAGATTTTTCAAAACTGCATTTTCTGGATTCCACTGGACACGTGTAAACGCAATTTTTTTTAAAAATAAACGGATAAACAAATGTCCGTTTATAAAAAAATCTAGATAGGCCTACGTGTAAACAGCCTTACTCTTAGGAAGGACTTGGTCATGTCATGATGTAATAGTATACACTATTTTAAATCCAGAAGGTATTATACTGCAAAGGATTGGCTGGCCTGGCCTGGATGACACCATTGATGACATCTTTGAATGAAAATTCTGTGCAGCCACCAAATGTTCTCTGTGGAGCCAAATGTGACCCAACACATGCTGTCATAATGCTGGCTGCGTAGTGGGTATACAACATCATAAAGCATGCATGCAGGCATGCCTGTTAAGCTAAACAACTGCATCAAACAAGCTTTATAAATGTGTATGTAATGAGTTTAGGTGAATTTAGGTGATGTGACAGCTTGCCATAACCATGCCAGTGAGATGCATTGCATTTTTTACATGAACTAAACTGCTATGGCATCAGTTATTCTGAGAGCTAAGGAAATAGAGCTATATAATGATGATTTACCTCAGTTTTATGAAGCAGATTTCAAGCAAAGTTTTACCACTAAGGAAGGTTGATTGCAAAATAACTTTGATATCTGTACCCGGAAGAGAAATTGGTCCATAACACCTGTAACGACATCTGATGACTTCTGTCACAGGCACAACAAAAAAATATATATGTTACAACATCACAGATTCTGATTTCTTTAACCTCTATACTATTCTAAAAATACTAAAACTAAAAACTAAAACTACTAAAAAATAATAATAACATTGCATAATGTATTATTTGGGATTTTTTTTAAGATAAGGCATTCAATTCATCCTTCTGTTCAGCAATGGTCTGATTTATTGCAAATTAAATAAATTTATGGATTGGATTCTTTGCCCTGAATGCAAGTCTGCCCTTGTCCGCTAACCTTGTATTCTGAAAGATGAACTACACCTTAATTGTCCTACCAATGCTATTGATTTATAGGTGTTATCACCATGGCAGAGCTCACCAGGTTTCTGCTCATTTCTTTGAGAGAAAGACCTGAGAGAAAGACCAGAGCAGGTCACATGCTGAAATGGTTTTCTTAGGGGGAACCAAGCACATAATTCAGTAAATGAATTTAAAAATGGCAGCTGTGATGAATGTTTTGTTGTCTTCTTTTTGAATGTATAAGGTAAGCTGACATTGTTAAGATGTTATTTACTGACTTTAAAGTAATTTCATTACTGTAGTGTGGAAGATATTATGTAGTTAATCATGCTACATGTTATCTCTGAAATAAATAAAAAAAACTGTCTCACAGTATACTACTACACTGCATATCCATTAGACACATATCAGCTAATTACTTTCATAGGTGAAGAAGGCAACTATCCAAGGGTCCTCATTTCATTAAAAACATGAGACATTTGTTGTACCCTGGTTATCAAACTAGCTCTCTAAAAATTCATACCTTTTTTTTTGATAAAACTGAGCACATTTCAAAGCTGTACATGAGACACCACAAATTAGACAAACATTTCAAAAGAATCAATTGGATTGCTTGTCATTTCTGATCATTGATGATGAAGATGATGAACAATTATGACAATGCAGTAAAATAGAGCTACTAACAATGTATGTGTCTGTTAATGATGCATTTTTTCAGATACGGCATCACTGTGGGTCCTTGATTGATATAATTGCAGAGGCTGCTAACACACTGGCATTCAAGATGAGTGTGTGTGAGCTTGTGTGCCAAAAATGCTTTGTGACAACTGTGTAGAAAAAAGATGCCTTAGAGGTCAAGATAGGACAGATAAATTAATCACAACTTTCATTTTTTACCATTTGTATAAGTCAGGCAAAGACTCAATCAAACTGAATCAACAGGTATTCAATGTTATGTACCTCTGTGCTTGATCTACAGAGGTTGTCTGGCGATTGAAAAGAAACACTACATCTATTTCCATTCAGTGAAATAAAAAAATGTTTTGGTAGACTACAGACTTAACTTCTATTGAGGACGAGAGTCTAGTGGGGTGACTGAATGAATTACAGTAAATAAAATTTTTTTAAAAAAATACCGCACCTCCACTGATATGGTGGCCTTTACGCAGAAAATAATGTTGGTTTTCTGAGAGTGAAAGTGACATTGCTTTCTCCTCTAGCTCACCACAGCTAGATGAATATCACATCAAAAGTCAGGACCAGAAATGTGTGGAGAATAAAAAGATGACTATTCCCCCTTACTTTATACCCAGAGTGCATTGTTCGCCTGAAAACTGTTGTGAAACTGTCATTTGTGAGAGCAATGCAGGATTTTTTCAAGAGATCTGGGGTTTCCTTAATGGTCCCACATCATCAACTTGTGAATTGTCTACATGGATTGATTTATGGTTCCTGACATAGCATTAAAAGTTAACGGAGCAATTTTCAATTAGAGACAAAACAACAATGTAAACTTTGGTGGTGGTGGTGGGGGGGGAGTGACAATTGTTTTATCTGAACTTGACAAAAAGTTATTTAGGTGTAAATGGTTATTGTTTTGCTAGAATGTCAGACAAACAAGTTTCTCCCTCCTACAATATCTGTCAGTGGGCATCTGGCATCAGTTGGGTTGTCAACACAGAGATTCTCTGTTGCTAGCTAGCCTTGAGTCATGTTTGCTATGATATGCTGTGCCGCTTCATGCCAGGTGTTTAGCAGGAAACCATGTTACAACGTGGCTTAGGTGTCTAACCATAATGATAGTTTTGAAGTCTTAAAGACTTGAAGACTGTCATACAGATATTTAATATTTTCTGTGATGATGTGTGAATACCTCTAGATTGGTTTATCTAGACTGGTTTACCCTTTGAAGAGTATTGTTTTGATTCATGAACATTCATGGTACTAAAACCTGTATAATAAACAGCATTTTTGCTATTTTATTCTAGAACTTTTTCAGGCACACAAACAGTAGGAAACAAAATCTGCTTTCTTTGAATAAAAGGCTTTCGGCATGTGTTGCTTTAACCCATGGAAAAGAGGATTTCTACTCTGGATGAGTGTTTAGTCACTTTCTCTCCCGAGAATTCAGCACAATAGCAAGCAGAAAAATGCCCAGAACAATGTGTTGAGCCACACATTCTGCATGCTCTCTCTCCGTTTGTTCCAGGCCAATACCACCCACTCATTATACACAGGAGTGCAAATGCCTTTAGAGGAGTTTTTGACTGGCCATTGTTAATTAGACTTCAACAGTTAACTACAGACCCATGAACACATTTAATCTTCAGCACTTTACTAAAGTTCCTATCAGTGACAAGAGGCGGAACAGATGCATCTTCACATGTGTGGTCAGTGACAGCGGGGGCAGACAGACAGCTCCTGCTTTCTTGTAAGATAGCTGAAGAGCTATTGAGCAAACCTTTACCATATGTTGTTATTTTTGTCAAAAAAAAGTAGAAGAAGCTATGTGAAGATGTGTCACCACCCACAGGAGACATGAACGAGCAAGAAATAAGTAAAATCATCCAAGATGCACGGCAAGAAAACCTGACACAACCTGATTAGTTTACACAAAGTGCTTCATATCAAAATGCACCATGAGGAAGCCTCACTCCCTACTCAATAAAGCTAAAAAATCGCACCGTGCACAGCTGTAGTCCTACAAAGCTTCTTAACAGGTTTTAGATAACTTCTACTGCCCTTCTCCTGGACTTTGTAATAAATTCAGGTGCTGCAAAGCTACAAGCTCATGATCAGTGACTACAGCATCAGACTAATATCATAACATATGGCCTGTTACACCACACCCACTTGAAATATGTCAAAAGGGAAGGAACAAAAAGATGTGAGCATTACGGAAGAATTGTTTCACTGACGCTCATTTGGCAACAGTCAATTAAAGCATCTATGCAAGCATAGTATACTGTATATTTGGCCTGGGTTCTTCAGGGACTGAGATGAAAATCTCAATATCAATACTCTGGTCAACAGAGGGTTTAATAAACTAAATGTAGTGCACACTCCATGTAGGCTGAGATAACAGTATAGCCTGTGCAGTAATAAACCCAAGCAGAAGATGAAGATGTGGCTGGGAAAAGATAATAGGACTACAATTATAATATACTGATGTGGGCCTACAGGACGCTAGCTCATAGCTCATGTTAAAAGCCCTTTCTGCCAAAAACCAATCCTCTCATTTCATTCACTATGGGCATATGCGATGTCTGATCACCTCCGATTTGTGATGAGATCTGGTGGAGTGCAAAGCATATATTTTGGGGTTTAGTGCACTAATAGTAATTTCAAAAGCGGATTCATGGGGGCATCGGTGAAATAAAGTCTATCCAGACACTGTTCCAGTCCTTTTAATCAATTTATTTATTGCCCCTGGATGAGTAAGTGGTGTTCAGTTTACTTGTGCATTTGTTTGTGAGTGTGTGAGTGTGTGTGTGTGTGTGTGTGTCTCATGCGCGAGAGTCAACAAACAGTTGTTTATTTTATTTTATCTCTACACTCTTTCGCTGTACATTTTGGTGATTTACAACGAATGGATTTTACTTGTATTCAAAGATGTGACATTACTGTGCAAATAAACCTCTAACAAGAGGCCTTGTGGTTACTGTTACGTCCCATATTATTAAGACTTTTAAGATTATTAAGACTATTTTTTGTGTCGAGACCAAGGCCACAGGATTATCAAAGCAATTCAGCGACCACTCCTCAAACGAGTGAGAACAGGTGCACAGTGACACAAACAGACGGGAGCAACATACATTCCGGCTTTCTCTCCGTCTCTTTCCTCTAATCCCCCTCTTTCACACACACACACACACACACAGACAGAGAGAGAGAGAGAGAGAGAGACTGTATGCTAGCTTGAGTAGAAATGTCTGAGGTTGCCATGCACCTGTCTAAAAACACCTTGGCTGGCTAGCCCACTCTCATCTTAAGTTGAAGAGAGCCTCCTTCCACTCCACTGCACTCACAATGCCTCCAACCAAAGAGAGAAGAAGTGCCACGCAGAGCTTTTGACTAAACAGTAATACTGTCTTTCTCTCTCTCTCTCTCTCTCTCACACACACACACACAAACACACACACACACAATCTCTTTTGCTCTGTCTTCTCCTCCTCACTCTCTAACCCTCTCTCTCTTATATGCATCATTCTAGTTTGCTTGTTAATGGTGTCTGTGAACCTTACTCATCACCTGAACGAAGACTTTAAAAAAAGGAATCATCTCAGTATTTGTATGCGGTGTGGTGCTCTGCCTGCATACATGCTGACTGTGTGAGGTGATAGAGATGCTGGGGGAACTGATTAAATGGGATACCTTCAGAGATGTGTGCCGGGGGAGCCTTCGACCCTTTCATGGCGCTGTGTGTGTCAGGCAAAACACGACACAGGGATGTGGGCCACAAATTTGAACAGATCAACATCCTCATGCATTTCACTACACTCACAACAACAGGGAATCATTACCGCAATCAAACAAACAAAAACAATCACGATATCAATATTACGTAGTTTCAGTGTAAACAACTCAGACACAACCACAAGGAATTGAGAAAAATGTTTTTGTGACTCTGTTATGCAAGACGTGACACACTTAATGGCATCTATGTGAGCCTACATTCTTTAAGGGATAAAGCAAGCTGTGCATATTCATGAGCTAAATGTGATGTCTGGGGTGGAAGGCATCCACATGTAAAATAGGCCACATCACTGTTTGGTTTCAGCAACCGCTCTGGCCACACCCAAAACAGATCAGCACAGCTTCATGGCTTCCTGGTGAAAAAGTCATATGTAGACAGCACAACAGCTGATGCTGTGGTGAGCTCAACAACTTGAGGAAAGATTTACTGCAGCCCACAGCTCCCCTCCTCTCCCGCTACTGAGCAACTCGGATACACCTACAGACTATGCAAACCAGAAGGGCACAGTCCCCACTTACAGACAGATCAAAAAGATGTGTAATTACAATACTTTAGAGTGATTACAAAGACCATTTTGGATTAGAGATTGACAGATTGCAGCCGCACTTCATCTTGGCCTCCGTCTCACATGATGAAAGTTGCAATAAAGGCTCCTTTTAATCCTTGGTTTCCATGGTTACATCAGTTATAGTTCTGTGTAATTCTGCACTAAAATTATGCAATGGCTGGTTGCAATGAAAGAAAATAGGCAGTCGTGTTTTTAAAAAAATATCATCAAAATCCTCTTGCAAATAGTGAGCTATGTCTGGTCACTGTCATTACACTCAGATTTCCAGTCTCTTGAGTTTGTATTTTTATTGTATGAGATGATCAATCTTTAGCCCAGATAATTTTGCACCATTTTAATAACTAGAAAGAGCAAACACATTTCAGTTGACAGAACACCGCCTTCTCAGACTTGGCCCAATATCATTTTCACCCAGCACACATCAAACACTCACAACAGGCTAATCAATAATTAAATCACCGGTAGAAGTGTGGGTGGGGATGCTTATTTTTTAAGAAATTGGCTCGTTATTTGGCTTGCGAAATGAGCCGTAGACGTCCTCATGACAGCACGGTGATGATGTTTAAGGCGATACTAAATAATGCATGACTGACGAAAACAAAGGAGAGCTGGGCTGTGAGCAGTCGAGGCAGAGATGGATGGCATTATATCCCCGTAATTTCCTCTCGCATGCGCTTTCCATTCCATCCCTCTCGCTCACAAAACACCTCTGCGTTTGTTAGGATTTATGGAACACGCCCTCGTCACTGTTGCTCACTGAAGGGATCGCGTACAAATGCAGGAAACAAATTCCTCTCTCTCTCCCTCTCATTCTCTCTTCAAAGGGGCTCTGTGCAACCTGTGGCTAGTTAGCAAACATGCAAACACGTGAGTAACAGCCCGAGGAAAATTCCCACTGACCACAATTTTTGAAACTGAATGATCAGTTTTATGCACTGCCTCACTGGAGACATCTTCCAAACAACAATAATGAGCTCTCTTTTAGCCACATAATCTGTGGCGATGACTTGAATGCAGAAATGGGAGAACATAACTAATCCATGGTAAACCTCAACACATGACAGCACTGTGAAATTACAGCACACGCGTAAAACAGCCGCTCAGAGTAGACTTCTGTACCTAAAATGAGTGTGATGAGATTACACGTAACAGGAAATGAGAATGAAATACAAACATAACAGAGCTGTGGAACAGATCGAGCCCTGTTACGTCTCCAACTCTGTGGCATCGCTCAGGTAGGGTGAAAAACTGCTTCAGAGCCATGCACTAATCAATAGTTTGAACTCCCCCGCATCAAAACGTGTTTAAAGCAATAGACCTTCTATAGCAGTCAGTGTGACAAGGGCGCATGGCGAGATAAGGAGGGAAACCTTTGCCAGGACCAGCGGCCAACTAAGCTTGATTGGATTTTGTGTCAGATATAAGTGCCAAAAGAATGTAAGCAGAGATACGCAGCTGAGTCGGCGTGGCTGGACTGAAATAAGAAGCCCTATCAAACGGCAGGAAAGCTAATCCTGATAGCACCACACAAAGTTTGGTCAAAGTGGGAGAACAGGGGGAGGAAGGGGCCCAGAACAGGCATAAATTATACAAGGATTAGCTGATCTGGGCTGAAATTGAAAATGGATGGGAAAAGCTGTGGGTCAACTGCCAAAATAAGATCTAAAACATTTACATTATAATGTTGACATCCATTCTAATTATTACAAAGATATTTTCATAAGCTGACTAATTCCTGTTTCTACAAGAGCACATTGCTATTCATGAAGTTGCTTACCCACCAAGTGTTCTCAGAAGCTTTGCATGTCAAGTCCTGCACCAAACTTCTCAAGTATCTGACTTTGCTGCTTAAAGGTGACTAAAATGTCATGACAAGGCATCAATCAAATCAAGCTAGATACATGCAAATTTTCCAGGGCCCATTTACCTCAGTACTGAAAGGAGTGGCTGATACATTCTCAGGAGCAGATTTTTAATGTATATTGTCAATGGTATGGGGAAGAGGTCAAGCTGAGAAATAGTTTTGCTCCGCCAGTACGGTCTAGCCACGAGCAATAGGGCCTCAGTAACTCTTCTCCCAGGTTTGGTCTGACCAATCACAATGCTCTATCTTTATAGAGAGTCTTAGCACGATGACAACAGGGTTGCTACGGTGCAAAAAAAAAAACAACTAAAATAGCTGTGACTGGTCATAACACTATCCTATTGCGTGCAGAGGCAGTTTGAAAGACAACCGCTGATTCCATCCTTAGGATTGAGCCCGGTCTATTGGTCTTGTCCAGTCTATACATTTTGATTTTATAGTCTGGCTTGTCAGGCTAAAAGAAGGCAAGAACAGCTATGGTTTTATGATTATGCCTATAATTTGCCTGAGAGTTGCTATTAGCAACCTTTTTTCAAGCAATAGCCTAAGTGAGCTATCTGGATTCAGATAGATGCACAGAAAAAAAAAAAAAAGTCCAGAGGCAGTCTCAGAGTCTATCCTGGGCTCTATAATCAGATAAATTAACTCAACATAGTCTGGCCATATTAATCATTCTGGAACCTTCCAAACTCATCTCCATCTCCGCCTGCCAATTAATTTACGCGTGTACACATAAGAGGGTGGAGGAGGACCCCCATGGAGGCCAAGTCTGGTGGAAGACTGGAAAAAAAAATCCATCCATCAGCATCTTCATTTTCTTAAAAATAGAAATAGAAATATCACTTTTGCCACAGCTCCATGAACAGATCCAGGTGTTATACACAATCACAAAAAAATCAAACTCTACAATTTTAGACTGTTTGCTTGAATGTACTGTACATTCCCATACATACATTATAGGAGGAGAGGTTAATTTGTAAGTGGTTTTAATTGTGTGAAATTTACATTACATTTACATTTAGGCATTTAGCAGACGCTTTTATCCAAAGCGACTTACAAAAGAGGATAACATTCAAGCTACAACACAATGAACCAACAAGGAGTGCATATTGCTAACATAGAATCTGCGCTGTTTTAAGTTGAAAGTGCAATAGTGTAACACAATGTAGAGAAATTAAATTATTAAGTGCATTCTCAAAGTTTACACCAGGAGATATTCTTGGAAGAGCTTAGTCTTCACGAGTTTCTTGAAGGTGGAGAGGGTATCAGTTGATCTGGTAGCACTTGGGAGGTCATTCCACCAGCGCGGAACCAGATATGAGAAGAGTCTGGACCGACCTGCACAAGGTGTTGGCCGTGCTAGAAAACGTTCCTTAGAGGAGCGTAGTGGTCGTCGGGTGACATAGGGCTTCAGAAGAGAATTCAAGTAGATGGGAGCAGAGCCATCATTCACCCTGTAGGCCAACATAAGTGCCTTGAATTTAATGCGAGCAGCCAAGGGCAGCCAGTGAAGTTCAATGAACAGAGGTGTGACATGTGCCCTTTTTGGCTGGTTAAAGACCAGACGTGCAGCTGCATTCTGGATCATCTGTAGCGGTCTTACTGCACAGGCTGGTAGGCCTGATAGGAGGACATTGCAGTAGTCAAGACGAGAGATAATCAGGGTCTGGACCAGGAGCTGGGTTGCATGTTGGGTTAGGTACGGCCTGATCTTTCTTATGTTGAATAGGGAAAAACGGCACGACCGAGCCACAGAGGCAACGTGATCTGCAAAGGTCAGTTGGTCATCGATCATGACACCTAGGTTTCTTGCTACTTTGGTGGGAGGAACAGACAGGGAGTCGATCTTGATACTGATGTCGTGATGTATGGCTTGTTTGGCTGGGAGGACCAGCAGTTCAGTTTTGGAGAGATTTAGTTGGAGGTGATGTCCTTTCATCCATGCAGATATATCGGAGAGACAGTCCGAGATCCGTGATGACACCGTGGAGTCGTCCGGCGGAAAGGACAGATAGAGCTGGGTATCATCCGCATAGCAGTGGTAAGAGAAGCCATGGGAGTGGATGATTGAGCCCAGCGAGGTGATGTACAGTGCGAAGAGAAGGGGCCCCAGCACAGATCCTTGGGGTACTCCTGTGGTGAGTTGGTGAAGTGCCGATGTCTGTCCTAGCCACGATACGTTGAACGACCGTCCAGTAAGATAGGACTTGAACCAAGAGTGCACTGTGCCATCAATCCCAATGTTGGTCAGCTTGTCCAGTAGGATGCTGTGGTTGACCGTGTCAAATGCTGCTGATAGGTCCAGCAGGATGAGCACTGAGGACTGACCTGCCGCTCTGGCCTCTTTTAGTGCTTCCGTCACAGACAGAAGCGCCGTTTCAGTGGAGTGGCCACTTCTGAAGCCGGATTGGTTGGAGTCGAGGAGGTTGTTCTGAGTGAGAAATCCTGTGACCTGTTTAAAGACAGCTCGTTCAATGGCTTTGGAAAGGAAGGGAAGAAGAGAGACAGGCCGGTAGTTCTCCACTTGAGTGGGAGCGAGGGATGGTTTTTTGAGCAATGGTGTTACCTGGGCTTGTTTGAAGGCAGTGGGAAATGTACCCCTAGTTAGTGACGCATTGACCACATGTGTGGTTGCTGTCACAATTGTGGGGGTTATGGCCTGAAGAAGGGTTGTTGGGATAGGATCCAGAAGACAAGAGGTAGGCCGGCTGTCTGTGAGAAGCTTAGACACCTCTGCCTCGGAGAGAGGAGTGAAAGAAGAAAAGGAAGCAGTTGGTGTAGAGAGGCTAGGAGAAGGAACCACTGTAGATTGGTTTGAGAACTGACTACTAATAGCTGCAACTTTGTTAGTGAAGAATGCAGCAAAAGTGTCAGCTGTGAGGTTAGTTGGAGGAGGTGGAGGAGGTGGGTTTAGTAAAGATTTAAAGGTGGAAAAGAGTTTCTTGGTGTCCGTGGCGTTGTTAATCTTGTCATGATAGAAAGCCTTTTTCGCAGCAGTGACACTGGATGAGAAGGAAGATAGTAGTACTTGGAATTGTGCTAGATTGGCCGAATTCTTAGTTTTGTGCCATTTCCTTTCAGCAGCTCTGAGGTTAGTGCGCATTGATCGAAGTGAGTCATTAAGCCACGCATGAGACTGGGTGGGTCGTGCGGGTCTGGTAGACAGAGGGCACACACGATCCAAGCAGAATCTCAGCGTAGAACAGAGTGACTCTGTGGCGTCATCAACCTCAAAAGAAGAGAAACTTCTAGACGGTGGTAGAGCAGACGCCACCAAGGAGGAAAAGTGAGTAGGAGATAGATTCCGGAGATTGCGACGGACAGAGACAGAGGGAGTAGGAGCAGATGGTTGCTGACAGAGGGAAACCTTGAACTGAATAAAGTAATGGTCAGATAGATGTAGAGGAGTAACTGTCTGTAAAGTAGCGGCGCACTTCCTGGTGAAAATGAGATCAAGTTCCTTACCGGCTTTGTGAGTCGGAGGGCTGAAATGGTGTAAGTGGTATTTTTTTCATTTCATTTTTTCATTAAATTTCATTAAATAATAAGTATTATTTTTCAGCTGCTGTACAGTACACAAAGTTAGTATCTAAGTCTTTGTAGTATGATTAATTGAGCAGGGGGGTCTCAACAGTGAGGAAAACAAGATTATTTTTGTCACTTAAGCTGTATTTTAGTTGCAAAAAAACACTGACATTTAGACTTTAAAATGTCTGTTAGTGGAGCCGTTACCTACTTTGTTACGGCAAACTTAATATTTTGTTTCCTTGCACTATGCATCTGGTATTTAGCTTTGTTTTGCTTTGTTTCAATGGAATAAAAAGGGCTTTAATAACACTAAGCCTTTTTTGAAGATGAGACTCAAAATGAAAGACTTACTCCTTAAATACTGTATTTATACTAGGAAGTTTTGTGATACATTTTAATCCTATAATATCTGCTTCACTTTTAATAACAAGCTTAGCTTATACACTTACACCTCACACCCAACCACACACACACACACACACACACACACACACAACACGCCCAAAAGCAGACAATCGCTGCCCTATCCTTGATGCTCCTTTGCGCACATGCATTTAATCGCTAGAAATTCAGGGAAGAGGAAAGCAAAGCTGTCAGCCATCTCATCAAGGCAAGGGAGGGGAACAGCTGTGGAGGATATAAGCGCAGTCCTAAAGGGCTGTCATTGAGCAGCAGTATGGTGCATGATGCTGCATGTTTCAGAAATGATCTACCCCATCAACATTGTGTCAAAACTGACATCATTACCCACAACACATTCAATGCACACTGTCCTGACAAAACGCAACAAGGCAACCAAGTGACTTCACCGCTGCACAAGGAACGAGAGAGAGAGAGAGAGAGAGAGTGAGCAGAACAGCCACCCGAGCACAAAAGCATCCCACTACAAGTAAAACAAAACATTGTTTCCAGGTCATCAGCCAAGCATGTCTGTAAGGTTACAGGATGGCTTTTTTTGGTTTTCCCTCTCCTCTTTTTTTGGCTCAAGTCTATTTTCTAATCAGTCCCTTCAGCACGATTTAGCTAAGTCACTAATCATTTGCAACACCCTCATGCCAGTTGTTCGTCCAGTGCCAGCTCAGCTGCTAGATGGAACAAAGCTGTCAGGAGCCTGATTGATCTTCCCTGCTTTCTCTCTCTTCTCTGAGATATTATTAATCAAATGTGCACACAGGAAATGGGCATCATTGGCTGATTTTCGTTCATGGGGCACTGTCAGCACTCGCATGTTATAGACTGGCACTGTGTTACCAAATGGCAGAGTGCCACCATAGCCCTGCCCTGTTTCTGTGCTCCACAAGTGCAAACCAAAAACCAGAAATCCTTGAAACACATACACTGACATATGCCACAGTGCCGTCTTTTTTAAGTATCTGTAAGAAAGACACCTACTGATTTATCAGGAGTTTTAAATTACATGCTCTACTTCCCCCAGTCTAGGAGACATAGCAGCACACTTTTAAAGGAGATTCCGATCGTCCTGTAATTTGAATCATTCTTGAGATATCAAAGCAGGTTTGGCCAATGCTGCTGGTGGAGCTGATAAAAACAAAAACAATAATAACAATAGCCCTCAGGGATGCGTCATCAA
This sequence comes from Tenualosa ilisha, assembly GCA_015244755.2. NCBI lineage: Eukaryota > Metazoa > Chordata > Actinopteri > Clupeiformes > Clupeidae > Tenualosa > Tenualosa ilisha. The sequence continues at coordinate 905,435 of PYXC01002643.1, forward strand.
AACCCTAACCATATATGGCCCCCCATGTCTTTGTGATTTTTTTTCTATGGAAAATAACACAAGGTTTTTGAATAATTGCCCCTTTCAAACTGTAGATGATAGAGAAGTCTGAGACGTTTTTGCCAACATATATTTATCATTGAAGTTTGTCAGTTTCATTGCCTGCTCAGAAGTGAGCAATGATTTTTGCTGACCAGGAGTTAACCCAGACTATGTCCTCAGGGTAGACTTCACACTCTCTCAATCAAGGCTGCATGGCAATGGTAAATTTCTTCTTAAAGTTTTTCTGCACCAACAATCATTACATGCCTTAAATTCCCACTTTTGATAGGCGGCTACAGTAAAATGATAGTGCTGAAGCTATGTGGGCTGTTTCCCTGCATGTGTGCAGCAAACTTCAAACTTCAAACTTGCATCTGAAGTCAAAATTACATTGGTAGCTGATTTGCGTTTAGTTTGACCACTCTTTGTGATGGAGTCATATACCCATGGACGGCAACTGCCTATAGCTTCAGCACTGGTCAAACTGTAAAACTATGAACATAGCACTGAATTTCAAATTTCACAGAGAGCAAGTATATATATTACGAACAATTATAAATATGACAACTTATTCCTTAATGAGCCTGACCAGTAAGACTTTTTTAAGCTATAAGCACAATTTGCAGGGCAATTTCTGGTCTTGCCTTTTTCTAATCTCTTGTTTTTTTCTAATTTCTGACACCTCAGATTTATTGTGGTTAATATTCGTTTGTCTTGGTTAGATGACCAAAGCCTCTTTATAGCGACCACTTGCCAGAAAGATTAAAGCAACTGGTAATTAAAACATTATCTTGACAAGGTCGTTTATGAAACAGAAAAGGTTTAGGGTGGCACAGCAACTAGCTGGTTGTTCATTTTGCCGCTATTATTATTATTACACAGCTTTTCAGACTAGTCGATAATCTGATCAATAACACTGACTGAAATTATTTCCTTACTATTTTAACATAAGACCCTTAGCTCATGACAATTTCAACTCGATAGTCGAACACATTCACAAAAATGTAGCTGTTGTTGTATGTGGAACAATTTCCTATAATCAAATATCAAATCTTCCAAATTAGAACTGCAATTAATGCTAGATAATATCTAACATTAACTCAATGTACCATGGTAGCACTTTGAAAGAGTATTTATATGACTTAATTAGGTTTATCGGCATTTATGTGCATAAGTAATGCAAGTTGTAGGTTATATTCATGCTGGGAATGAGGCTGTACAGCAACTTAAAATGCACGATAGAGAGAGAGAGAGAAACTGACAGGCATTCCAAACACACACGTGCATGACTTGCCTTGATCCTTCATCGATCCAAAGGGCCACATCAAAACAAACCGGAGTGCTTCATATCAACTCAACTTCTCGGAGGACAACGTAAAAGTCAATAAACACAACACCTCCCTGACTGACAACTTCAGTCTTGCGTCAAACATCTCTTGCTAAGATTGCATTACTACATACCTGGGTGGCCATGGTCACCAGTGGTTTTACAAGTGTGTTAACAGTGTGAAACTAGACTGAGACACAATATGTCAAATTTGTCAAACATCTATAGGGTTCATCTGAAGAGTTATAGCTTACAATGAAATCACAGTGAAATAAGAGTAGCACTTTCTATCAACCCAGTATTCAAGCATTACAAACACCTTCATAAACTGTCATAATGCATTGTAAAGCGTTATAAAGCCTTGAAGCCTTTAAACTATTGAAATTAGAGTTCATAACTGTTTATACATTTCAGTAACTGTACTCATGAGGCATTATATTATCATATAAGCCTTTACAACCTGAAGCATCACAAAGCATTATAAAGCTCAATTTGTTAATTGTCCCTGGCATCAAAAGACCAAAGAAGCTTATACGGCTTTCTGCACTGCAAGTTGTAAGGGCTTATATCATTACTATGTCATTAGTTATAAAGCATTATGACTGCATTTTAACCCTTTATGAATGCATTTATAATGCTTTATGAATACTGGGTTCATAGAAAGTGTTACCAAAATAAGTCCTTGTAAGTTAATAATAAATATTACAGTGATTGAGTGTTTGAGGTTGCTTCACATGTTTTCTTTGCAAAAGGCTCCTGCGTTGCACACCGATGTCAAAATCTGGAGTGTGTGTAACTTGAGTGTGTTTATGAGTAAGGAAAAAGCTAAAATCCCACTCACAAAAATCAAACAAACACACCCATAGTGCACAATGCAAAATATAAGCACCACCACTAGTTCCTATACCCTGAGACTACAGCAACAACAGAGAGGCTGATCAATGCACACCATCCCCTTCTATTCAATATTAGTGCGAGCAAATAAATAAATAGACAAACAATGTGATGTTTAAAAACTCTGTAGGTGTATAATGGTGGCATGACTTTGGTTTACCTTCAAAGGGTACAAACCTCTTTGCAGTGAGTCATCCGGGGTTGTGTTATTTCTACCATGCAGCGAGCGCGCTCTGTAGGAGCAGACAAGCCCTGTTTCTATTCTCAACCTTGTGCAGGTCTAATGCATGCAATCACATATACTTAGATTTACAATGGCGCCTTTGATATTTATGGTGAAAACTGAGCTGAAATGTCTTGAACATCACTTCAGAGAGCTCAGACTTTATTTCAGTTTAATGTCGTGTTTATAACCTAACATTTTTTTTTTTTGTTTTTTTTCCTGCCCTACTCTCGGACTGAATACAGAAAGGTTATGAGGAATGGTGTCCTTGAGGCCATCCTTGAAAAACCTCAGACTGTGGCATCTTGACGGGGATTTACCGTTATTTGGCTGTTGTGCTCTCCGGATATAATTTTTCTGGCTTTAATATTATGCTTCACCCTGACAGGCGCCAAACACAGCGACTCCCGGCTCCCTTCAGAGGGGGAACAGAGAATTTCAGTGCTGACCTGTATCTGTGAGGATGGTCAGGTTCACCAAACAGATGCTAAGGGCTTGTTTACACGTATCTAGATATTTTTATGAACAGATATTTTTTTTATCTGTTTCGTTTTTTAATTGCGTTTACACGTAACCCCGGAATCTAGCATTTTGAAATATCTCCACTTGAAAGGTTGCTTTAAAAAACATCTGTTTGAGGTGGCTAAAACTCTATTTACGTGTAAACGAAGGACCCAAACAGATAAAAAAAAAAGAAAAACATATCAGTTTATAAAAATATCTAGATACGTGTAAACAAGCTCTGACAGAGGTCTGTCAGACGCTTTGAGTGACCATCAAAATCTGCATTGACTCACCGACCTTGAAAATCAAAAGATGCACCACCAAACTACCAATTAGAAGAAGTAGTTTTGAAGGTCTGCAACAGCCATGGGTGAAATACACTCCTATTGGTTGAATAATTAATAATGCTAAATTGCTTGTCATTATAGCTAAACTTTGTGTTACATGTCGCTATACATTATTAAAAACATTTTCTTTAGCAGTCTGCAATATGTGAACATATATATCCAAGGCATCACCATAAACCAATGTGTTACGAAAGACACATTATGCAATAATTTGTCACAATTTTTGAAGCATGTTACACTAAAGAAACTAGTGGTGAGCTTCCACTATTTGGAAATGCTTTGATTCCACCTTTCAAGCTGGAATTGTTACCGTGCGACAGGAAATGCGACAGGAAATCCTAAGACATTTTCACAGACAGGAAGCAATAATAATGACATATTTCCAGAGAACAGTTTTTGTTTTTTTGTCTGTTTGTTTTTTTTCTCCATAATGCTTAAATGTAATTTTAATTTCTTTTACATGCACTCCTGCAACTGTTGTTAAGCACTGTTCAGAAGATTCTTCATCTGTTTACAACAATTTTTCTTTCCATTTAAGTCTAGGGCCACCCTGAGGCTCTTCTCTAGACACTGGGGTTTTACCTCATAGCAGAAACGTGCCTCAAATGTCCAAAAGGACATAGACGGCTCAGGTTATTCACCAATGCTAAGGCCCTGAGAAAAGCCTCAGGCTGGTCTCAAATGGAAATAGGCCATAGTACACAGGTCAACTTCAAATTAATTTTGTATGGTAAATGGAGTGCATTAATATAGCATTTTTCCATTCCTGCGAGCACTCAAAGCGCTTTAAAAGGTATGCCTCACATTCACACAACTGTAGCGGAGGCTGCCATGCAAGGCACCAACCTGCCACCAGAGGCAATTTGGGGTTCAGTATCTTACTCAAGGACACTTCAATGGGGTTAGGTGGAGAGGGTCCCGAACCTGCAACCCTCCGATTGTCAAACAGCACCTCTGCCACCTGCACCACCATCGCCCCTATGCTATATGGTCATGTGAAGGCCTGATACACACATTGTTATTCCATCTGGCTGCCTAGGTTATGGACTATTCTTTTCTGGGGCCTGGGCTGGACAAAAACTCAAGAACGTTGCTCCATCACCTTTAGTCTTGCATCAAATTCTTTGAAAAACAAAATGCACTAAAACCCAACATTACATATTGACAACGAGTGAAAATTCCGTGTCTTTCAGCACAAGAGGTCTCCAAGGAAATGAAGACCATAAAAAAGGTTTCTGCCTATTTTTAGGGTGTTGGTAAATCAACTTCATAAATTCTCACCTGTCACCAGTGAACTTATTATAGCACGTGTGTGAGCAGAACTTCTAAATGTGTCTAACTACAGTTTCACACTTGAAATTCACCATAAATGGATCTGTTGGCTGAATTTACTTTTCATCTTGAGTGGTTTCACACACCAGTCAATTTATTATATTTTTACATGTCATATTCAAGTGCACTTATGTTCTTTGGACAACATGCTCAAAAACTTTGCTCCATTTAATGTATGGAGAAGGTCTAGGTTATCAAATGATTGTAGACAATGTAGTGGGTGAATGGGTTGGCGCAACACTACCTATTCTTGCGCAAGTCAATATCTGTTGTGCATGACCACTTGAATATGAAGCCCACAGATGACATCTAAAACTAGGTGCATCTATTCCTCCATAAATCTCTTATGCCTATCCTGTACAGGTCCTGAATGAATCTTTGCAATGTTAAAACAAGGCAGTATCTACAGATCATATCCAACCTAGGTCTGAGTGAGACAGCACACTGTGACTATGGCTTGATATCACTAATTTCTGAAGAATATGTCACAACATGTTGCTCTAGTTAAATTTGTTATGATCCGGTGCCTTTGGGCCTGCTGAGACATCTCTGCCCTGGGCTCAGGGGATTACCGTCTCTGCCATGGGAATTTAGGCTCCTCTGATGATTAGGCAGCTGCTCCAAAAGTGCAAATGAGAAAAGTGATTTCAGTACATGTTCCAGCAAAATATAAAGTTTGGACTGATTATATATCTTCATTTTTATCTTCCTTTTTTTGTTTTTTTTTGTTGTTGTTTTTTTCTTTCTAATGTTATGCCCTGTGTTGTCTTTCTTGATGTCATATGACTGAAGGAGGAAATACAAGAAATAAGTTTATTGGGCTGATTTGGAGACTCATTTTAATAAGCATGTGGGAGTTTCCTAATCCTACTACTGTCAGTCAGAGATAAATCAAAAAGACCCCAGATGCTTTCATATTTAAATGAGGAGATAAATGCACATAAAATTTCTTTCAACACAAGTTTCAACATTGTCGACATTCTTCAGCTTGTGACCTATATATATATATACTTTCACTTATTTCAAATCAACTCATTACCTCCAGAAAAGGAGCATATGCTCAGATAGTACACAAAACTGGCTAAGAACTGGCTCTGGCTAAGAACTGGTTCTGTACCTCACAGTAGTCATTCTTGGAACAGCTTTAAAAATATTTTCAGAGGTTGCTTTCACCGGTAGGATAGTCTTGCTTAATTTTTTTTTTTAAGTACATTATAGGTGACTGCACTAAAATGTAAAGTGAATTATTCCGACATTAAATTGTGCTATACTGACAGTCTAATAATCGGTAAATGAGTATCAAGCACTCTTGGGAGGCACTCCTGGCCCTCCCCTTGTTCCAACCCTAGTTTCCTCTACACATTAAGTAGATTGAGCCAGGGTGATAAAAGGAACACTACCCTTTCTGGTGGAAAAAGAGGATGTCTTTTTGGGAGGAGGGGGGTGTCTGAGTCAAGGGCTGCCCATGGTATTACCCTATGTAGTATTTATAAGCCAAAGACAGGTTAGCATTAGTTATGCTAACTACTAGAAGCTGCTGAGTGGGAAGGTGAATCGCCTCTGAACGTTGGTGTTTCACAATCAGAGAGCACGTAGAGAATTAATGAAAGGGAACATCCACCTGGCCTCACCTTTGTGTCCAGGACTCTGAGGTGACAGATGTCCCAAGGCCTTCCTGCTCTTAGTCGTTTCTTCTGAGATTGATGAAATAAGTGCAGGTCTATAAAGTCACATTTCCTTACAAATGGATGCATCAGTAGGCTAGGGAAGGCTTCCAGCAATACCAAACACAAAAGAAAGAGGCAGTGAATCAACGGTAAGGGACAACAGTTTGATGTTAGCTCACATAAGAGTGCATATGCCCAGGAGGTATAGTTATATTTACATCATACTTGAGTTTCCCAAGTATATAGAACCTCATGATGCATAGCCCAAGCCTCTGAATGTCTTAGCATCTTTCTTACCAGACATGCAGTGTTGTGCAGTGTTTATGCACAACTATGCTAAACATCCCATAATACTTCAAATACCAACAAATGTTCATTCCATCTGCCCCTTATTGAAATTAACAATAAACAAATATAAAGAAAAATATAAAAAAATATATTCAGATCATTCAAACATAAACCTCACAAAATGAACCATAATAAAAGTACTAGAGGCTCTCTGCACTCTCTTCCATAAATGTACTATCTTAAGTACCTTTAAAGTATTGAACATCCCTTGTTTCTAAGAGCGAAAGATGTGTGACTTCAAATATTTTCATATGTGCAGTGTGTCTAATCCATGATATACCCTGTTAATCCTAATCCACCATCCTGAAGGCTCCTTTGAACCTTCTAATCATGTCAGCATGGAAGTCTGTGATTCTGATCACACCACATCCTCTGACATCCACATCCTTGACGGATCGACAACCAGCATCTAGAGGTCACAGAAGATACAGAGGAAAAAAAAGGTATTTCAAGGTTCTCCCTCAGTATATGTTTCTCAGGCATAATGCACCACAGCTTCCCACACAGTTGATGCTTCTTTTATTCCAACAACAAGCACCCACACATACACCACTATCTATAAATATTCTGCCAGGTTATGTAATCAACAAAATTCTGTTGACACTGCAACATGGTTCTGATCCCCTTTAGACTGTTGTTGGGTCAAACTGTTGTGTTGTCCTTGCAGTTCAATTAACAAAGGAAAAGCTGAGCTTGTGAGTGAACAACATTAGGGTTGGATGTTTGCCTATTGTTGTTGATCGCTCAAAAGTTTAAAATTCTCCTGAAAATAAAGGCAACACACTGCCTCTCCCTCTCTCTCTCTCTCTCTCTGTATGTGTGTGTATCCAATCTGCCGGCTCATAAAACACATTCAAATAAACTGAAAGCTCATGAGGAGGACCGCCCTGTGCCTGGTGTTCTCCCATACACCCAGCAAAGTGAATCAATCAGTGCAGGGTTCAATCCACAAACACAATTCTGACACCCTGACCCCTCCGCCTCGCACAGGTCAACTCCTGCACGTCGGCATGCTGAACATCTATTCTCCCGCAAATGCTTCTGCTGCGTCCCTCATCTCTTTTCACCGCCAGACATGCCCTCCTCTCCTTGTGTTCCTCCTTCACAGGATAACCCCCCTCACCAACCACCACCACCAACAGCAACCCCTACCATCACCATTAGCAGCATCCATTTAGCCTGGACCAAAAAAATAAATAAATAAATAACTTCCATACTGCTGGCACAGGGGAACCTCTCCATCAAACCCCACTGTTTCCGGGTTCTTCTGTCAAATCACTGCCTGCTGCCCTCTCACTCTGACCCATGTAACATTATTAGCCCTCTGTGGGTGGATGTTGGGTTATATCAAAGCAGAGACCTTGTGTCTGTGATATCCCATAATCTATTGTCAGGAAGGAACATATGAACTATGCTGAGTGTGCAAACCCCCCCCCAAACATCCCGCTGAAGCTCGCCCACAAATTTCATGGGCAAGTGGCTTTGTTATGTCACACAATTTACTCAGATTAAACTACAGACTAAAAGGCCCATATCAATGCATAATCTGCTATGCATTTTTTAAATTAAGAGAACATACTTTGGCAATTTTATATAAGCTTAAGTTTGTTAAAGTTAGCTAATAATAATTGCTACCTAATTGCAAAATCTGATCAGGAGTTTGTGATTCACCAACTTATGTAGCACTGTGAGAGGGCCCCTATAGATCAAAGTGTGGAATCAGTGTTTACATCTTTCTGTACGGCCTGCTGAGAGAGAGAGAGGGACACAGAGAGAGAGAGAGAGGGATGGAAAGAGAGGCTTAAAACAGGCCAAATGTCTATCAGCCCAGACCCTCTCGGTGTTAATATTGAATGAGCTTATTTTTCATCTGTGTATACTAGAAGCAGCTGCACTGATGGCACATAAAGACAGAGAAGAGCTTCCTGTCGTAGTAATGTAAAGATGAGAGATTTCTTTCATCAGTAAATCTATAAACCTCTCTAATACTGTCTATTTGCTCTTAATCCAAAAGGGAAGGAGTATTGAAACTGGAAATGATGTTGAACCTGCAGTTTCATTCCAAGCCATAGCTTCAACTCAGAAGTTTGTTTTATCTATGGCATGATGATGATGCATTAATTAATACAAGGAATACATTAATTATAAATTAATAATTAAATTTAATTATATAATTACTTATAATTATAATTATTATAGGTAGGACAATACAGTAACACAGTTACATGTGTGCACATGTTGTAGTGCGTGGTATAATTGTATGTGCATACAATAAAGTCTGCACAAGTGTATTTAAGACATGCTGCATGACACACCATGAAACTAAAAATCGGAAACATTTCAGAGTGATTTCCGTGGCATAAAATGCTGACGGAAATACTTATTCTTTTTTTTCATCAAGGTGTCATGTTCTGAAGATAGAATCTGTATGGATGAGTGATTTGTGTTGGTCGTGCTACGCTTGCTTGGAGTTCAGGCTGGCTCTGAAGAGACAAAGAATAGTTTCAGGTCTTTTTCCCCCGATCAATGTGAAATAAAAAAGCCAGGTAATCTAAATTACTTTGGGATTTTCTGGGGTCAGTGAACACTCAGAGTATCGATGTCTTAAGAGTGTCAGCTGGAGATAAGTAGGTGAGAGACCATGGAGAGGACGGACGTCTGATCTTTGAGACTTGCGGCCTCTGCTGCGTCACCCAGCTTTTGTCCAACCTGTGGTTTGACTAATTATCTACTTCTGAGGACCGACAAAACAGACTCTGACATTTGAAGATTAAGGGTGGAAGTCTGGGTCTGGTATGCTCACAAAGCCTCAGAAAAGTATATTTTATGGCATGAGACTGCGGACAAGGACCGGACCACTTTGGGCTCGGCCCTTTGACATTTAAGCATATGACTTATGAGTCATTTTGTTTTCTCTTACGACGCGAAGTCTACCTTTGGGAGCCATCCAAAAGTATAATGTCATTACCCTATCATTCGGGCATTAAGCACTTGCTGCCTGGCAACAGTATTACTGTGCATGTGTGGGGGCGTGACACAAGCTCTCGTATCAAGCTCGCTCATGTCACAGTCCTTCTGTGTGAAAGTCGAGGCCAGGTTCACCGATATAATTCAGGCACTAAATGCTGCTAAAATATCCTAGCCTGTACCCTCAGTCCGTTCACTGACCTTTAATAGAGCTTGATTGATTTCATTCTTGAGACAAAATTTGCAACACTGCGACGCAGTGGCTGTGAGCTATCTGTCAGGTGTACTTGACATTTGAAAGAAAGTAATTAGCCTGTAGCACATAGAAAAAAAATCAGGAGACAATATGCTGCACATTGTGTCTACCTGGGAGGGTAATGAGTGCAGGTGTCAAGGTGATATAGGCCTACAGCGCATGTGACAAACCCCTCATCAGTTGCCCAGGCTAGTCTTGTCGAGCCTGTGGATTTTTATGGTCCACAGAGTTACACTTGGGGGAAATAGCCTCTGTGGAGATGGCATTCACACACTAAACTGAGTAACTGACAGGTATTAGGTCTAGTCCACCATTAGCACTACAGATGGTGAAGTGTACAGACAAATACCAGAGAATTTTGACAGGATCTGCACTTCAGGATGTCCCTCGAAGCAAATAGCTCCAGCCTAGGCACTGAGATAGTAGATCTATTCTCTGTATGCCACGGGTTCTATTTCTGCAATGGAAACGACTCTGGAAATATTTATGTTAGCACCTCCAGTTTGACAACTGGGAAGCATTAAATGTATACATTACATATGAAGATATATGCTGATAGGTGGCATATCAACAGAGGATAACAATTCCTCGTGAATTTTGATTGCTGGTTCGCTGTGTGTCAGCTAAGCATTTTCAAATGGAGGATCTCAATGCATTATTCTGGCAAATAAAAAAAAAACATGCATGACCCTCTTCATATTGTTTTCCACGCCTTATATTTGTGACTTGCCATATTTTTCCATACACTAAATGTTTCCCCTCGATTAAGAAGCCTCTGACTCATCGAGCTTTATATTGTTTTCTAATGAGGCATTCAGACAGTGGGAAAGTCATTCCACTGGCATCTGCAGATGTGCGCCCCGCTACATCCATCACGGTAAAAAACCCACTGTGCCCAAAGACCACATTCCTGGAGCCGAAGATCTGAACACTGTTAACAGGGGCCGACACCACTGTAAGAGGCTCATTATGTACACAATGAACCATGGTGCCAGTACCATCCCCAAACTCTGCAGCAAACTCAGCAACCGACTGGTGTGAGGCCAATTAATCTCACTCACACAGCTGATGGTGATGATACTGAGTCATTTTTATCTGTAACACCCTCCCCCCCCAACCCAACCCCCCAACTAAGCTCCCTCTCTTGCAGCTCAGTCAATGCACAGACCACCATTGGGCTAACCAGACATGGACTTGTTTGTTGTTATGACGTTTAAGAAAAAAAAGATCAGTGACAAACATAATGAAAAGGGAAAGACATCAGGCTTCAGCTTGCCTGTTATAATGTCTTATAATGTCTAATACGGACGGCATCTAGTACAACCCTCTCAAAATAATCATGTTTACAAATCCAGTCCAGTTATTTCTCAAAATAAATAAAAAATGATGACAATGTGCTTTAACTTCTACCAAAATATCCAGTCCAATCCAAAAAAAGTGTAATCATTATTTGCAGTGTCTGATGATGGCACTCTTAGAAAAGGTGACAAAGGGCTGGGGTAAAGGGGAGGTTGTACACTAACTTTTGTTAAGAATACTATACCATGGTGGACATATTATGGGCTGTTTTTCCTGATATGACATATGAGTGAACTCTAATTATAGATCCGGCGAGAGTGCTAAACTACATTTTTACATGTTACCCCAAAAAAAGGCATTCACAGGAACCAATCCCAACTCAAAGTTGACCCCCAAACCCCTGGATAATTCCCCTGATTGCTGCCCAGCTGCTGCCAGACTATGCTTATCATCACAACTCCAGCTTATTAGATGTGATTATGTGGGCTTGGGTTGATTGCCAGCCATGTATTCTAATTTTATTCCTGATTTAAAAAACTGTGCACCATTTCCACATACTAAGCAGTGACCCCAACGTTTCTTTGGGTCGCTAAATTGTGATTGCTTGGCCAACTTATTGTTCATTCAGTAAAATCACAGCACATCACAGACCTTTTTTTTTTTTCCTTCGCTTCAGGCTCCCCAAAAAAGCCATCAGGATCACGGTAATGTGTAAGATTAAGCCAGCAACCAACCACTTCAGTTTTAAACAGTATAATCTCTTCATCAAATGTTACTCATTCATAGAAATATTTTTTGTTTTTATGAGGATGCAGACAACTTTCATTATCTCTCTGAGCTTCCCACATGGAAATACTTAGCCGTAAATAACTAACTTTAAACACATGATAAAAACAAGCAATGTGTTACTATTGTTTTCAGCTTTGGCAGTCAAAATTTCTCTGTCAGGGTGGTGTACATAACTTCACACTGTTGTTCTGCATTTAGAAATACTATTGAGTGCCAACTTCATTCTTCCCTGCTGTATAGATTGCCTGAATTGGGCGCAGTCATGAATCCCTGCCAGAGTCTGCTGCCTCCCTCATTGTAATTCAGGTCATACACAACCCACAAATCTGCGCGAAGTGACAATGACTTATTCATCTAGATTGTGTATGCTCTGATTTGTGGGTAAAACTACCATCTTCATTGAAAGAACATTTGATAAATCATCAAACCACAGCAGTCACTTCTAAGCCAGACATCCTGATTTAATGGTCTTTTGGCATGACTGAGCCACAAGAGGCATGACGGCCTATCTTAGCCTTCCTCTGCCTTTTCCCATTCCGTAAACAGGAGTTTAAGATGAGCATAGCTCCACACACACACACACTAAATTGCAAACTAGGGTACATAAAGCTGAGAATGCTGAAATTCCGTTTTTAATAGCACTTGAAAAAGCTGCGATGCATCATCTTCTGACCTGCGCTAATAAAAGTATTAGCATATTTACTTCCTGTCTTTGGTTTAAATGTTTTATTTGACAGGCAGAGTACCTAAAGGCAAACTGAAGGAAGTGGCCTCCATTTTGTTTTGTGTGCCAATGTATGCAGGGACTGTCAACAAAACAGAGCTGATGTAGACTAGATTTTAATACAAGCACAACAGAAAAATCTCTCATACCTCATCATGTGCATCATCTTTCTGCACAGAAACACAAATTTTACTGTTTCCCTTCACAGCACAGAAGAAAGGTTCCAAGAAAAGAAAAATAGTCAAGCTATGCATGTAGCCCTTAGAACAGGGCTATTGAATTGGTTTGTAATGGGGGCCAGATCATGAAAAGCATCCCAAATGAGGGGCTGGGACAAAATGTAAAATAGCAGGTTACATTGAGGGCCACAGATGTCTACAATAGTAGACTACAGCAACATAGGAATGAAGAATATTGTATGTTGCAAATGCAACAGCATTGGTAAATTGTAATGTAGGCTATGCTTTTCATTGCTTTCATTGCAAAACTCTCTTGATAATCACACTGAGATGCCGTTAACTGAAGTAATGTGACAGAAAAAAGCAGCTTTGATATCATAAGTTTTGGGGGTTATTACACTTTAGTGAGGATACACAAGCTAACAGCCAAATTTATAAAATGTGAGGATGACTGACCACTGACCTGGAATGCTCATCTGGTAACACTTTCTATGAACACAATGTTCATATGGTATTATTAGCGCATTCATAAAGAGTTGATGCATTCATAAAGATTAATAATTATTTACATTAACATCTATAACAGTTTATACATACTCATGACCATAGACACAAGGCATTATAATGTTAATTTATAAGCTTTGACAGCTTGAATTGTCAGATGTGGTTCCATGCAAGTTGATAGTGAAGAGTTTCAAGTGCTCAGTGCATACAGTAAGCAACGTGAGATGAACACATCATTACTCATGAAAATAGGGTACCACTAGTACAAACAATAAGTCAACTGGTATGTTTCCTCAGTATCAAGAGGTCAAAGAAGCTTTAGAATGCCTTGTGACACTCCAAGTTGTAATGGCTGATGGCATTATAGCCTAATGCCTCATAAGTACAGTCATGAAAATGTATAAACAGTTATTAATACTAATGTCAATAATTATTAACCTTTATTAATGCATTATAACCCTTTATTAATGAGTTCATAATGCCTTATGAATACTGGGTTCATAGAAAGTGTCATGAAAATATTGTAGCAATACATCACTTCATGAAAACAGGTCTTTGCCTTGGTGAAAATATTTTTCAATTTTGCACAAAGCTGTAATGAAAAGTGAAGATGTAGCCTAGATTTCAACAGAAAAAACAGTTTTTAGAGGTTTAATTAGATTATCTCCACAAGTTGTGTAACTGTTTGCAGCTTGATAATGATTCCATAGAAAATCAAAATGTTGCTTAAAAAAGAAATAGTGGAATAGAGGATGAGCCTTTTCTGGTTAGGATCAAGGATTTCTCACCTTAATCCACACAATAGTTTTAATTTGTTTTCTTTCTAAATCATCTATTGTCATTGTAAATGAGGCTGAAATGTTTGACATCAACTAGTGCAAAAAGACGCAAGAGCACCTTTTCTTCACTCCCCAGGGCTGGTACAAAATGCCTTCATAAGATGGATGTGGCCCCGGGGCCGCCAATTGAATAGCCTGATCTTAGAAGCTACTAATTTCAGAAAAGTTTCAGAAAAGTAATCAGAAGCATGACAAGCCCACTGGGACACAATTGATCAACAATAATGATAATATGAAATCAATACAAGTCTGGACTGTCACATTGACTTATACCTAGATATAGCACCTGCCAAAATACATTTTCAACAGAATTAAGTTATATGACAAAAGATCCAAGTGAAGAGTTCCCTTACAGATTTCTACCTGGCAATTTCTCAAAAACAGTGATATCTGCCCTGCTAGCTTTCATTCTTTTTGACGTCAAGAAAATAGATGTATATGACCCCTGCATTAATTTGGTCATCTTCAGATAAAGCCAACTAGAAAACCTATACATAACTGGACAAAACTTTTTTTTAAAAATACTGCTCAGATCAGGACTGGGACCAATTTGTAATTATGAGATGGCATCACCCCTCTCAGACTCAGATTCTTATTAACATAGTATTTTACAGCTTTGCCCCGATATCAGCTTCCAGTGAAAAACTGTCATCCATTTACGACTGCATTGTACACTGGATCTATTCAGACAATGTACTGAATACCACAGAGATCTCAATATAGGCTTGCATTTTGTTCTGGTGATGTCCACTATGGATGGGGTTATGGGCAGGGCCTTATATGAGAGGGGGAGCTTATTTCTCCTAGTGATACCCTCTGCCACTCCACAATACAATAAAACCATTCAGCAGCTGCTTAGGGTACAATTACAAGACGACTGTGCTCAATTACAGGAATGATAGTGGAAATACTAGGTTTCTGCAAAGCCACCACAATTAATGTCTGACCTTACTACCTTCCCCACAATTGACCTGGGTCAGGTGGAAGCATTCATTATAATTCCAGGGTTAGACGTTGTCAAATTCCCACTGCACCCATACACATGTACAGGAATTTTTGACACCGGATCAGTCTTGAGATTGAATTTACTTTGCTGCAAATAGAGACATTGTAGCAATGGGACGCCAGTCCTGCAGTCTCAGCCATTAAAATTACATTTGAGAGTTGACAGACATTGCTCTTGCAAGGAAGTGACATAGATAATGTACAAAGAAAAAAATGACATGTTGAAATATAACCTCTACTAATGTAGATTTGATTGTTTTGCTGTGCGCCTCAACCCAGTGTGTCAATCTGTTGTGCCTGAACAACTGACAAAGGTCATTATTTAACCCATAAAAATTGTATTGTCAAGCATTTCTCCTTTAATATTCAGGTTCATGATTATGTCAGCTGTTTGTTTGTTTTCCTCATCGTGATCTTTACTCTCCTTCAGTGTACATACATGAGACCTACACAGACAAATACATTACTGTGCATATACAATATGCAACCTCTAACAGCAAGACTTACAGGGAAGGATCTTTATTAATATGGATTAACCTACATAGGCGTATATCTAATATATTAATATGATACTATTTTCAAGATTTATTATTGCAAATCCTACCCATTTATTAGAGTATATGTGAAGGGAATCCCATCAATATATTATATTATACATGTATACTATACATTATAAGTGTTCCCTGGTCCCATGAAGCTCTGGGTCTGGATCTATCCCTTGACACTTGAAGGTGTCAAAAGCAAGCTGCAAAGAAGAATAATGTATAGCCACGCGAGCAGGCTATACCTTAACTCAGGCTCCACAACATTCTAATGCTGCCTGGCGTCCTGTGAGACCCTCTGCCAGAATGAAAAGGGCAGTGGGTCCTCACCAAGGGTCTTAAACTACACCAGCTATCTCCAGTTCCCAATTTGACCCTTGCATCCAGCCACAAGCCACCAGCCACCAGCGTTGTCGTACTCACAAGCATATCTGGAAAACAAACTTAAGATACGGCGGTAATGTAGTCTGGGTTCTGGCAGGGGAGCTCTGTTCTACCCGAGTGACATGCCAAAAGAAAGAAAGAAATAAATAACCTGAGCTCTCCTGCAAGTTACAGGAGTCAATTTGCAAGGCAAGGAGATTGTTGCCTTGGAAACTAATGGCATCACTTCCAGGGCAATGGTGGTAAACAGCAGGCAACTCCACTGTATGCCACTGTCCCTGAAATGTGCATTATTGTATTCCCCATGGTGATATAACATTGCCTCATACCATATTTGCAGTTGCACTGTCAAAAGCACTCTGGCAGGCCACTTAACTGATTAAAGATAAAAGAACATGCATCTGCGGCTGTGTATGTCGAGGGAGTGTGCAAATGCAGCTGCTTCTGTACGCTATGTTAAACGGATGAGCAAACAATTATTTCTGGCCATCTTGACCACATACTAAGCATAGCAGCACATTTCTTAAACAATTACCGCATGCGTGCCCAACAAGGGTGTTAAAAGTGAACGAGTGAGCTCCGCGGTAAGTGAATAGTGAACAAGAGCACATTGCTGCAGTATTTGCTAAATCAGACTAAGTGCTGCAAAGAATGCCTTTTGTGTGTTATAAACTATGTATGGGGGACTAGAGTCTTCCCAAAATAATCCATTTGCTTAATGCACAATATTAAATTAAATATGACCAAGCCTGATCTTTTAATATTCCATGAACTAATCACAGGTAGTCCTCACAAGGGCATCAGACCTTTTTGCTGTTATGCTTTGGTCATATATTACCCTTGCAGTGCTGGACTCATGAAATTACTTGTCATTCTTCACCTGACCATTTCCAAACCATGTCCATTTCAAAGCCGACAAGATAACCAAGTGCACTATCCAGCATCAGCATCCAATGCCTGTAGCTTAAGTCACACCAAAGTGCAGTGGACCAGTGGTCGGGGATCTGATGGGTAGATCAGGCCCGGTGAGTCTCAGGCTTCTGACAAGTAATTACAGCACATCAGGAGACAGAGACAGTAGCCTTAAATCCCTTGGAGGGGGCAGCCAGTCCAGAATTGTAATGCACCTTGAATCATGGGTAATGATGCCGAGATCTGCTGCCTGTCACAGAACGTGATTGTTTGTGATAGTGGAAATAAGCGTATGCCCGTTCACATCGTTCACGCTATTATCCTTAAAAGCCATTACACTAAGTGTGTGCATTCGAGTGTGTGTGTGTGTGTGTGTGTGAGAAAGAGAGAGAGAGGGGGAGAAAGAGTCAGTGTGAAGTGTGTGTGTGTATTTCTCCTCTTGTCTTAATCCTCAGGTCAAAGGTGATAAGACATATGCAAACAGAGCTGATTAAAATCCTGGGCATGATAGCAGTGTCGCTCCAGTGAGAGAGACGTCCCTTTCACTGAAACAGTGAAAACTGACCTGATGCTGCTGCTTGCTCCTCCTCGCCTTTTTCTCTCGGTTTTTTCACCAGGAAGAAGGGAGTGGGGAGGCTAATGAGACTCTGGCCGTAGCTAAATCATGGCACTGCCTGCCGTACTACTAAATATAGCTTTGACAGCTCCATTAATTTTGATGTAATGCCTGCCAAAGTGGGGTGCTGGGTTACAACATTTGCCTTTTACATCGGAAGGTGTGATTTACATTACACTTGGGGGGGGGGGGTTCACTGTTTTTTTTTTCACTCTTTTATTTGAATTTTTTTGGGAAAAGAGCAGAGAAACAGGCCCTGGATTGGAATTAGATGAATTTAGCTGCCCTGAAATATTCATCCTTTCTCCCCCCTGCGAGTCCCCGATTGGCACCATGGAAATGCCGTTTGGAGCTCTTCCAGTATTGTTATTCCAAGCTGGAACTAGGTCATCTCTGGCAAGCCTGATGTGCCCCGTAGAGCCGAATTCACTTTTGGCTCTCTAGTATACTTCACACTTTTTTATACTCTCCTTGTCTCTTCAGCTTCTTTTTTTTCCTTCCCCCACCCTTCCAAAGAGGTTGCCAGGTGGGCCCTCGATGGCACGTCTCAGCAGACGGCAGTCTAGTGCTCCTTCAGAGCTTGCCCTCTCAAGCCTACTTGTCACCCACAACCGATAATGGCTAGATGGCCGCTGGCCAGGCGGTGTGGCCTAAAGTCAACAGACAGACCTCTCAGGATTTTAGGGTTCAACAACTGTACGGGCTCCCAAGGCCTCCACCCGGGTCTCACGCTTCGCTGCCAAGGTTGATAATAAGACGAGATTAGTGTGTCAATCCATAGCTGAGTCAGAACCTGCTTGAGCTGCCTACAGGCACACTGATTCTTCTTAAGACTTCCTTCCAGGTCTGCGTTCTGCATCCCCATCAAACACAAAGACACAAATCTGTCACGTCTTTTTTCTCTCTCAGTACACTATGAAGACATAAAAGGGAGTGCACTCCAAAACACACGTCGTTATTCTTGATTCATAATGACAACTCGTCCCTTTGATGTATATTGGATATTCTACCTGTCAGCTAACCACTGGTGATCTGTAATCCATTGACACACACACAGACGTTTTTTTTTCTTTCTTTCTTTCAACAAAAAGCTGACAAACACACCTTTGCCTGATGAATTTCTAGCTCCGTGCAGTGCCAGGTCAAAGAGGACTCACACAAATTACATTCTGTGATAAAGACAGATACAGAGCTGTGCATCAGTTGAGACAACAGGCCTCATTCACCAAAGGATTTCACAAAGAAATTTGTTCTTAAACCACAGGTTTTGAACATTCACCAAAAACAGGTGTATCAGTGAAGCCACCATTATCTCTTTTTGCAATGCAAATGAAATGACACATACGGTATGCGTTGCAAAGGCCACATAGTTTATAGCACCCCGCACTGCCTGCAGATGTTCAAGCACTCACTGGGCCATGATCCTACACAAGAGTCGCAGCAGATAGGGGCTCATAAATTGTGTCACGGATATGACTGAGCCACCAACAGCCCCGCTACACCTCGTCTTTGTGCCCTTGCAGGCAGGGGGGTTATTTGTGGTGCCATAAAGGACCATTTCTCTCAGTTTCGCGAATGTCAATCTGCTTCTCCTTATGAATCTATCCATTTCTCATCAGGTGGGGTCGATGCCCATTTCCCACCCTGGCAGGACGAACCTGTCTCTTAAATTAACCCGCTGTTAGCACGAGCGGGTGGACATGCATCAGTTACAAGAAAAGGGGCTGGCAGCACAGATACATGCATCAGTGTCTTGCGAAGCCTGGAAATAGCTTTGTCAAGATGGAACCCTAAAATAGAGAAGCCAACAAACAGCATTCCAGCTGAATTATGATGTGGGGGAAGAAAACTGATGCGGTGTGGTCACTTCTCTGAAGCGGTACTCCAGATCAAGCAGCTCTGCTTAAACAATATATTGGTCTTTATTGAAATATGAGACCACGTGAATAATTGTTGCACTGAATTTTTCTGATAAAACTACGAGAAATGTCGCGATTTATTCATGGAAACAATTCCTGCTCCAAGAATTTCCTCTAGCTGAATGGATGCCAAGTAATGCACAAACTCAGCCAATGTAACTTTTGTATAACGCAGCAATATAGAATGAAATGTAGCCTTATCAGGGATTTTACAACAACATAAAGCACTGGACATATCAGTTTTAAAATCTTATTTAAAAAAAATGATTTATTGCCTTTGTAGCTGACAGAAACAATATCCATTTTCAAAGTGACATGCTGAAAATCATGTATTAAAGGGTGAAATATGAACATATGAGGGTCAGACATTTCAGGGAAGTGTTGTCCAGACTTTCTTTTTTTTTGTTCTGTATGAAGTCTAAAAAAAGATGTCAGGTGCTGACCAAATGGTACTGATGCAAGTGTCTGGATTTCTGCCTCACTGGGTATGTGACTGTGTGACTGTGTGTGTGTGTGTGTGTGTGTGTGTGTGTGTGTGTGTGTGTCTGTGTGTGAGCGCATATGTGCACGTGTGTGTATGCGTGTGTGT
The DNA here is from genome assembly GCA_015244755.2 of Tenualosa ilisha. Lineage (NCBI taxonomy): Eukaryota > Metazoa > Chordata > Actinopteri > Clupeiformes > Clupeidae > Tenualosa > Tenualosa ilisha. Next base: position 925,643 of record PYXC01002643.1, read on the forward strand.
GTGTGTGTGTGTGTGTGTTTGCGTGTGCGTGCGCCTGCATTTACTCCCATGAGCCCAAAAGAACTAGAACATCACCTCAACTTGAATTCTCCAGAGGAACCCAAACAGTACTAGGCACAACATCCTGCCTTATTAATTAAATCCCATTTATCTATGCAACACTCCACAGCATCTAAGACATAAGTCTTAGCGCAGTTGTGCCTTTAGGCCTGTGTAACAGAAACAATGGCTTTCATCAGACTGTGCCACTCCATCATACCAAAAGTATATCAACACCAGGACTGAAATTAATATTTCTCATCAGAGATGATTGAACAATCAAGGGCAGCACGATAGGTGAGCAAGAGCCATGAGTGGCCAGTCTGTCAAGGGCAGGAGAGGAATTAACATCAGAATTAGAGAGGCAGGGAGCAATGAAGGAGCCAGTCTACACATCTCAGACTTTCAAAGTCCTCAGACTCCAAGGGCTGTACTGCCATTCTAAAAGAGAAGTATGGCAAACAGTAATTGTATCTGAAGGCCATGTAACACTTTATGTGAAGGTGTCTAAATAAAAGGGGCATGAGCCTGTCGTTAGCATGACATGACACACATCATGAATATTAATGACAGTTTTTAAAAGTTTATGACTGTTTCGTGTGTATGCATATGTGTGTGTGTGTGTGTGTGTGTGTGTGTGTGTGTGTATGTGTGCGTGTGTGTGTTTGCATGTATGTGTGCATGCACGTGTATGTGTGCATGTGTGTGTGTGTGTGTGTGTGTGTGTGTACTTGATGATAAATATGACAGAGACTTCATGGCAATATTTTACCTGATTGGTATGCACAGAGCAGGCTGAGTGACATGTAATTGCACTTCACTACACTGAGCACTGAACCAGTGTCATCCTACTTTTAACCTTTTGTAATCACTGGCAAGAAGGTTTGGTCCCTGACGACCCCTCTGACGAGTCCTCAGAGCTAGTCAGCCTAGCTTCTGCTGGGGAGGGGGGGAGAGCTACTTCCCATGCAAAATGCGGTGGATGAGATGCTTCAGTGGCCTGCCACATGAGCACTAGAAAATATGGCTGTCATCAGGGGGCTGAGTTATTTTTGTGTTAACCACATACTCATCTGTCACACGAATCTGTTGTATAAATAAACAGAACCAAGCCAATGAATAAGGCACACGACACTCTCAGTTCTCAAGGCACTTCACTGATTTCTCTCAAGGCTTACTTAACTTAAATGAGTATGGTTGTTTTGTTCAGGAAATTAACGATTTTAACTGAATGCCATCTTTGTTCGCTGTACATTTTGTTTGGCGGCAATACATACAAGTTAAGTTGAACCACATTCTTCTGCCATCTTTATATGACTGATACACCTATGTCATTAACATGTTTTCTGACATACAGTGTATTGCTGTTAGGATGCCACTCTTCTCCACTAACATGTCAGTGTCAAGTTAGCACTGTTGGGACTTGTCAGTTGTCAACAGCCCATAATCATGAACCTTCACAGTTCACATCACACTGTTATGCCTCTGGAAAGAAAACATGTGAACTTGTGCCATTTTTTGTTAGTTTAGTTAGCTAATTAGTTTGACATGGTATGCAAAATGCCTTCATACAAACAGTGTAAACAAACAACTCAGCAAAATGACCAATGCAATACATGCAACATAATGATATACTCCTGCGCATTTGGAACAATGCATAGATAAGGAAGCTCTCAGTGCAACCAGGCAGTGACACCAATATTTATAAAAGAATTTTATGTCACAAGGCACAACAAAGCACAAATCAATATCCATCTGTAGTGCTTTACTTAATATCCAGTGAGCAACATGATGTACAATGACTTTAAAGCCTTTGTCATCCAAGATTTTTAAAAGTTTCATGTAATGAGTCATTTTAAATTAATTCATGTGCATGAGGTAGCCCTGCGCACTACACATCGGGGGAACGAATGAGACCGCCAGACAGGAAATGTCCTCTTCATCAATTTCCAGATCCATTTCAGGGTATGATGTGTTCTGGTAAACGTGAACAGGAAGTTATTTCCAAAATAACTTTTTGTTTCTTTTGAAAATAATTTGGGTGAATAGCTGACTGAACACCCTTACAAAATAGGATGGCTACTAGATATAACAGATATAACAAAGGCAGTGGCTTGAAAATTGACCCCTTCAGTAGGGTAATGGGTGAATCAATTCAAGGAATTCAAGTCAATCTCCTCTGTCCAATTCAGTGTGAAGATCAAAGTGTCAGCCTTTAAAACTCTTGCCATTTTGATTCTGCTATTGTAAAAGGCTGGATTTTATAACTTTAGAAAGCATGACACACCATCCAAGAACTAAACTGTGGTGATTTTACTTTTTCAATTTAAGGTACTTTTATGTTACTGAACTATTGGAGACCATGCTGCCGTACTGTGTTTTTCTTTCACCAAGTCTATTCATTAGATTAGAGTGAAGTGAATCTGAAGCAAATTTTTGTCAGTTTTACAGGCTAAAATATTTTTGCCTTTGCTTTAGTTAATTGGCACTCACTGCACTTACTGCAGCTTTACCTTGTTTTTGCCATGAAGAATGTCACAACTGAGCCACCGTAGCCTACTGTGAAACCAGAAACTACTGCAGTAACAGCACTTACTGCAACTTTGCCTTTGTTTCACAGTACATTTTGTACATACTGCAAAGTTAAAAATGCCGAAAAAGAGCCTAACAAAACTCACACCAGATACTGCACTTCTGATTTGCGCAAAAAAAAAGAAGAAAAAAAAACAGATACTGCACTTTACCTTTGCCTGCCAACCTTTGCCAGTTTTGCTTGTATGGCAGCATAGTAGAGGTGATGTATATATTCAGTTCCTCAATCATCCTCAATCCTCAATCAGCTTGTTCATTTGACTTATACCACATGCTCTACACATACTACATGCTTGCTTATATACATATTATTTATTACTAAATTATTAGTAAGTTAGATGCCCTAAAAGTTATAAGTTTGTTTGTTTACTTACCCCAGATTATCCCAGACTGCGATCCAAATTCCTACCCAATGTATTTTAATGCGCAGGGCGTAACACCGCCACTAGCAGCGCTAACTGGTGACTGAGGGACAGTAGGAGAGAACTGTAAAAAATTAGTTTGTCTCCCCTAGCTCAACTTGGGGTTAAGTGCCTTGCTCAAGGGCACAGCGGTGGCAGCTGGGATTCGAAACCACTTTTCAGGCTACTTGCACACTAACCAGGTTCCTTAACCACTACGCTACCACCACCTATAGCCGATGGACGCTTTTATGTAATATTTAATATTGTGAAAATACAGGCCTACAAGGCTGCGCATTTCAAGGCAGCGTCCATTCATAGGCTACAGGTGGTGGTAGCGTAGTGGTAAACTGGCCCTGAACAATTGATAGTTGACAAACTGTAATTTCTTTGGATAAAAGCATCTGCTAAATGCATAAATGTAAATGTACAACAGAAGACAACTAAAGACACATTAATTGTGATCTAGTAGCCTATGTACATTAATGGCTTAGAACAGACAGTTACGCACTGCGCATTAAAATACATAGGGTAGGAATTTGTTCTCCTAGCATGAAAAAAGGCCTAAAGCGTGGTCACAGCACGTTTGAATAGATTTTATTTCGTGACGACTGCCCGAAAACTCGTGAGACCGGGTTGCAAGTGCCTTAGGCATCCACAGCTGATGTCAATATGATACCAAGATGGACAGAATACTTTGATTAGGTTTCAAGAGGTTCAGAAATTGAGCACATAGTTCAGTGATGGGATCCACTAGAGAAACAGTCTAATTAGTGCCTATAAATAGCTGTTATTATCATCCAGAGATGGCTGCATCATGAGCACAAAGACACCAAATTATGCAATATACATCAAACATAACAAATACAGGTGATATTATTTCATTGATTACAAACAGACAGATAGATAGATAGAAAGTACAGTGGATGTGATCATAATCTGTGTGCTATAATGTAAATGTAAATGTAAATGTAATGAATGTTTCCCATGGCACTCTCACCTCCTCCAGCCAAAATACGCTGTACCTACTGGGCTGCAGGGATACTGCATGTTAAACCACAGCAACACTGTGGAAATGCATTTTTCATACTGTCAACCATGGGAGACAAGGACTACCATCAACACTGCTGTTTGGGTTTACAGCCAGGAAAAAACTCCTCTTTTAGCCTGACACATGTTGGATATCCTCTGGTTACATCTGCACTGGTTCATTTACACAGACGACAGAGGATGTGTGTGTCAATTCGAGCAAAGACATTAGCAGCTATGTTACCTCCCTGCCTCTCTCAATTCACCTTCTGGACTGTGTGTGTGTGTGCATGTGCTTGCGTGTGTGTGTGTGCGTGTGCGTGTGCATGTGCTTGCGTGTGTGTGTGTGCGTGTGCATGTGCTTGTGGGTGTGTGTGTGTGTCTGTCTGTGTGTGTGTGTGTGCATGTGTGCTTGTGTGTGTGAGTGTGTGTGTGTTCATGTGGTTATTCGAAAGCTCCTTGATCTTGAAGGTGAAATTTCATTGGCGAGTCACTAATTCATTCAATCACTGTGTTACGCTTTGATTTGTTCTGAAATCAAAACACAAGGGAGGAACAGTGCAGGCACTCCCATGCATTGTAAGAGGTCCCACCACCCTTCAGACATCAGATGAAGGGTTCAGAGGGGGGCAAAAGCTGCAGCTGAATGAGACTTTTGTGGAGATAAAAAAAGAACATGACTCATCATGGTACATATTCAAGTAGCTGTGCATGAAAGAGCTTATTGCACTGCAATGTAAAAAATATAAAAAGCTATCTTAACTAACAATCATGATAAATGTTTGAAGACGAACATAAAATATACATTTAATCTATACGTATAGTATATTTACTCTTTTGATACTGTAAGGAGATTTGGTCTCTGCATTTATCCTAATCGTGAATTAGTGAAAAATGCACAGCAAGGTGCAGCACACACTAACCTGGCACAGTGGGTTGCCTGCTACAGTGGCGTCCTGGGAGCTGTGAGGTGCCTTGCTCTTCAGCCACGGTCTACTGGTCGGGGATCGAACCAGCGAACCCTTGGTTTGTCCTTACAGCTATTTCACATTTAAATTACATTTATGCATTTAGCGGACGCTTTTATCCAGGGCGACTTACAAAAGAGGATAACATTCAAGCTACAGCACAATGAAAAGGTGTGAGTGTGCATATTGCTAACATGAAATTTGCAGTATTTTAAGTTGAAAGTGCAATAGTGTGATAACAGTGCAGTATGGAGAGAGATTTTGTGCCCATCTATGCTATACTGCCTTGTCACTGCACATTGTGCCCTGTGTTGAATCTGCCTGACAAAGTGCTTTGAAATCCTTCTGTTCAAAGAAACAATCAGCAAAGTCTCCATGGACTGAGAGTGTCATCACAAGCATCACAGTTTGACCTCTGTCTCTTGTATTCTGCATTGCTGCTGTGAAATTCAATTAGTTGAATTGTGATCGTAAAGTTAGCTTTAGCCATGAACCTTAGCCTATTGTATCAACAGAAACCAATTCAGCATGGCAAGCTCACACACTCTGGCCTGAGCATTTAGTCTGAATGCAGTGAGTTGCTCAAAACAGAGTAATGCCACTAGCATTGGAAATCAAGTGTGTATTTTTTATACAAAGTTCTACTACAACTACATCCAAACCACAGTTTTATATATAAGCCTCTACTAGGGTTTCATGTTGGTTATTTCTAAACTACCTTCCCCCCCCTTTGCCATCCAATAGGACATCTCTATGCACATTAAATATCTTTGCACGTTAAATAATTAACAGAGGCCAGGATTGCTCTATAATCTTCTGCTGTTGACAGGGGAAAAAATAGGGAGCCAATGCAAAAAGCAGATTATTCGATGCGCCATTCATCTGGCTGATAGCAGAGACTGGGAGATCTTGACAAGTGGGACATTTGTCACAACCTCCTTATTTCCTGTGATGACTCCAACACCATAACGTCTAATTACCATAATTAGCATTTTATTTTTTCAAAGGATGAGCTCCCATTAACTCCACAGGAATCGTGCTGCTCTGATGGCATTCGTAGCAATTTGTTCACTGAAGAAACCTGACGACTCTGTCCTAAGAAGTGTGATACTATGCCCTATTGTCTGCCTTCATGCACATGGTCTATTCTATATTCGAACACCCATTTATTTAATTACATTTATTTTGCATTTTGTGGCTATCACACCAGTCAAATGAAGCACAAGTTAAATGACTGAAATGCACTATATGTTAGAAATATACAGCTGCAAACCACAGATCAGGGACTTATTGCAGCAACAGGCTGTCTGATATGAATAGCATCCCTGCTGTTGAAATCAAAAACATGTCCCAAATTTATTATTGTCCCTATGGAGAAATCAATTCTTTTTCACAGTTTGGCAAGTCATAAAACATACAAACAGCATCTCTCCCAAAAGAGGAGTGAACATATAGGGTTGGCCATACACTCCCATGCTAAGCTCCCATGCTGGGTTTTGAGTTTAGTGGCACTAGGGCTGAGTGGACTCCCACTGAAAGCACTGTGCCAGTGGCCTCGTTTGGGTAGTTTGAAGTAGTAGTGCGCAGGGATTGGGCTTGGAAGTCTTGTGTGACCTTATGTGATAGCCTTGTTCTTGAGATCTGAGAGCCTGGGTGTTGTCGGTCGCCTGATGGTATTAGAAATGGCCTGTGTGTGATCTTGGTTACATACCTACTGGAAACAAGTCACATATTGAAGAAGAGTAATAACATGAAGAAGAGTAATAACATTAAGAGGAGTAATAACATATTAAAGAAGTGTAATAACATGAAGAAGCAGAAACAAGAGAAGTAACAGAGTGTCAGTCCCTCTCTGATGTGATCTTGCATTTTCAGAAAATTTACACAAATTTTAAGGAATTCCAGCACTGCAGGTTGCAATTTAATTTCACTACCATACTCTCTGCATTATTTGTGGTTATTTTCTGTTATTTTAGGATTTTTTTTAATCAAAATAATCAACTGCATTTTTGAGAATTTCTACAATAAAACCAGGTTACCTTTGACTTTCCATGAAGTTTACTTCATTCTTTCAAGATCCTGGAGGAACAGGAATATGTTGGATAATACTTTTGCATCAGGTATATGACTCTGTTCCCTGAGAAATAAGGGCCTTGGTCTCGCTCAAACAGAGTGATCTACAGGAGCTTACATCTTTCATGTGCTGGTGAAACATCAATTTGAATTTTAAAAGGCTGCATGATAATGTAGTATCTATGTTCAGAGCCAGATCTACCACACAGTGCAGAGCTGTCCAAGAGTAACAGATCAGTCACTGTCAGTTCTCAAGATAAGAACTTGGTTTGACATTCGCCAAGTAGACTTGACATTCAAAGTCAACATGCCCTCTGGATTCTCACCTTTTCAGAGATAATTAGCTTGTAGAACTGGTGCAAAATAGTATGCTGGTTTTCTTTTAAAGCTGAAAATTCTCCAGTGTTTGAACTAAGCCATATGTTTCAAGCCATCACCGCAGCAAGCTCAAAGAGTCATTCCAGTACCAGATGGTGGCTTGCTCTTGTCTATGATCAGAGGTTCTCAAACTTTTCCAACTGAGGGCACCTATATGCATCAGTTTACCATCCACAGCACCCCATGGATAAATTCATAGTTGTGTCATCTTTTAAAACACTATTTAATATAGCAGAATATGACCATTGTGATATGTGATCATTACAATAATTAATATTACTATGGCTATATCAGCCATGGCAAGTATCTAGGCACCACAGCTTGCTGCGATTTTATAACCTACGTCTAGATTCTGTCTATGGTGTTAAGTCATCCACTACAGTTGCCTGGCTCTTCATGCCGTGAACAATACAAGCTTAAAGCCTCAAACATTTTTTCTGCACTATGTCTACAATGTTGCTGTGCTCATTTTTAAGGAAGTGTCCCACAGTTTTCACTGCAATCACTTTTGTTGAAGTTCCCGCTGCACAAATTGCCAAACCGCGGCGGAGAAATGCGCCCGGAGAAACAAAATAGCAACTGTATACTTCTGTCAGACCTCCATAACAGATGTATACAGTTTGCTAGTCATAAAAACTAAAAAACATCGAAAGCACACAGAAAACGCCTGGGTTCCAGCACAAAAAAGTCTTTCTAAATGTTCTGGCAGTGCTGAATAAAACATTGCAGTGCTGGTTATACAAATGCTGAGGTTGATACTATATGACATTAAAAAAATCCCAAAGGCCTGATTTCTTATTCATAGTGCATTAGGTTGGAGAACACCTTTACTGTCATCCCAGATGCAGACTTTTCAGAAACTCTCTCGCACACACATACATACACACACACACACACACACACACACACACACACAGAGACAGACACACACACACACACACACACACAGACACACACACACACACATGCAAACCGTCCATCATGGGCCTGACCAACACATATCTGTGATGTACTGCATGACAGATATCTATGTAGATCATGCTGTCTTGTGTCTAAAGGCAGATTTTTTGTGATGTGATGACAAGATCACTCCTGCCTAGTGCTGCGTGTCCTAATAGTGAGTTGCCTAAGATGGTGAGAACCTATGCGGCATCCTTGTGGGTGTTATGAACACGTGTTACTGTAACTGCCACTAAATTTGTCACATTGCATTATATAAGTTCGTAACAGTTTTTTCTGAGTTTATAACTGTTGCTCGTGTCTATTTAATCAAAGAAAGATTTTATTTCATGAGTCAACGCTCTGTCCAGATCTAATAAATTATATTATTATGTGACTGTGGTGGAATTGGAGTAATGCGCACAAGCTCACACTCTGTAGTGGGCCATTGGCACTGGGTATCTGATCTATGGCACTTGGCCTTTAGCCCCGTACTCCACAGCTGCAGCACTGCTGTGCCAATACCCCACAATAAAGCACTCTGCCCGTGCTATTATTTAATTATTCTCATGACAGGTTTAATTCTTTATGTTGTTACAGCTTCTAGTGATGTGACCAGGGCCACTGCAGCTTTTCTTTTTTTTTACAGGATATAGAACCGTATATACTGTACTTTATAGTATACTAGGAATGGCATGTATACTTTGGAGTAATTCATATACTGTCTCCTATGCACTCTATCATACTTTTTTAAACTCCAGTTAACCAAGTGCCATCTATGCTGTGTAAATAAAAATAATAATAATAATAATTTGTGATACCTGTCAATGACAAAGTTTCAGTAACATTTTCTCACTAGTGACTGCTGAGGCTCAGTGTTCTAGAGTAGATAATTCTTCATAAATCACAAATCACTGATTTTGCGCAGGAAAGGTGTTGGATAGACTGGACAATGGAGATGGATAGATTGATATACAGGCAAGTGGGGGGGGGGGGGGGGGGCTTACAAGAGAGGGAGAATGAGATGGCAAAAGTAGTCCTAAAGCTGACAGTGCAACTAAGAGGAGGCATATGAGGTAGGGGTGTGTATGTGTGTGTGTGTGTGTATATGTGTGTACGTGTGCGTGTGTGTGTGTGTGCGCGCCTGTCGATCTCTGTGCTCAGCTCTCAGACCTACTTTTGAAAACTTATTTATTGCGATTCACAGACCCCACAGGTGCATCCAGCAGACATGAAGGATTGCAAATGTCAAGTCAAGCTAATTTGGGGATCAGTTCATTTGAGGCGTTGTCAGACCTGTCAGCCAGAGATGAAAATTGCACTTCAAGGACAAGAATGGACCCTAAAATACCTCCGTTTACAAAGGAGACAAACCAAAATCAACCGCCTCCCAGGGAATCACATATCCATAGGGGTGAGACTACTTCTGATCACGTAGAAAGCCAGCAGGAAGAAGTTAATTCAGTCATCATTCATTTCAGCATAACCTTAACCTACACCCACTGTCATATATCTACCAATTTCTCCCCAGCAGAGAACAGTATACACAGATACTGTGTATGTGCCACCACTTGTCTGGCTTAGACGCCATTATAATATGACTTCCAGATTCTGCCCCCTTGATAAAACATTCTGAAACTTCACTTTTGAAATCACTCTGGTAAACATTTTACAAGGTCAGTCAGCCTCCCAGTACTGCAGAAAAGCCAATGGGTTAATTTGAGTGATTTCTGTAAGGCTGTTTATAAAATGACTGTCTGGGACAAAGTTGGGACTAATACCATCTTCATTTGCAATTTAAAACAAAAACCTGCAGTCAGAACAAAACACTGCGAGGCAAAAACAACTTTCAAAAGTCCCTGTGCTCCCCTCCATAACTTTGGTCATCAAAATAAAGCACTAGACTTAACTGTACCACCCAAGGTCAGTTCAGCAAAGCTCTGCTCGTGTCTTCTCTCTCAATGTAACTACACATACCCTTTAGCTTGTAGATCTAGGTATAGACAAGCTATCACTATCTCTGCAATGTGGAAACAGAACCTTCCTTATTCTTCCCACCGTTCAATGAGACATGGCAATGCAGATACCATCATTATGTCAAACCCCTGCACACGTTCTTTCCCATGATCCCACAGGAGGGATGCCATGTATTTAATTTTTAAAAAGCAATACTTCAGTAACGCACGTAGTACCTGGGGCTGGATGAGTTTGTGTCCCCACACGCGCCAACCACTGGCAAATGTCATACACACACACAAACACACACACACACACACACACACACACACACACACACACACACACACACGTGAATGCACGAAATACAAAATACACTTGTTCCTTTCATTTAAGCACTGTCCCAGCAGGACTGCTGCTTGCCCCACAGTCACTGGTGAATTGAATTATGTCTTCTATTAGCTACTGATACCCTCCAAAGCAGCGTGTACCAGGCGGCGTGGAGCTCAGTGTTAATTACAAAGAATGGGAAATAATCAGCCGCTAGATGCTTGCTTACACTACACATCAATGCTAATACTGTAAGCACGGCATGTTCAGGCATGGCCCTTTGGTGTGCGCGTGTGTGTGTGTGTGTGTGTTTGCATGTATGTGAAGGTATATATGTATATATTGTGTGTCTGTGTGCGTGTGTGTGTGTGTGTGTGTGTGTGTGTGTGTGTGTGTGCACATTTTATTGCTTTCTTGTGTGTGTGTGTGTGTGTGAGTGTGTGTGTGTGTGTGTGTGTGTGTGTGTGTGTACTCAAAATGCAATTTCATCCAGTGCCTCAGTGGAAACAAGAATCAATACACTGTACTTTCTCCAAAGCAGCCAGTCTGGAAATCAGGTGGAAAAAAGTAACTGGTATGCAAATCTACTATTTTCTTTTTTTTTTACTAGTGATTACACATGTTGGCTTTAAAGGTTCTATATTAGACTGGCCATCCCACTACCAGCAGTAATGACTCCAGTAAGCATGGTCTTTTGCATATTTTAACCTACTTACAAGGTGAAATGCTGAAACGGAAAGGCTACAAAACCCGCTACCTCTCCCTAACCTGTGCACAAGGTAATAATTAATCCCACACTGCCCTACCCATCTGTCGGCCTGATTTATGCATTCACTTCAGCCGCTATCTGATCTAATTAACTAGAACCTCATCATTCACCTCCCACCACAGCCATCATCATTTCTTAGCGACGGCGATGCCAGCGCCGTGTCATTAAAGCAGGGAGAACCATTAAACACACAGAAACCAAAATTGTAACAACGGCAAGGGTAGCTAATTGCATTAGCTTGGGCAGAATCTATGACAGGCTTTGTAGCGGCGCGCCGCTAAGTGATCGGAGAGGGGCCTCCGCTAGGATAGCGTCTGTCACCGCGACAACAAGTCATGACAGTGCAAAAGCATCGTTTTTTGAGCAGCACTTGACGTGTGTACAATGTTCCCTTTGACTCACGCATGGTTGATTAAAGGAGCTGCTTGTCTTTTGAATGCCTTCCAGAGAAGTTTAAATAGTACCTAAAAGCAGCACACACTGTGACCCATTAGGAACAAGGGCAGGCTTCTTAACTATGAGCCTGTCCTCTGTGGTGACAATGAGATGGTGTGTGTGTGTGTGTGTGTGTGTGTGTGTGTGTGTGTGTGTGTGTGTGCAGTTTTGTGTGCTGTATTAATATGTATCTGTGTGTGTGCAGGGGGGATTGAAAGCAAATCTCATTTCCAAAAGCACAAAAACCCCCTCCACAATCAAAGACTACTTTCAACAGTGATGTGACATTGTTTATGCAAGAACACAAAGAAGCAAGAAGAAATAACACTGATTCATCAACATTCATGTGTCTAAATAGACAAGCAGTCCACTGAGACTTCAGCCCAAATGGTGAGATACCAATCATTTTGCAGTTGTGTAAATCTACACTGAGAAAGCAAATTGGTCACAGTGAGAGCTGCAATGGGCCCGTGGGCATGGCATTGTCATACATCACAATTCCTAACATGTGAAATCTTTAACCAGTAAATGATAATGTCACAGCTTGTCACTTGTAGATGCATGCTGAGCAACGAGGAAAAAGAGATGGAGGAAAAATGATAGGCATGACCGATAAGGTGCGCTGAGACTAACGTACAAATCAAGAGTGTAGTGCAGAGTGTATTAATAAACGTTTAACAGAGCCAATGGAGACTTACATGGCAAATACACCAGTAAACTGGGAGCAGCCATTGCCTACTGGTAAAGGCTCCAGGCTGCCGGTTTGATCCCCGACCAGTAGACCATGGCTGAAGTGCCCTTGAGCAAGTCACCTAACCCCTCACTGCTCCCTGGCACTGTTGTAGCAGGCAGCTCACTGCTTCACTTCACTTCACTATGTGTTCACTGTGTGCTGTGTGTGTTTCACTAATTCATCATTGGGATATATGCAGAAAGCAAATTTCCCTCATGGGATCAAAACCGTATGTATATATATGTATACTCCTACAAAGACCTACAGTATTTTGTGAGCTTTCAAATAATAATAAAAAAAACAAGTTTATCTAGACTCACTGACTCACTGTTGTAATTTGTAGCTTGAGTTTCTGAGCTTGGCTGTGTAGGAGCTATATATATAGCTCCTACACAGCTCCTATATATATATATATAACGTGCACACACACACACACAGAATCTTTGAATTTAGTAGCTATTCGAGTTTAGAGACATCTAATGTATATTTCTTTATAATGACCACTGAAAACACTGAAAATGTAATGACATTACCATTAGAGAAGGTTATGCTCTGATTCACACTTTTAAATAAATCTGTAAGTAGTCCATCCTGCTTATGACTCACGTCTTTCATATCTTTCTCCTTATAGAAAATTATAGAAATAGAAAGTAATTTCAAATGAGTAAGCTAACATATATACGCTACATATGCTATCTGAGACTGTAATTTACCAGAAGCCATTAAACCAGAGAGAAAAAGCGGAGCGAGAGGCACAAACGTTAAGTTCCATTTTCTGTTCTAATTTTGCAAGGGGGAGGGGGAAAATCCCCCTTTATGAAGCCCTGAGTCATACGCTGATACAGAAGATCATTGAGAAGTTTCTGTTGTGATGTTATGTGACACTCCCATTTATGCAGACTGGAACTATTCACGTTTGCTCCCATTGTAATGTATTAAGTTGCTCTATCTTGGTCAGTATTCAATGATCTTTGATTAAACTGCAACAAAATTGTTGTAAAGGAAAGAAATGTCTTATTGCTTTAGCAAGGAACTGCAAAATAAGCATATATTCTTTTGGTCTGTATTGGAAAATACTTACTTACACGCTCTCCAAGGTTCAATGGATACTGACAGATGCACTACACATTATCCCTTACACAGTGTATAATATTGGTGATTGTTTCATTATTTAAATTGCATTCACAGCAAATGTCACCTCAATTAGTTTTTGATTTTCAAATTGATTGGACATTTCACGTTGCAGAATAGGAGTTATCATCAGTTCCTATGGCCAGAGTAATATGCTACATGTAGTAGCCTACATTACATGAAGTGCTTGTACATCTCTCACAGTGACTTTGTAAAGTGTGTTGAGTTAAATCTAAATGAGTGAAATTAGAGTGTGTATATGAACATGAACAGATGGCAGGTATTTGCAATGCGCTTAACATACACCTGTCCTGACACAACACCTCAGTGAATCCAAACAGTTTTGCTTCTGAATGCTGCACTACATTGTAGACCTTTACCCTTGTCAGACTTCCATGTGAATTCACAAAATATGTGTTATGAATTGTGAAACTGTTCTGGTAATTTATGACGAAAGTGTTAATTTTTGCTCACCTTTATTGACCCAGGGTTGGTTGTTATCGCAGCCTCTGTTCTTCCTCAGTGTGTCTAATTATCCAAACCAAAAGGCCCCACGTACACTCTTCCAACAGCCGGGCAGTTCTATCATTGCATTGTTGTTTCGACAAAGAGATTATTTTCATTTTATTGATTGAGGGCTGTAAATTGTATTCTTTACTGTTTCCATATAACATAGTACCGACTAGGGAGCTATACGGCCTCAACTTGTACACTATATTATATTCGTTCATTATATGGGGCAGGAACAAAGTCCGTATGCCCATTTTCCTCTTTAGGTTTCAGCCTAAAGAACGGCTGGCTCTATTAAAATGAATGCAGCTCATTTTCACTGTATGCAATGCAGTTTCAAGGACATGTTTTTTTCCCCCACTGCGCACCAGGGAGCTTAGACCAAAAGAAGTAATCAATGCAGGGCACAGATAAGAGGTAATATGAAAATAACCCGTCCCAATAATCTGCGGCTGCCAGAGAGCGTAAGCCTCCACTTAGAAAAAAAAAAAGAAAAAGAGCAAGAGAGAGAAAGACGGACAAGAAAAGTTGCTAAAACTCACTCTTATTGAGAAACAGTTGAGAGCAGTTTTTTTTCTTTGACTCCCATTTACAGAAAGTGGTTGAATAAGGTTTTTCTCAAACTTTTGATTTGTAGTTGCTGCTTTCAAAATTCATTGCAAGCAGAGTTAGTAAAGTTTTTTGCTAAAATATATAGTCATGAAACATTGCATTATGATGATATTGCATTGCATTATCATGACTAATTAGCAGCTGTTTTTAATGCTATCCCATGTGTCAGCATTTTTTTATGGCAAAATTACACCATGTCTCACACCCACTATTTCAAAAGATTTAACATAAACTGTAAGGCTATTTCATCTGGTGGCTTTCTGTAGGCATTGTTTGGGAGGCTTATTTAATTCATAAAACAGATGGCACGCGAATAGAGAGGCAAACAGAACCGAGATGAGACAGTGGGCACTCAATCAAATCCTCACACCCCTTACAGATCTGGGACAAATCCTTTGGTGCTGGTTTAACTCCCCACTGCCACTGACTACAGAAGCTCTGGGCCAGAGCTCCATTTGCGGAACCTGTGGTGTGTCCACACACAAAGAGAGCGCTTTTATGAAGGCCTTGCCAAAAAAAAAAAAAAAACCTCACAAACACTCGCTAGGCCTTCAATAGGGCTGAGTTACTGCTGGCTTAAGGGGAGAGTGGTGAGGGGGGGGGCATCTATGTGACCCTGCTCTGTGGTTAGTATGCTTTGCAGTTAGACCTTCTTCTAAAAATGCAATCAAGTAGAAGACTACCAATTATCCTCTCAGATTCATGAATCAGGTAAAAGACAGGAAGTATGGGGAAAGGCAAGGGGGAGGGGAGGAGGGGCGCTAGCTACTGCAGACATTCAGAAAGGCCTCAATCATCAGATGTTTGATTGGAGGCATCAAGAGAGGAGCTTTTTGAGGAGGCCTTGTGGGAAGTTAAAAATCCTCTCTACTTTGAAATCCCTTGCCACATTTAGAACCATCTCTAGTTCAAAATCCCTGCCACACTGTTTTAATTTTTTTTTTTTTTTTGTTCTTGTCATTTTGCTTTCAAGATAAAGGTAAGGCTTGTCATGTAAGCCATGACATGTTCACATTCTCTCTTTCTCTCTCTATCTCTCTTTTCTGTGTGTGTGTGTGTGTGTGTGTTTGTGTGTGTGTGTGTGTGTGTGTGTGTGTGTGTGTGTGTTTGTGTGCACATGAGAGCTGTCTGTGTGAAATGTACTGTATGTGTATGAGCATTGTACATGTATGTGACTATGACCGTGTGAATGTCTGAGTAAAAGACAGACACAATAAGACCAGCAGAATGAACGAAGGGCCAGCGAAAGAGTGTGCCAAATGGACAAGGGCATCGTCTACCGTCCATCAGCCTGGAATGCACTGACACTAAGATGACAGAGGTGGCAACCAAGGGAGAGCAGAGGGACAGAACAAGAGAAGGGGACAGGCTCCAGACAGACAGATGGCTCACCCACATCAACATCAGTAGCGGCAGACTCTGGTACGGTTCTGGCCCAAATGCTGTGGCCTCCCACGAGATCTCTCATCACTATCTGAAAATGCCTTCAATCACATCTGAAAATGGTACCACCGATACAGAAGGCTTTTCTCCTGGTATACCATAATTTATTTTTGATATCTGTGGAGGTCACACAACAATTTAGTGGATTTTATTGTGATTTCAGCTATATACACTGTATATAGTGAGACAAAACAACGTTTCACCATGGATTCAAGTGGTGCCAAATTTAAGATATAAAGACAGGCATTTGAGACAAGCTACATTTTAGTGCAATTAGGCTGCATTTTAGTGCACATGCATTATGAATATACATAATACACAAAATGTGTCAGAGGTAGATAGGAATACCTTGGCTACTGTTTTTTTTTTATTCAGGTGTATGCCAAGGTAACATGTTTCGGAGGCACATGTCAATATGTGGGGGACACATCCACTGATGACTTCAAGATAGCCCTTGTGATCAAGAACAGTTAGAGCTGTAGGTTGAAACACTGTAAGAGTCTCAATGCCTTATATTGATTCTTCTCCAAGAGAAAAAAAAACTGAACAAGCATGAGCAAGCAGGTAAAGTGTCCATTCAGTACAGTCCACAATCATTACAATCTGGTCAATCACTCTTCTACAGTCAGTCTTTCAAGAAATCCATCTAAATCATCCATTTAATCACACAAAGCTATCGTGATATTACCCACACTGGAAGGTCAATGTTGGTTAGCTAAGAAGGAAGCAAAATGTTACCCAGTAAAAAGGCTTGTCTTATTCTTCCCTTACCTCACGAAAAGAGATGGCCTACACCGGTACCCGATGCTCTTAGAGCTTTGTGCCATTCAGAAATGAACAGCATACCTAAAGTGTGCTATTTAGTGAAGCAAGCAAGAGGGGACCAGACAAAAGGTTGTCTGCTGAAGACTTTTCAAATGAATCACACTTCACACCCATAGTGCCCTCAATGAGTTCAGTGACTTGCTCAAAATAAGCGCAAAATAAACCCAAATACTATTCCTTTCTCTGAAAGAGAATATAGCGTATAGACTGACCAATATAGGATACATTGCATAAGAAAGTCTCTATATAGTTAATAGCTAGAATTTATTGGTATTTTGTTCTTGTTGTCTCTTCAGTTATTTCATATTTCTTTTATATAACATTTTGCACATTGTGTTGGTTAAAAGCATCAGCGAAATTTTAAAGACAATTTAAAAGACAAAGACCTCAGCTTATCATGACTTGTGCCCAGTACTAATCTGGTTGACCATCTCCAACACTTCCTATACAGGCCAGCTGCAGTTTGAGCACCAGCAGCATGGTGTCATCCCCTCTGCATGTATTTACAGATCACTCCACCCCAAGGGCTGAGCAGCACTGCGGATGGCGGACTGCCTCCCTCTAGTCACACAGTAAGTACATGGTCGTCAGCAGAGCCACAGACAGACATGGCTCGCACACTCCAGTGGGTTGGAAAAGGTCCCACAAGCATTTGTCTGTGCGCCTGCGAAATCTCTACTCCAGAGCACACTAGGTAGCACTGAGATGGATGGAGCATCACAAGGGAGAAAAAGACAGAAAGAGAGAGAGAGAGAAAAAGAAGAGTGGTAGAGAAATCTTGTACCAAGAAGCATGTGAGCATATTAGTTTTTGGGAGTATACACATAGAAATACACCTCAGGCTTATGTGACAGACCAGGCATACTGATTCCAGTAGGCTACTGAATATGTGCTGGCTGAAGGCTGCATTTGTTAGGCATTGCGTCACCCCAATAAGAGTGGCAAGGCAGTGATTAATTAATAGGGCTCTAACAATCTCTGCTGCATATAAACAAGTCATGCTATTGATCCATCTCAAAACATATTGATTTACAAATCAATAATCAATAATTAACAGTGAGACAGAAGGAGGACAAAGACAGTTCAGGGGGCTCCTGGCCTAGAGTCCACTTTATCATCTGTGGCTTGCTTTGATGTGCCTTGATTAGAGGTCGACCTTGATGTGCTGAGCTGCGGTGCATGTTGTCTTCCCACACCCACTAAGCTGTGTGAGTGTGAATCCTAATTATACACATACACTGTGAAATTACATCTGTGAAAAGACATAAATATAAGTTACCATCTGATATCTGCGACTGGGTGTAACCATGGGGAAATTCAGTTTTAGAGTGGGTGTGTGAACGCTGACTGCATTGTGTAGATTTGAAGCATTCTATGACACCTTGTGAGGGTGAAGGCGCTTTTGTAAGGTGAAGTTGTGAGGCGGTGTTAGTGAGTAAGGTGTACCTTGTTGTCGATGTCTAAAAACATCACAGAATTCTCCCCTGATGCATACCGCTCAAGTTACAGATACTAAATTCATCTGCCACACTTTTTGTCCATTAATTCTGGCTTTAGGTTTGCCCCTTTTGCCACAAGAGTGCAGGAGAAGGGTTAATTTAGACTGGTGCGTACGCTAATGTTGCTAATGTTTGTTCAGATTCATCTACTAGCATAGCCAGCAGTGGCTCAATGGCATTAGGTTGAGGGAAAAAAACAGCCCCAGCTCCCAGGCATTATGGTCTTTAACCAATTATTACTATCAAGAACCAAACAGCCCAATCGATGTAGACTGATAATGGATACAAATTCATATGCACTTTAATTTTCATTCAAATTCAGTTTAAAAAATGCCACCCCTTTTAGCTGGGTTAGAGTGCCACTGTTCTCTTGCCTTTCTCAAATGCATTAATCAAATGAAGTCTACTTACAGGGGGGCCTGCAACAAATGCTCGGAAACAAAGGACAAGCCAAATTAGTTCTCTTGACAAACTGGCGCTTACAGCTAAAAAGGGCCATGCCTGAAGAAAATGAGAGGCATTAGGCTGGAGCAACCTTGTCAAAATGTACCCTCATTAACTCTGCGGACCAATGTTAGTTCTAAAAAGCTTGCTAGAACAAGCATTTCCTCTTATCTCTAAGAGAAACAGGTGCACTGGAGCAGAAAGGAGGAGCACAAGAAAGGAGCGATAGAAGGGATAGAACATAGGGAAAGAGAAAAATGAGAGGAAAAACAGATGTCCTTTATCTGGAGACATACATAAATGGGGATTTATCTCCAGCTCCTCGAGATTGGTTTCTTCCACCTCCTCCTCTGCAGCAGGGAAATCATACACACCTACACAGCGGTTCAAAGAGGAGAAAGCAAATCTGTCTGTAATCAAGTCCTGATGCACAGCCTGTTAGCACTAGTGCAACAGCCTAAGAATAGCCACCTTCACACCCCGCAGGCTTTCACATCTTGACTTTGATGAATTTGATGAATTTGCTACGTAAACACGGAATTACAGATACAACGTTTTCCCGCACACACAGACAGAGGACTGGGAGACTTGGTTTAACTCAATCCTTAGACTTGATCTGTCAAAGTCTACTTAAACCCAGGGGACATTTGGTAACTACTGTGTTTTGTTGGATGCTGATAGACGGATTGATAGAGAAATGAATGCTTGGATGTATGAACAGCTTACTGAGATAGATGGATAGACAGATAGATATGTAGATAGATAGATAGATAGATAGATAGATAGATAGATAGATAGATAGATAGATAGATAGATAGATAGATAGATAGATAGATAGATAGATATAAGGCCTGAAATATAAATAACATCAGGATGAAGACTTGTTGGATTTAACATATCCTTAAAACAGAAGAGTTGAACATCTTATCAGAGTCATATTTAGACTGAATGAAAGGTACACCTCAATCACTAAAATAATCAAAAGTGTAAAACAAACTCATGGGTATTTCAGAGCATTTGAATTTAAACATATGATGATTTACTCTGCCAAAAAGACAGAAGGGGGCAAGGGGGACCTTGACCCTGTTTCTGCCAAAGAGTGTATTTCAAGATGAAAAATACTTCAGATCCGTCTAACACAACACATATCCACCACTGCCGCTGCTATAACTGCTTGCTTATAGTTCTTTTAAAATTCCCTTTTATTCTGCGACTCCTTTTATGTGACTTGGCCTGTCAGTGTCTGACTCCAAGCACCATTTTCATTTTTGACACTCGGCTTTTATATGGGCTGCCATGCCTTCATTTCAAATGAGGCGTTTTGGGCTCTCAAGTCAACAATGGCGCTCTATCATTGGCTGCCGACACCCTCACAGCCCGAGCAAATCGTTAGCACTCAAGACTCCAGTTTCCCCCTTTTTGTTGGTATCTGCCGTACTTGTGAGCAGTAAGTAATTTAAAGGTCAGAAGTATCGCAGTCTTGTAGTGTTATTGCCATCTTTAATGTGGGATAAATAGTTTATTTATCATCTTGGCTTCCTCGGTTCACTTTCACTGATTTAAAGGTGACACAGAATGGATTAATTGAGTGTTTACTTTGTTTCTTAAAGTTATTGTATAGAAGCAATTTTACAAGCCCAATTCTATTATAGGTTACGGATTAAAATGGTCCATTTTGGCTAAATGGCGCCCTCTTTGGCATAGTTCATAATTGAACTACAGTTGATTTATGACGTGACATCACAAATAAGCATTTACATATGATAGAGGGCACAACCATCATGCACAGCTCTGTGACATGCACAATCTCTACTCCATTCAATGTCACCTTTAAAGATCTAGTAAATAGCTGTACTCTCTGTTCTCAGCCAGTCATATGGACAGGGGCAGGATAGTTATGACCCTGTAATCCAATGTGTGTATTGCAGTAACATCAACATAATTAAAGAGATCAAGCAGATACATTGCCACTATGACATAAATAAGCAGTCTGTACAACATTTCATTAATTTTAGGGAATAAAATGCACATTTAATCTGCATGTTGCATTCCCTTTTGCGAGAACAGTTTGATGGCAATTGGTGTCAGGGGAAAGGATAATAGCACAATGGTTAATTCAGAAAACCATCTGCATTGTCATATTAAAATCCTCTGACCAAATACATTTAAATATGCATACCAGAGTGAGTAATTCCTTGCTAATTAAAACTGATTCCACAGCAAATTGCAGCATGAAATAGTTTGTGTTAATATCATGGCAATCATGTGAATTAAAAAGGCCTTCCTCAAAAACACACCACAACACACAGTTAGTGTGGCAGTCTAGCGTGGTATGTCTAAAACAGACACATACCAAAAAAATAACCCAGAGTGCTAACAAGCTCTAGGAGGCAGGATTATTTAGGGTGACAGGCGTTAGAATAAACGGCTCCTGCATGCTCGTTCAGTTGCAGGAGTTGGCGTCCAGTGGCGCAGCCAGAAAACTACTGTCAGACACGAGCTGCTGCGAGTCCGTTAACTCTCGGATTGCAGCAGCGGGCTCTCGCACCACACTGGCTGTGGCCAGCCGAGTAGCGGCAGGCGGACGGGACTTGAGAGGCGGTGGTCTGCCCAATTAAGCAAGGCTTACAGCCAGAGCAGTACTTCAGCAGCATTCAACTGCAATGGCAAGGGAAGAGAGGGGGGGTGAAGAGAGGATGAGGGGGAGGGAGGGGGGGAGAGAAATAAAGAGAGAGGGAATAGAGAGAGAAAGATAAAGACGGAGGGATGGAGGGAGAAAGGGAGGAAAAAGGGAAGGAGTAAGAGAGAGCAAAACAGCATTTTTCCACCTCAGGGTGTGAGGAGGGAAGCAGAGTGACACTGATCCACTGGCAAGAGCAGGCAGGGAGCGGGAGGAGGCAGCATAGAGGTGAATTGCCAGAGCGATCTGTGGTAAGGCCTGTCAGTCAGTGATCTGACAACCAGGCAATGCCAGCACCACTGACAAGCACACAGAATGTATTTCATGTCAGCTTAGCTGGAAAATGGTCTCAGTGCCCCATCACAAAACATAATGGATTCACTCTATGAATAACCATTGGTTGCTTTCCACATGAAATAAAAGGTATATGTATGGCAGATGAATATTTTTCTGAAGGCTTTGCAAGTTTCCTTGTTGCTTTCATAACTGGCTACATTAGAAGAGTGGTCCATTTGTGGAAGCCACAGAGACAGCTGCAAGTCTCAGGGAATGAGACAAGGACTATCACATAAATGAGCTACTGCTGAAATCATCCCTGTGTCATTTTAGTGACAATGTGGTAAATAAGAAATAATAGCTGCCACAACATGTTATGTCTATTCATGACTATTAATGTAAAAGCACTCCCTTTTTTGACAGGCATCTCAGAGTATACCTTTAAAAATGACAGAATATCATAAAGTTTCAGTGTTTGTTTTCGTTTTTTCTGCAAGCCACATATTCAGTCACACTGGATATGATGCTTTGAAACTGCAGGAGGTGTGGCATAAGGAACATGTCAGCATCTTTTTGAGTGCAGTGTGTTACAAAGTACATTGTTGTTTATTGTTTTGTCAATTCGAATGCAGAAAAAAAGTTTAATGCAAAAATGAACAAAAAGCAATGGAGTACAAAAAAGCTTCAAGCCCTTCAGTTCCCCCCTCCCAAAAACAGATCCACTAAGCAATAAAGAAAGAGGAAAAGGGCGTGTCCAAATGACTAAAATGGTTAAAAAGTAGACCTGTTTTTTTCTAAAATATCATGTTGTTACATTGAACTACAAAATGTTAACAGAAAAAATGTATCCAACGGATAAAGTGAAGCACCCACATCACCCCTTATTAAGGAAAGCAAACCAAGCAAAGCATAAAGTAAATCACGAGTCGCTTAAAAGTGCCGAAAAGCAATTCATAATTCTCTGGGTTGGGGAGGAGGGAACTTGTGTCTTTGCACTGGATGCCTTAAAATATTTCCATGTTCATATTGTTGTGCAGCATTGTAAACAGAAAGAAAAATACTGCATGACATGCTAACGTGCATATAACTAATGATACAATTACAGTTGATTCTGGTTATAACTTAATATGCATCAGTACACAAATTTAGTGTAAATTCCCCAATTTAGGAAGCAGCTACTACCACCAACACAAACATACTAAAATGGCACAATCGATGAGATACACCACATCAGTGTTCAAACACTGACGACTACAAAGCTGCACAATGGGTGAGCATGGGAGCATATCTCCAGGGTTACAGCCTGACACCCCATTACTAGGAGAAGAAAGGATTTATTACCACTATCCATTGACTTGGCACTTTTATCAGAGTCCAGGAATTTAAAATTTGTTCCCATTACTCTGCTCGGTAGACTGCGCGTGCAAAAAGAAAATTAACTTCATGCAAGATTGTGCTTTCGCATGCTGCTCCCCATTCGAGAGGCAGTGTCTGTCCTGTGAGCAGAAGAGCCCATTTTGAATGTCATCTCTGTAAATTTGTTAAATGGGCATCAAGGCAAACAGCACTCATAGCTTCTGTTTACAGTAGCCCATGCAGAAAACTTGTGACACCTATCAGTGGGATGCGCAAAAGCACAAAACAACCGGGTAAAGAGAATTCCTATTCAACTGAAGGCCAACTCAAGCAATTTATGAAACTGCAACTAGTCTGGAGAGCAGTAAGCTGTCCAGCAGGATTCATATGAGGACAGGCAAGGCGATGTCGGTGTCGTAGTGGACACACCAGCATGGCAGCAAAACGTGGAGGTGTATCAATCACCTGGGGCACTTTACTCGATCAACAATAATAGCAAATAGAGAGTGAAAAAGAACAGCACTTGATGCATCATGGGAGCCTTACAGAGGGACATTCTCTGCAAATAAATGAGGGTATTACGCAAAACACATCAAGGGCTTACCAGCATCACCAGCCCGCGTGCTTATTTAACAGCAGATAGCTCGGACCCGAGGGGTCTGACTTTTGCACAATTGCACAATCAACCCCGAGGTGGCCGTGGCCGCCAAGGCTGTTGCTGCAGCTCTGGCTGTCAGCATGTTTGATGAGCGCAGATTTATTTAGGATTACATTGAATTAGACTAAACAATGAACGTTTTAGACTAAGCGTATTTTGGTTTGCTCAGAGTATGATTTGATTTTCATGGCATGTTTTCTGGCAGTGCACAGAATTCAGATGGGATAGGAGGGACATCACAAATGGCTTCTCAGGGACAGGCAGAGAGAGGTTTTAGTAGCCTTGTTGTAGCAGCTGTACTGATACATGATGCCAAAAGTACTGCACATATCTGTATCTTGCACAAATACACATAAGGCATGCAAGAGATAAATAAGCACAGTGTGGCTTCACAGAAAATTTCATATTGAGCTTTTTGAAAATGGAAGTTACAATCAACAAAGCCATTTTGAACTCTTTAACTATAAAGGACTTCACATTTTGCTCATGGCAAAATACTGTAATAAAGTGTTTCCCTTTATTTAATCCCACCCGGCTCTTAAAGAGCAGTTTAATTAAGTATGTGTTCTAGGTCATTCCAAACCCACACTTAGACGAATGCTATCATGTAATTATCAAAATGTTGCACAAAAGGCAGCCCCTCACAACAGGCCCGCCTTCACCACACCAACACTTCAACAGCAGCACTAAATGTAAATAGTCCTTTATTTAACCACAGCTGTTTGATGTGATTAAACAACAAAAACACCAATGACTACCATCCAGTATTACTAGTGTTACAAGTTAGAATGTCTTTTACACTAAACTGTGTGAAAAAAATAAATAAATAAATGAAAAAACATTAACAGGGTTTAGATGGAGAGCTCCCAGCTATGAAATACTGTTATTGATTCAACTGTTCGACTTCAGGTGGCTATATTGTACCACTGAGTAAATGCACTGCATTACTTTATGCTACTTATCACCACGCTGTTATATGGCCTATATTTTTTTCTGCTGTTGGAGGTAACAGGATTCGATAGGGACCAATGCATTTCCTTGTCCTTCATGCTCACTTGAACAGGCTTTTGATTGTTTTGGGATTCGTTTCTTATCAACGTGGAATCAGTTACCTCAACCATAAATTCTCGAGCTACGCTAAATGCCGGTATTCAAAGTGATAGATATTTTCAGTTAGCTGCATATTACATGGCTGGGCCCTAAGGCGCAGTATGATAGCTTTTGCGATGTAGCTGCCATGTTACACATCATGATCATTTACCTTAACAGAGATTATGCATAGCAGTCATCCCTCAGGTCGTAGCAGATATACTTCACTATTTCTCTCTCTTCGGTTCCCTCCCTTTCCTCCTGTACACAAGTAATGCCACTAATTCAGCCTTTAATCAACTGTCAAGTGGAATAATTTCCACGTTTGAGGGGAAATAAGCGATAAGATGCCATGATTTCATGCCATGGTTTGGGCGTCTTGGTGGTTGGTGGAGTTGGAGGGGGGTTGGTTGCTGATGACTTTCTTCTAAGAACCTTCATCGGAGGTCATCTGTACTTCGCTAAAAATGACAGTACTCCCTCAAGGAGATACAGAGTGAGGGAGAGAGAGAGGGAGGGAGACAGTCCCTGCTGCCTCAGCCGAGCAGATCTTGTTGCACTCATCAACCAGTAAACATGTGCACAGCCTGACACCCTTAGGCCACCATCCCAAAGATACGAAGCCTGCGCAGCCTTAATGGGATTAGTCCTTTTCAAGGAGATTAACTGAACACTATACTATATCCATCCCCGTATGCAAGCACCAGGAGCCCCCACCCTGCCTCTTACTCCCCTAAACTGGTTGAATCATCACAGAGAGATTTCATATTGTTCTTTTGATTTCATTTACCTTTTCACACACATGTAATGCACTGCTGAAAGGCACACCGAGACGAAGCGGATGGGCACTTTCCACCAGTAACGGCTGCCACAGACAGGGGTTGGAAACAGAAAATCTTCAGTAATTTACAGTGGGATGAGCCCAATTACCTACGAAACAAGGCTGTCAAACACGTCTTAATGTGCAACACCCCTCAAGTGATCTGATGTGCGGGATTCACACTCTGACTACAGCCATTTGCATGAAAACAACCATCGTCTCCTTACACACCCTCGCATGAGCTATACAGAATGAGATATGGCATGCTTTCAGGGACAAACAAGCACTTAACCAGAGTTTTGTTTTGATCAGGAGGAAGTGACAAGAGATTTAAGATACTTTATTATGCAAAATTGAAACTCCCTAAATACTGGCAGAATAGTAAAGTGTCCTAGCCCAAAACACACACACTCCTGCACATACAAACACACACACTCCTGCACATACAAACACACACATGCAATATAATACCAGAACAGTAGATTTTCCTGTACTGGCAGTGATGAAAGAATTCTTTGTTCTCCTTCTGACTGGCGAACTTTCTTACCCATAAACTAAGAAGAAGCATTTACACACAAAAATATATATATATATTGTAGTCTTGGTTGAACAGCTTTGCACCACTTGTGTCTCTGACACAATGGTACTGCACTACTGAATATTCTGTCTCTATACTATCATGAATACAGAGTTATACCAATGTCACTCTTAGTTTAATTATAATATAAGGGAATCAAAAGATGTCCAGAATAGATAACATTTTTTATACAAAACCCATTCATCATTACCCTAGCTCCTAGAAACAGGTATTGTTGAAACAAATGACAGGCAATCTTTTGGCCAAAATCTTGCCACAGCCATTTGTAATAAGCCAGCTCATGTTTTATATTTCATGCCGTGACGATTTACATGCATTTGTAAATTTAATTTAGAAATTGCAAGTGTTAAACCATCAATTCTGCAGTGGCAGCTCATTAGAATCTGGTGAACACAATCTCAGCCTTGCCGTTTGCCAGTGATGCTGTTCCTTGGGCTGAAGTGCTGTGTACTGTGAAACGCGAGGGTAAAGGTTTAAAGACTCCACGCTGTTCATTTCCCACAATCTGACAACACAATCAGCATGACCTCCCGCTTTCAGGACATGGATTTAGACTCTACCGTGCATTTAGGACAGAAAAAAGGCAAGGGAAACGGGGCTGTTAGGAAAGCTGGACCTTTAAGTCAGGTGAGTCAGCCTCTTCATCTATTGTGTCATTCTTGCACCTTGTGAGATAAATGGCATTTCTGTATGGCAATTCTGAATGCTGTGAGTTTTCAGAGCTATGTATGCATATCTGTTTGGATGGTTCCAGACTCTGCATGCCTTGACTTGGGAGGGTTTTTTTTGTTAGTTTGCAGTACAACCTTTGTTCACATCACCTAGCAACAAGGATGGTATTTTCTCATTTCTCATTTCTTAGTCTTAATGATAATTAAGAGACAGCCTATATTTTGCTTGTTATTTACCAGAGTGGAAAAAAAGTATAAATCTCACATAACATGAACAAGCGAACAAGAACTGTGATCTGCTACTGTGTTCAGTGATTATGAGACAGAAGTAAGTCAGTGTGTATAAAAACCTCATGAATATCTGATTGAAATAAGTGATACAGTATTACAATGTTCACAGCATGAAAGTATTCACAGACGATTACAGTTTAATGCTACATCACGTGTGAGTTTACAAAATGTGATAAAAAGAATACAGTTGAGACTGTGATGACAGCATACACATCTAGCTGTGCCACAGTGGTGTAAAACCTTTCCAGCAGATTAAAAGGGAATTATAAATGACAGAATTATTTGATCAGTCAGCAACTCAATGACACAAACACTGAGATAACAGCATCTCAGATCTGACAGAACGTATAGAACCCAGGTATAACTTTCTAGCCTGGTGAACCAACCTCTTTCACTTCTTGTAGCAAAATGTGATAGTAAGCAGAGGTACTATCTTGCCTGCTGATGGTGAACGTCACACAAGCAACACCTAAACCTCAGAAAAACATCAACTAACCTGATTCTTCCTCTCTGCTTTGCCGGAAACAATTAGACTGAAAAGTTGTTCTGGATAGCTCATTTCCATCACATTGGCACAGTGAAAGAAAGACACCATGCAGACTACTGACCAGTCTAATGGCACTGTGCCTCAACACTGCGTCACACTATATTACCATGCCTTCATCCACCTAATCCGCCATAGAGACAAAATCGAGGAGGCCTAGCCATGGAGTGACAGTAGTCGTCCAGCAGATGATGCAATCCCTCAAAATGTCAGCCCTGACAGAGGAAGCAGACAGAGAGAGAGAGAGAGAGAGAGAACATAAACACGAAATGGTGGATCTGAGCACGATGCTGTTCTGGGTGTAGCATACTCTGCACTGTTAGTTTGTGTCTGTGACAGTGTCAGGACAGAAGTTTGATGACCCACACTGGTGCATACGTCATATGGCCCTGTCTAATCACAGACCTGCAGCATCACAATCACGGTACTGGTCACCAATGGTGATCACAAGTGGAGGAAAGCACTAATGCTGAGCGATTACCGGCGGACGACGTGGAATCGCACCGACTGCCAGTCATGACTCAACACCACACAATAGGGGAGCTGATGAAATGGGAAGGATCGTTCACTACAGTAATTTCTGACTGTCACGAGGCTGAGAGAGGACATAAAATGGACAGGAACCCACATCATAATCACAAAAGAGCAACAATCACAGTTAAGGAGTTGTCATCCACAGCTGTCACAACACAAATCATCATTAAAAACACATTGCATTTATGCACATGGCAGTCATTACACAACAATGGATTTATACTGTATTGTGGTACTGTGTTACTACAATATTGTGAAGACTTCACTTCCAAATATTTCACTTGAAATGAAATATAACTGAAATCACAGAGACTAATGCACCTCTTCCTTTGTTCTTTCATTCATCAATAACCCTCTCAACCTATTGGAGCTGTCTACATTCAAGTGCATTACATGGCCCATGTATAAGCTCTTGGTATTACTGACTTATGATTGAGAATTGGTGCATGATGGGAATATATCAAAGGACATGTGACAAACAGAAGCCCTCTACAGAGCCACTAAAAGCCAGGAAAATGTTTCTCCATGGAACCACAAGGCCTTTTCACATTCATGGGGATTCACAGGAAGTTCTGGCTTTACATGGTACGATGTGGCATAAACATTTCATTCTGTTGCTGTGTGAAAGCCTATGTATATTTCATGATTCACCACAGCAGTAACATGTGTCGTGAAGCGCATTTAAATATGACTGGCTTGAATGGAGCACAACTGTTTATTTAGTGGGGGTAAGACCTGACATGAGATTTGTAAACTCTAAATTAAATCCTTAATGATGTGGATGGCTCACTACAGGCTGATGTGCTTGGACATATTCTGCACCACAACTGTCACACATGCTTCATAAAGTGTGTTTACACGTGAGAGACTCATATAGAAAACTGAATGCTCAGATCACTTCCACCTAAGTCCAACCTACAGGAAACACTTAATTACTACATGCCTGGACAGCCAAAGCCTGCTGTGTGTTAAAATAATCCAATACAAAATACAGGTTACATAACAATCTGAAACATTACCCTGACTTTAACTCTTCAACAAAAGCATTTACACACAACTGCATCAATGAATACTCAGTAAATATGACCTCAAAGACCAACACTCTCTCAAGTTCACCTGGTCCATGTCCTGCAAAGGCAAAGGCAAAGGCAAATGACAAGCTCCACTTGATAGAGTCCCAGTTTACGCTACATGACTTAGCATAGAAAGTAACTCAGCTGAAAACAAACCTCACACTCTAAAACACTGACCAAATGTGACACAGCTGTGGAGATGCGTTGCCGGCCGTATGGGTGTGTTAGTCATTGGCCTACCATGCCATCTGTGCCACCACAGAGAAACTTATATTAAGGCTTTGTGCGGGTTTGCCACTCTGAACCGTTGTTATCATGGCACAAGTCTACAGCAGGCTGCTGGATAAAATCCTTTACTGACCCTCACTTTCTCCACCCTACACAGAGTCGTTCTCACACGTCACTCCAGGTCTACACTTCATGTAGTCCTATGAAATTACTGCACTCTCCACAGAATGCAAACGGAATGCGGACGCACATGGTTGCTATAGTCATTCTTCTCATTTATAGTCACATGCTTATAACCAATGTGAGCATTTGCGATTTTGCTCAGTTTTGTCACCATGGAAGATTAGGTGGATAAAGGCGTGGTAGCATAGTGAGATTTTTTCCTCTGAAAAATTGTCATTCATAAACAATAGTCGGTAACACTTTATTTGAAGGGGTCTACATAAGAGTAACATGAGTCTGTCATAAACATGACATGACATGTCTCATGAACATTAATGACACTTCATTAATGACATTTCATTTGTTCAGTGTCATTCAGTTTTTGTGATATCTGCATCCCAAACAGTGTCAACTTTACAGTACATACACCGAATTACACTTCATGATAATAGACATAAATTGATGAGGTGCCATTAATGTTTATGATACATGTCATGTCAAGTTTATGACAGGATTATGTCAGTCTTATGTAGACACCTTCAAATAAAGTGTTACCCGATAGTCTACCTCTGTGTGCATCTGCATTTTCAGGAAGGATACACAGAGGACATAATATTAGTAATTCTTCACCTTGTGAAAATACTTCAGAAGCATGTAGTTACAGAGTATGGCTAATGACAATATATCTCAAAGACATTTTCGTGCTAGCAAGCACTGAAAACTTCTGTGTGGGCACATCTTTCAACAAAAAAGTCACCAAAAAAGAAGACCGGGTGGGCACAAGGAGACAGAAGACATTGTTTTTCTTGCCTCAAAAATGACACAACGACCCTACCTCAACCCTAAACTTGACCCAAAACAAGGAAGGAAGCTATTTCAGAGACTCTCTCTGCTTTTTAAGTTTCTCAACCGGCACTTTCTCAGCTGTGCAATTCCACGAGTTCACAGTCTCTCCTCAACCCCAATCCGTTTAGTTTCCTCACATCATTCGCCACTCCCGTTGCTGCCCGCGGAGTGTTCAGTGGCACAAATTGGCTGTGCTGACTACTAAATCTTGGGCTGCCTTGATCTGTTGTGCGAGAGCAAAGTGGCCAGCTTCGTCACGTCTTGTGTTTAAAGTACCAGCACACTGAAATTCCACAAGCCCTGGATGTTATGTTGTTTCTTTTCTTTCCCAGTGGAATGATTTTATTTCGTTAAAAATATGCCCCAGATACATATGATGTCAGAGAGATAAATGATTGGCCTCATAACCAAACAAAACTGTTTAGATCCTGTTTTGTTGCTTTGATTAACAATTATGTTTGTGTGTTTGATCATTTCAACAAATTCAGTTAAATACCATTTAATTAAACTTTGTTTTCATGTGTATGATCACGTTTTTTTTAACCCATCCTTTGACACTACGTAGCCATCCACCCAAGCTAGGTTGCTTTCAGATATCATGGTCTAAATGTCAGTGGGTGGATTTAGAAAACAGGGAACAAGCTCACCGATAATATTTTCAACACTCTCTTTAACTTTTGACATGATGCTCTAAAGAGAATAAGCAAGTAGTCTGTGTTTATAGATTAAGGTCCATCATAACAGGGCATTGTCAGATCTGCCAATAATCTGAGGTACCCTTTATGCTTCATTGCATCTAAGCTAAAGTGAATGTAAATTGTTGCTTTTAGAAAAGTATGACAATAAAATGATTCGAGAGCCAGAGAAATCTGTCTTGTAGCCTATTTTATGCTTGAAATATAGTCCCAATCAAGCTCAGTGTCGAGTTCAGAATGGAATCTGAGACACTGAGGGAACTGACACTAATAACCTATTCAGATTTTATGACTGTTTGGAAAGACTGACAAACACTGACATCTGGTAATATGTGTCACATCACTGATGGGTTTGTAAGCCTAAACCTTTACACCCAGTTCTGCCTCTTGTTATAACCTCCACAACAAAGC
Organism: Tenualosa ilisha; assembly: GCA_015244755.2. Lineage (NCBI taxonomy): Eukaryota > Metazoa > Chordata > Actinopteri > Clupeiformes > Clupeidae > Tenualosa > Tenualosa ilisha. The sequence continues at coordinate 957,681 of PYXC01002643.1, forward strand.
ATATATATATATATATATATATATATACACATACAGTATAAGCAACTGACTCCACAAAAAAAATACTAAAAGATTATATAAACATCCAACACACACATACACAAAATCCACTCTCAACCTTCTACACATACACACATTCACATACACAATCACAAACACAGGAGAGCTATTTCTAAAATGACTGGTAGAACTTGCAATGAAGATGATTAAGACGCTTTCATCTTTAGCATATTTGTTCCACACCAGTAGATCTTTGTTTCATAGTGACGCCTCTCAGTAGGCAACTTGGCTGTGATATATCTCAGAGGACCTAGTGCAACACCACAAAGTTTAGAGCATAGAAAAATATTGCAACTGTCCAGTAAATCCAGCCTTAGAAGGTAAATGTCAGAATGTGAGCAGCTTCTAACCCCTATTTTTGGCAATCTCTTGGCCTTTGGAGAGTTTTGATCAGGTTGTTGGCATTTACTTGAAGTGTTGTGTGTCTTTTTTCCTAAAGCTTTTTTTTTAAGAGTTTGTCTGCCTTCAGATCTGTGGCACCAATTACTGTCAATGCATCTGAGTGGGGATGAACATGAAACTGCGGCCCATTCCATTGTATTGTGAGATGCTGCAGCCGTCTGAAGCCTACTCTGTGCCTCTGAGCTTTCTCTCCAAGCATGTAAGTACCTGACCAAACATAAGCCATTGACAAAGCTGCTATCCTCTAACAAAAATAACACTGGATTCTATGTGTGTTGTGCTGTGCTGTGTGTGTGTGTGTGTGTGTGTGTGTGTGTGTGTGTGTGTTTGTGTGTGTGTATTACATACTGTATTTGCAAAAAGGAAGGGAGATGGGAGTGTGTTAACTCAGCTGAGCTCCTCTCTGACTGACAAATACAAAACACACCAAATTAGCGTGGCTCTGTGATGCCTTCAGAGATAATTACCAATCCTTATCACCGCCCATCTTCTCTAAATGCCCTGACAAGTGCTTGCTGCTGAGGGTGTCCTCCATTTTAAGGGGAAAACCTTCCACTGCTTTCTGTCATCATCTGCAAAGGTTTTGTGGGTCAAATTGCACAGGTAATACTGCATCCATGAGCAGAATATATGTTAAGCTTACAGAGTGCAAACACTGCCAGCTCAGAGGATTAAGTGGGAGTGAAGGAGTGCCTCTTGCACACTTTATTATGGTCATATTGCTAAAAGCCCCCAGAGCCCCCCCCCCCAAACAGATTTCTCCTGTAACTGCCAGATGTTTTATCCAAGACTTTGTTGGCCATGTGAGCTGCCAGCAACACCTGGGTGCACTAAGACTTAGTTTAGAGTCAACCGATTAGCGTGTTTGCAGATATCATAAAGGCTCTCAATCGGTCCAGGCAAACAAGTTCTCTGATTCAGCTGGGCTCAGGTTTGCTTTGAAAATGTCAAGATCTCGAACTAGGGGTTATGACTCAGCAAACATACTAAAATATATTAACTGAACTGACATGGTTTATGGAAATAGCCACAGATTAGAATTCGATTATCGGGCTATTAAATAGAGTATGGGAGGTTGTTTACATAAAATCAGTTTTAATGAAAAAAACGTATAAGCTTTTCTGTTCAAGACACATCAAGAAACAGTATACTGAAGTTTAGGGATAGGTCCTTCTACAGATCTATGGTTGAAATGATAAGGAATGAAATACTATCAATTTCACCAGTATTCATTAAATGAAATTGCCCCTGATGTTGCTCTTTATTAGTATTATAGAACTTGTCCTTCAGTCATAGCGACTCAGACATGTGTTCGTCTTGTGCTGGAGTAACTTAATGGCTTTCAACAGTCACTGGTTGCTTCGCATTCGCAAAGGTAAAACCATAGCAACATGTCTAAACTGGTCGCTCTGATTCAGCGAATGCATCACACATTTTATAAGTCCAAATTTGTTCCATACCCAGCAGCTGTCAGCAGTAAGCCTTTATCTATCTACTCAAACCCATACTTGAACATCAGACAGCTGCCATCTAGACAAAGGAATGACAGATCATGAAATCTTAATGACCTGGTAACTAATATATATGTCTGTCCTTGTATAAAAATAGGATTGTTTGTTCAGTGTAGTCTTAGCCTATGAAGGGGCAGTGAGGTGAATCTTGAACATGGCTGTTTGCTAGCTCTTGTGCTAGATCAAGAAACAGCTATCCATTTAAGAACATTAAAAATGAATGCAATATCGCCAACCAGAGAATACAGCTGTGTTCAGTGGTTGGCGCGCACTGAAGTGCGTCTGGAGGCACAATATCACTACATCAAACCCTATTAGTAGTGGACAGATGGATGGACTCTGCTTCCACACACACTCTCAACAATACACTGTGATTTATACTAACAATTTGGGGATCACAGCATCAAGCAGCATCCAATTGTTATCAGGCTGAACAGTCACAGAGTTTGCCAAAAAGAAACTAATATGTGCAGCACATATTCTTGCTTTCCACAGCAAGCAGTAGGTTTTTTTTTATTTTTAAAAGGCAATTAGCAAATGAACACGATGCTCCTATGCCATGTTTACATACTCATCTTACCTTTTACGTAACTGTGACAAAGCCTGTCATGAGTGGATGTGTAAGTGAGGGGAAAATGAGGAGGCTCTGGAACACTGGAACTCACATGATGCCAAACTAGAGCCTAATTAAAATGCATGTTTTCTGAATTGCAAGCCATTTAGTCTTCCCGTTATTCTATGTGTGATCTCCATAACCTTAAAATTACATCAATAGATGAAAAAGCAACTTGATTTCTGCTGACTCTGTCTGCTTTGAAATGCAAATGGTTTAATCGGTTATATATTTATGAGTGGAGTTCTTATAAGCATGTTTTAAATGGGTCATCAGATGTAGAGCTGAAACAACTCAACTGAAGGACCATGGTCAAATAACTCTGAAGGCAAATAAAGGACACAAGCATTCAAGATAAAGGGGATTGTCAGTATTCATACAGAGTGTTTTCCAAACACATAGATAGGATGATTAGCTTTGGCCACAAACAACTTTTAAGACAAAGCCAAACCATACTGACACAACATTTGCAGGTTGAGCAGACTGTCAATGCTTATGTGGAACCTTTTCCAGGTGATTCAAGTGGATGTCCACCACATAACTTTAAAGACAAAATAAATGACACACTGAGATAAAGGTCAAAGGTGCAGGGCACAGTCTGAGTGTGGGTGAAACAGAATGGTCTTTTTTTTCACCACACAAGTAGCACTATGTGTTGTTATCTCATAGTCTATGTTTTCATTTATCCACATATACCCCTGTCAGGTAGGCACGGCGGTGGCAGAGGGAAGGGCTGTTCTAATGGTCTTACAACACTTTGAAATATCAGCCTGAAAGCAATGACCAAATCAGATTTCTCTATGCAAACAGTGATCTGCTTACTTCAGTTATTTTCACTCCGCCTGAGCCAGCTGCAGCTTAGATTGGTTCTGCTTGGTATCACAGAATCTGCATGCAGTACTTGACCTATCTGTGAATGTTAGGTGGTTGGTTTGCTTGAAATTTTACAGTGGTGATGAAGATACTGCTACTACTGCTACTATTATAACACTAATAATGCTAATACTAATACTACCACTACTACTATAATAATAATGATAATAAAAATAATAATAATAGTAATAATAATTACTTTTGATTACTGTCCAAAACAAACAAACTGTTCAGTATTTATGTAAAAAAAAGGTTTCACAGTGATTTCACCAATATGCTATTTAGCCTACCTATGCATGAGTCAATGTAGCCTATGTTCATCATCTCAACTCTTCTGTATCTAAAATTATGACGTATGTTTTCATAAACATTGCTTCTAGCCAGGCCTGAGCTGAATTACTCCATCCTTAAGTTTCTGAATGTCACATTTGCATGCCAGGCTTCTGCTTTGATAGATTCATGATGTCTTGTTTAGCAAAAGCTTGGTATTATTTAATTGTCACCATGTTTCTGGCCTGTTCTATCATATATTTCCATGCTCTGACTTGCGTTCATTAATCAACTTTACTCCTCCTTTGAAATGCCTTGATGTAGAATTCAATGGAAGTATTTGGCCACTAAATCATACCACAATCTAATGGTCTGTAAATGGTTCACTGAGTTCCACCATAACTCAAGTTCTCATAACAGGGTTATACTTGTAATCTGATCATAGAAAATTCTCTTCTCTCCTTCTTGACCCTGTTTGGTGGTTTTAGGCAAACACTGGTTATTTATGGCTACCTGTCAAGAAGGTGTATTTAAAACAAACCCTTTTCAACCATCACGCCAGATAACACTGGATTAATTGATGCTTTCCCCTTTCAAACTTCACGCATGCCTTTGAACAAGGAATAGCAGCCGTCATCGTCATTAACTCCGATGGCACAGCTGTGACAAAACTAATGATTCTTTCACAAGCATGGGAACCAGTCGAAATGCCCACAGCATCACTAATGCCTTTGAAAAGCGTGTCCTTTAAAACGACGAACATAATGAAAATACAGAGTCTAGCCTTTGAATAGCGGCTCACAGACAGGCACACGAAGTAGTCGTGCTTGGCTGTGGTATACGAGCAATTCATTCAAATGAGCCTTTGAGACCAACAGCTGGATGGTCGAGCTGGTCGAGAGGGTAATGTTTAGCACCTTGAAAAGTCCTGCTTAGGCTATGCGTCTTGTAATCCTGACCTTGGTTTTCATACAACTATAAGGGTTGCATAAAGGGTAGTGCTGGAGTCGGTCGACAGACTATCACACTTAGTGTCTGATCAATCCCAAATTAGCCAGGTTCTACTGTCGTGTGTGGTCGGCATGATGCAGCAAACAGCAAATAAAGTGCTAAGACATTTTTTTTATCCCAAACTGAAATACGTTATAAGCCTACGAAAGCTGACAGATTCTGCACATGTCCAGTTTGGTCGGACAATTGTTGCGTTTCATTAGTTGGGCTTTAGATGATGCGATGATCCTCGGGTCTCCCGGACCAGAACAATACAGCAACCTACATCTGCTCAGGCCTTCAAGATAAATTTTGCGTGATAATTAGACAGTCTGACCTAACGCAAACTATGTAAAGCTGCAGACAAAGTCTAATTTGATGAGAAATGTTCACGTCACAATAATGACAGTTTACATTCCTGTGAGAACAAGAAAGTTATGACATTTGCAGGTCGATTAGATCTCCCACTGAAGCTCAATAAAGTTACGTCAAATGTGGATATGTAGAGCAGATGCAGGATGCCAAAGCTTTGCTTTCACGCTTTGAAAGGGAAAAAGAATACATGCTGGTGCTTACGGAAAGAAGGCCCACTCGAAGCCAACTATCATTAGAAAGTCATTAAAATACTGAATAAAATCATTATGCAGGCCCACCAAACCAAAAGCGAAATGGACTGTGACAGTACTACAGCAGCTGATGCCGTGGAGCAAAACAGCTCACTGACAACAAGGAAATACTTTTGAACTGAAACCTCTTCTGGAGGACCTTACTTTTTGGCGCAATTGTAGTGTAAAGTTTTGGCTAGATGGCCATATCATGTACGACTTCACGCTACCATTCCGTTCCCATGGCGAACTGAACCATGTCATTCAGCTGAATTAATCTTTAACTCGACGAAAATGCGTCTGGGAATTGTCATGTGCGAGAAGATGCCATTTGCTCCCACGCTTTTTCCATTGACACCAACACAACTTATGTCATCTCATTATACAATCAAATATTTTTCAAATCTTCGGTATATCTTCGGCGAATGGGCTGGCAGAAAATTATACTAACGCACAACATGGTTAACATAGTGTGCGTAATTATGTAGCCTACTGACGACGTCAAGGTTTTTAGAAATGTATCAGGAATGAGTCAGACATCCAGATTTCATACGCATATTTTTTAGTTACATGAAATTATCCAACTGAGGCACGTATCACTCTCCTTTTTGTAAAGAGGGCAAGATACACATAGATATTCATTATTAAAACCTTCAGGATATCTAAGATGTTCAAGTTTTCTTAAAGTGTTATATGGAAATACAATTACTGTCTATTCCGACTTACGTTTGCTCTCATCAACAGCCCAAGCACACCTGACACAAACTTGCATTCTCTGAAAGAATAAAGACGTCAAACCCGCTCATTATAAACGCTGAACTTACCGTTAGCTGCGGTGATCAGACCTGCGAAAATAAGCAGTATATGCTTAAATTTCCCCATCGCAGTCATGTCCGCTGGTATTCCACGCAGCCACCGGTTCAGTGTTTTATTTTCAAGGATCACAAAAATGCATAGAGATCCAGCTTTGGCAGAAAGATCTGACGCCTATGGTGCAGGGATTCGCCTATATTAGCTCTCATATCATCAGCAAGGGCCACTGCAGAGATGAGAGATTGTAGCGCTGTGACCCAAAGAGGTTTCCTCGGTCCAAGGAGAGAAACAGAATGTGTTGGAGATAGCAGAGGAGGAGAGAAGAGGCTGTGTGTACCCAGCGGAAGGAGCTGGACTCAACCATCATTTATGATACAGGGGAAATGTAAAGCCCTCCGTGCACCAGCACCGCAACTTCGACACTAGTCTCATCATATCACGCTGGGAACATTACGTAGAATTATCTGCTATTTTAGTTTTGATTGATGTATGATAAGGCATAGATGGTGATGTGGAGTAAAGGATAATTGTACCCCGATATTGTCTTCCCAAATGAACGAATGAAAATCTTAAATAGAAAGAAAAACATCAAAAGTGTGAAAGACCGTTTCGTTTATTTCGAATGCGTCAGTGAAACACATGATTTAATTCGTAAGGTAAGAAGGGTTCATTTGCGCTAAGTTTTTTATGTTCTTTTTCTGCTTCTCTGCGATTTAAGCTAACTGTTTTAGTTCCAATGTGGAGTAGTCTAATATTTAATCATTCTCATAGGCCTACTTGTACCAGTGGACCGCTGATTTACTCTACAATTACAAATTACATTTTTAATTTGGTGTTCTCTCCACATAGGTTACCACACCTCAAAAAATGTTGCCGCATTCACCGCAAATACCTTTTCATTTAAGTTTCACGCGAGTTTAAGTGAGTCATTTCGACTGTCCGATGTGACAACAGGGGTAAAAACTGAAGATGGACCTGTCAAATTCCTGATAATTTACGCAAGTGTACATGGGGAAATAGATTAAATAGTGCAGTTTCTACTATGTCAGAAACCCAAGAGATGATGGAAGCCCCGAGCTAATGCGAGGCTATGCTGCCATCTAGTGAAGAGTTACATTTCATTAGCCTCCTTACGTTTCAGTAACGCATGATCCAAGTACGCCCATTACGCACCATGAACTCGGGTGAAATGTTGCCAGACTTAGCCCATAGCAGACCTATAAAAAGATGAGTTGTAATAATGACGGATAGCATCTTCTGATAATGAAGTCAAACAGCACAAACACTCAAGGTTTTCAACCGGAACAGTAGCCAATGCGGACATCCAAGATTCAAGACACGAGATAGTCTATTACATCTCATTATACTAATGTAAGAGAGAAAAAAATGTTTTTGCTCCTCAAAAATAAATAATAGTGTGCACAGTGTTTGTGTGTGTGTGAGGGGAAAAGATGGAAAGTGTTGTAGTGAAAAGACTGACAGACACAGGATTAGGCTGTCATTGTTTCAGTTCATAAGCCTTGTAGCTTTGTGGAAAAAACTGTTCTGGAGTTTGGTGGTCCGAGCCTTAAGACTACGATATCGCTTGCCAGATGGTAGCAGCTGAAACAGTCCCTGACTAGGATGGCTGGGGTCCTTACTGATTCTTTTGCCCTTTGTCTCTTAAACAAGTCTTCAAGTAGAGGGCAGATCACATCCACAGATGCTTTGTGCTTTGAGCACAACTCTTTGCAGTGCCTTCCTATTGATAGCAGAGCAACTTCCAAACCATGCAGTGATGCTTCCGGTCAGGATGCTCTCTGTGGTGCCTGTACAAAAGACCTTTAGGATCTTTGTTGCATACCAAATTTCCTTAGTCGTTTGAGGTGGCAGAAACATTGCTGGAGCTTTTCTAACAATCTGGTCAGTGTGGCTATCCTAGGTCAGGTCTTCTGTGATGTTTACATTTACATTTATGCATTTGGCAGACGCTTTTATCCAAAGCGACTTACAAAAGAGGATAACATTCAAGCTATAACACAATGAAATAAACTAACCAAGAGAATTGGAAGCATTTTAAGTTAAAGGTGCAATAGTGTAATAAATGTGCAGTATAAAAGAGAGATAAGTATAAGAGGTTAAGTGCATTCCCGGTATTCAGAATTCAAGCCAGGAGATATTCTTGGAAGAGCTGGGTCTTCAAAATTTTCTTGAAGGTGGAGAGGGTATCTGTTGATCTGGTAGCGCTTGGAGGGTCATTCCACTAACGTTCCTTGGAGGAGCGAAGTGGTTGACGGGTGACATAGGCTTTAAGAGAGTATTCAGGTAGATGGGAGCAGAACCACCCGTCAACCTGTAGGCCACCATTAGTGCCTTGAATTTGATGCAAGCAGCTAAGGGTAGCCAGTGGAGTTCAATGAACAGAGGTGTGACATGCACCCTTTTTGACTGGTTAAAAACCAGACGTGCAGCTGCATTCTGGATCATCTGTAGCGGTCTCACAGCACAGGCTGGAAGACTTGTTAGGAGGCCATTGCAGTAGTCAAAGCAAGAGATAACCAGGGTCTGTACCAGGAGCTGGGTTGCGTGTTGGGTTAGATACGGCCTGATCTTCCTTATGTTGAATAGGGAAAAACGGCACAACCGAGCCACAGAGGCAACGTCATCCTCAAAGATCAATTGGTCATTGATCATGACACATAGGTTTCTTGCCACCTTAGTGGGAGCAACAGATAGGGAGTCTATCTTGATGCTGATGTTGTGATGTATGTTAACACTAAGGAACTTGAATCTGTTGACCCTTTCCACTGTAGAACCATTGATGATAATGGGTTCCAATTGATCTTCTTTCTTCTACAAGTTTACTGTCAGCTCCTTGGTTTGCAATGCATAGTTCAACAGATATATTGAATCATATTAAATCATATTGAATCATACCACCCCGCCATACCACATCAACAGATTGGAAAATGAACTTAGCCAACAATTTTATCTCAGCTTTAGAGAAACACACACAGAAACACGCTTTAGAGAACAGAAAGAATCTGTGTGTGTGTGTGTGTATGTGTGTGTGAGAGAGAGAGAGAGAGAGAGAGAGAGAGAGAGACTATGTAGACATTATTGTTCTTTTGTAGTTGTAATTGTCTGAATGCACTGCCCTATCCTGTCAAACATTTCTTTGACGGAAATGAAAGTTTTCCTGAGTGAATCCTGACTTGAGAATATCATTTGGGGTCAAGGGAGCCTGTGTAAAAGTTTTTACTCTCTACACACTCCCTTTTCACACAAAGGATAACAGATTTCATCAAACACTTTTAGAGATACATTGAGTTATTACACAAGTTTTGGTGAAACATTGCTCCATTCTGATACTGCAGGCATGCTAACACTGTCATTGAATCATACAAGCCTGGATCAGCAAGGCTGATGTGTAAAATGAACTTGGCAAGATTAAGGTCTGACCTGATGCAAGTTAATGCAACTTAAAAGTAGAGACAACTTCTAAATATTTGAAGTCTAGTGCAATACCAGAATTTGGCATGTTGGCCTGTATCTGAAGTTACATAGAAAAACAAAAAGATAGTTGTACTGTTACATAGTATTACTTTAATATACTTCAATAGAGCAGATATTAACCAATATTTTATCCTTCTTATTAGACGATTTGTTTTGGTGTCAACTTCAAATTGGATGGTATATAGTCATCTGAGGGGCAGATAAACGTTAAAAGTGTTATTCCTGACAGCCATTTACATTTACATTTATGCATTTAGCAGACGCTTTTATCCAAAGCGACTGACAAAAGAGGATAACATTCAAGCTGCAACACAATGAAAGAAACTAACAAACAGTACATATTGCTAACATAAAAACTACACTATTTTAAGTAGAAAGTGCAATAGTGTAATGAAAAGTGCAGTATAAAAGAGAAATTAAGTATAAGATGTTAAGTGCATTTTCAAAATTGTGATGGTTGACCGTGTCAAATGCCGCTGATAGGTCCAGCAGGATGAGTACGGAGGATTCACCTGCCACTCTGGCCTCTTTTAATGCTTCCGTCACAGACAGAAGCGCCATCAGCAGCCATGGAAGGTATGCACAAAATAAAAGAAAAAAACTAGCATCACGGATCGCATTGCCATCAAACACCAATCGTGTCATTCTATCAGTGCCAGTAAGGCTGTGTGAAGTGTTTGGAAGGTTTTGTGTGCCTTTTAAGTAGCCAGTCCACTAGTTTTACACCAAAACTCCTTAGTGTTGCTTTAAAATAAAATTAAATTAAATTAAATTAAAAAATTGGCTCCAATATATTGATGTATGTAGATACTGTATAAGTTAATGGATATGTATTTTTCAGGTGGGGTTTTGCTGTTTGCTTGATTGGATTACACTGAAAATTTTGTAAACTGAATCGCAGTGTTTCCAACTGAAGAAAGAAGACAGAAACTTAATTGTGTAGAAAATCTTAAAAAATGTTTTGTCAACGTAGTGGCTCTGAACAGTTTAATTTTTTCTTGTGTCCTTTTCTACAAACACTTTGAATTCCAAGCTGTTAAAATGAGCTACAGTGTATGCCACACACAAATAATGAAAGAAAGAAAGAAAAGAGAGCATTAGCTCACTGAAGTTCGTGAGTGTCTGCATGTAATGTAGTTTGTTTTATCTCAGTGTGTGATGACAGGAAGGTTTTGACTTCACCTGAGACGAGACATGTTTAGGTCATTACCTAATATCTGACAGTGAATGTGAACAGGGACTCTGTAGTACTGTGAATGGAAAGCACATTGCATCTTCAAACAACAACTCCTGCTGATTCTGCAGGTGGCAACTGGATAAGACTCCATCTGCCCTCCACTCACACGACCAGGCACCGCCCTGTAGGAACAAACAGGTGGAGCTCACCAGTAAGGGGCAGCTCAAAAAAACATATTGGGTTGCGTCAATCAAAAGGTATACCAGTAGCATCAGTTTGCATTGTGTTGGGCAGTCTTTAGTTTTAATATCAACATGTTTCATAATGGAATAAAAAGGTACAAGCATTGCTTACTCAAAATCTATTATTCAGGGGCTGGTTTCCCGAAGCCTTCCTAACGCTAAGTTGTTCTTAAGTCATTGGTCACCTTAACTGCTACCTTTAGGTTATGACATGATTCCTGATATGTTTGTAGCTTAAGTAAATCTTCTGTAAGTCTGGACCACTCTTAAGCTTTACCTTAATACAGTTTTTAGCTTAAAAAAGTGTCATGATGGTCTCAAGACTTGTGCTCTTACTGCCACAGAAGATCTGCATATGGTTGCACTTCATGTTGTGTTTTATTTCATAAATAGGAAAATATGCCAAAATAAAGCCAATAAATTTGCTTTGTTTTTTAAAGGTGTACTGACGTACATCTATATGGTATTTCAAATTGTTCTCTGAGGTCTCCAAAGATGGTTCAAGGAGACCGTAACAATGCTACATGCATCCTATTCAAAATGCCCTTGAGTAAAGCGCCTATTTTTTTACCTATGATAATGAGCTGTTCTCTGATTCATTGCTGTTATGTCAGAACTAAAAGTGTTGGAATATTAAATTTCAGAGTAAATGAAGGAAGATAGAGAGTGTGATAAGCACATCCACCAATTTCTTGGAGACTGTAAACAGACACTTCACAACGGTGAAACTTGTAATGTGTAGGGTTTTACACCAGCCAACATAACTAGATAACTGAATTGTTATTGCAAGGTTACTGTTAGCCTACAACCACAGATTAAAACTTACGAAGCCCACTATATTCATCAGTTGACAAGTCATTTTTTTCGAAATGCACTGGATACAGAAATAATTTCGGGACTTCTCCAAAAATTCACTGCACCCATTTCTCCCTAACTTTCTGTTATTCAGCATACTAACAACAAGGGTAGCATTTTATATTAGCACACACAGATCCGCCATTAACAAGCTGCTTATTAACATGCAAATTAGTAACGTACTGGTCATTTGATAGTCATTACGCATCACTTATTAATACCATATTCTGCATGAGCTTATTCTACCCATAGTAGACCATTAACTAAGAAATTTGCCAGTATTGCTTCCTAACTACAACAAATTCATAGTAAGTAAGTTAGTTGTTGTATATGAATTATGATATTAATATGCTTTGCTCAGTAAAGGCCTTATAAGGTGCTAGTACAACAGGCACAGACATTCTCAGGAACAGTTATTTTCAATCAAAACAATTTAAGTAAGATATATAATAACTGCTCCTGTTGTACTACTGTCTACTGTCTACTGACCCACACTAACCAAAGCATATTAAATCATAATTCATATACAACAACTATCTTACTATCTGCGAATAAACAGTAATTAGGAGTTAATACTGGAAATATTGGAGTTAATGGTCTATTATGGGTTGAATAAAGTCATGCAGAATAAGATATTAATAAGTAATTTGTAGTGACTAACAAATGGCTAGTTTGTTATTAATTTGCATGTTAATAAGCAGCTTGTTAATGGTGGATTTGTGTGTGCTAATATAAAGTGTTGCCAAAACAAGACATTGCTTTTCTGCCTGTTACCTTTATTTCACAGATGTTCAGTGATCTTGCATAGTTAGGATTTCGCGGGGTGGGCACTAATCAAATACAGGAGAGCATGGATTGGGTGATAATACAGTGCCATCCACCACTGGCTCAAGCTTGGTCTATCTTGTGTAAGCTTCATCATCTTTTCAAATTGATTTCTCTGTTTATTTCTTTTTATTGGCTAATGCAGATAGCAAAGATTTTATTACATTTTCACATGCATCATATAACTCAAACTCTTATGGACTCATGATATTTCAAAAACAACAGGTAAAAATGTACATTACATTTACGCATTTAGCAGACGCTTTTATCCAAAGCGACTTACAACTCATCAACTATCAATTGTTCAGGGCCACTCTCCCCTAGAGCAACTTAGGGTTAAGTGCCTTGCTCAAAGGCACAACGGTGGCAGCCGGGATTCGAACCCACAAATTTTCAGGCTACTTACACGATAGCCAGGTTCCTTAACCACTACACCACAGGTTCCTTAACCTTAACCACTACGCTACCACCACCCCTATGTGTATTCTATCTATTTGCTACCACCACCCCTATGTGTATTCTATCCATTATCTATCTAAATGGTTTTGTGTGGCAGGGCACCTGTAATCCCTCTAATATTCAAACATGTTACTACTCACATCATATTAATGCAGTAATTATATTCTGACTTGCATACTTTTTGTTGATACCTGCGCTTTAATTTCCATTAAAGAAATCTCAAGCATGCTCACAAAGGCGCAAATAACAATCAATACCAAAAATGTGGATTCGGCCTCTTAGGATATAGTTAAGAGACAGAGCGAGGAAATAGTTTGAAGAATACACATAGAAAAAAGCAACTTTGGTAAGATATATTTTGAGTCTTCTTAGCACACTAAGAGTGAATGTTATTGGGAAACCAAACTCAGGTCTGTATCACACTAAGGATGCTGTCGGTGTTGTAAAACATCCTTGTCCCTTTCATCAGCACCTTTATACTTTGCATGGCTCCCAACCTTCACATAGTCCCGCCCACTCCATCTCCCACTTGCACTTAATGCACTTTATCTCTTGTCTCCACCCTCACTCTCCTCTATCCCTTTTATGTACATGATAGGCTGACAAACAGATGCAATTTCACTAGGTCTTAGTATTTCTATGTAAGCTACAAGACCAAAGAAAATCCTTAAATCCTTGAGGGGAATCAGTAAATGGTTAATGTGAAGCTACATCATCTGAAAGTAATAAAGTATAAATTTTCTACTTTAGACTTTCAATCAAGGCATTAGTGAATGGGTCTACCAGCTTCCTGAAATCCAGTTCCTACTTGTCTGCAGCCATTCCATGGTAGCTGCACCCATTAATGTTAATGTTAATGGTGCCCGTAGACATGGAATGTTTCTAATTTGTTGAGGAAATTGTCTCCTGTTGTTGAGATCACTTAACTGCTTCATCCAGCCTCAAAGGTTAGTTGGATATCAAAGAATATGCATATTTGAACTGCGTTTCTGGCATTCAAACAGTATGATGTCACATTCTGTGGGAAAATCTGCGGGAAAAGGCCATTTAGCAACCTGATTTTTTTGTTTGTTTGTTTTTTTGTCAGGGGAGGACCCCAAACTCCCTGTAATGTTCCTCATCATTGATCCTCATGGAGGGGACGAGATGATTTTGTGCCACTCAATTCTATAATCTGGCCCTGCTTTTAGTAACTCTCTGCAAAGCAAAACCAAAAAAAAAAAAATGAGTAGCCTAAATTTTATGTGCAAGCTGTCACAGGCAGCCAAGTATGTCAAATCAAGCTTTGTTCTGATTGACAGACAACACCATCCGTAAAGAAAGGACAGTATTTTGATAATATATGAAATCCAGAAGAAATATAACACTTTTTAGTGTCATGAGAATGTGCTTCTCTGGTATTTACTCTGAGCAATCTGTTTCAGGTCATTCATGCTTGAGTAAAAACACTTTTTTTCAAACTCAAGCAAAAGCAAATTTGCAGGTATGTGTGTTTGGCATAACATTCATTTGGTAATCAAATCCTTTAGTTCAATCAGACTACCATTTTGTAAGAGGCTGAATGTAAAACAGAACAAGTAAAGATGCCTTGCTGAAAACACCATGGTTTTACAATATGCCACACTGCATTAAGATGGTAGACAACAAAGAGAGTCATCTGAATGAGATGAAGGACTCTTAAGAGACAGTGACTGTTGACATCAGTCCTGAGAACACTTCTACAACTCCCATGAGGATTATATGATAGGCAGATTTCATTCTCCTTTGCGAATTTCTAAGCTCATGTTTTAGTCATCAGCCAGAATTAGGTTGATAATTGTGTTCCATTTTTGGCCACAAAAGATAACCTATCCTGTATCCTCATCTTTGTGATTTTTGCTTTTGCTGGGCACAAAGAAACCGACACAAGACAAGACCAGTTCAGTAGACAAGACAAGATCAGTAGTTCATGTTTGGAAAGCAATTCAGACCCTTCATTTTAAAACAAGAATGTTTTGGGGAAATCAGACAGTACATTTCTTGCCCGGATGAGTAATGACTGACTGACAAAATGATGGACCTCAAGACAAGCATTTTTGTTACACATCTCCTAAAATGTACCAGCATAATGATAGGGGTGCTCTCTAATGCAAAGGAAGGACAGGCAGAAGCCAGAGCCATCTCTATCACAACAAACACACACGCATACAAACAAACAAACATACACACACACACACCACAGCCTGGTTACACACTGTAGATAAAGCAGATATACAGTATTTTAACCGTAGTTACAGTTAATTAGACATCAGATTACAGTAGTCATGCAGGTCATGACCAGTCTGAAGTTAAAGTTGATAGGTTGGTTTCTCCAAGGGCATCAGTGATCATTTTATTTTGATGATTAGTGGCCTGTATTAATGCCCAAGTTTCATTTTATTTGGAGACATGCAATATTTTAGGTTGTTCGAGGTCACCAAGTGCTGTAGAAAAAATAAGAAGTCAAATATTTGATACAACGTTGACCGAATGGCGAAGCGGCAGCAGCACTAACCGATGAGGGCAAGGAAACTGTTTCCTGTGCCCTGTTCAGTTAGCTTTAACTGCAAAATTCAGACATTAATTTGCAGATTCAGGCAGTTTTCTTGTTCTTGCTCTTGCTCCTATTGACAGCACTTGGCGACCTCAAACCACAGGGCTATGGGGTTGATTGACTGCAGACGATCATTTTAATGTTGTGTGCATTTAAACTAAAGTAACAAAAACAAGGGCTTGTAAAAGTGTTGTTATATCTCAGTTTCTGGAGGAGAGATGGTTGATGGAGTGTGTGTATGTGTATGTGTGTGTGTGTGTATCTGTATGTGTGTCTGAAAATCATTGTGATAGAATGATGGAGTTCTGCAAATATTAGTTAAGACCAGTGAGGCATGCAAAGCTTCACCTCACAGTCTGCTGGGAGGAAAGACCAGATGACATGGGTCAGCATGAAAGCAGTGATAGAAGAACTTTTAGAGAGCAGTTTGCCGCTTGTATAAAATTTAGGAATTAACCACAAGGGTTAAGCAAATATCTGGTACAGTCAAAAATACATTTGCAAAGACAAGTGTGACAAAAATATTATATCTGAAGAGTGACAAAAAATATTACATCTGAAACTGATACTGAAAAACTTTCAAGTGTCATATATTTTTAGTGTTCTTTTGTAACATTTTTGCTGTATTTTAGTATTTTTATGTTGTGACTTTGTGACCTGAATACATAGTCTCGGAACCCAGACACATCACTATCGAATTATCGAATTTTACTCTGCAGGTCCATCTGGCGACAAGTCACTGGAACTCATCACCAATTTGCCAATCACAAGTTTATCCAGTATGTGGCGGTGATGATGAACTGATGAATTACTCTGGTTAAAACACAGTGATAAAATGTCTGATGTGTTTACAGTTTTGTAACAGTAATATATGGGTCTCAGTTGCTCTTTCAGTGATACTACAACTAATTGACAGAACTTAAGTGAACACTTTCAGTAAATTAAAGTAAATATCAGGAATGGGAAACACTTGCCATGTTAGGAAACTCATTTAATCTTCGAAGCAGCATTTGTTTTGTTGCCAAGAAAAACTTTATGGAAAAAAGTAATTGATTTAAAGTAAAACTATGGATATTTTATTTCATTTTTACTTCAAATTGGTAAAAGTTGCTGGTTACCCCTGCAATGCAGGGTCAGTCATTCATTGTCAGACCATACATCTTCACTGATATGGGTCTGGTTCCTAAGCTACTGACTACATTTTAATTAGCTGTCCAATAATTGTTTCACGCTTATTGAGTGTTGGGGAGCTTTTCCTAACGATACTTAAGATTGCAGTTTAAGAGATGCGAGAGTATATATTGTTGTAAATTGATGTTTGTTCCATTCTCTGAAAAACAAGCATACCCACACCCAATATGGCACCAGTCCCTGCAACTCATTTCTATATTTCAGCCAATATTCAACATTTTCAATATTTCTGAGGACCTAAAATAATACACTTTGAGCAAATAATATGCTTCGAGACGCAAATGTGTTTCTTTCCCAGTGGTCAATAATAGAGATGCATTCATGATGGTTCAGTAGTGGCTTGTACTGTGTTTAGTCCCAGTAAATTAACTGAGAAGGCAAGCTTTCAAAAAATAATGATTTACTGACAAAAAATGATTAGTTTTGGATTCAGTTTAATGAGCAACTATCTTTTTTCAAATCAATTACTTTTTTCCATCAAGTTTTTCTTGGCAACAAATGAAATGATGCTTCAAAGATTAAATGAGTTTCCTAATATGGCAAGTGTTTTCCATTCCTGATATTTACATTAATTTACTGAAAGTGTTTACTTAAGTTCTATTAATTAGTTGTAGTATCACTGAAAGAGCAACTGAGACCCATAAATTCCTGTTACAAAACTGTGAAAATAACACACATCAGCCATTTTATCACTGTGTCAATAACTCTGTATTTGTACTTTCATTACAACTAAAAAACAAAAACACAGAATTTTACATTCTTTCTGCAAACCAACGTGAAAGTCAAAATGATCTCCTCCTGTGTAGAAATCATGGTAATGATGAAGAAGTAATGTTGAATAGGGGCAGAATAAGCTCATGCAAAATAAGGTACTAATAATTGACTTTTAATGACTAACAAGTGGCTATTATGTTACTAATTTACATGTTAATAAGCTGCTAGTTAATGGTGAATATATGTACCCTGATGTAAAGTTACTAAAATTATAATAAAATTGTGAATGTACTTTCACAGAAAAACAATGCTTCATAAGCACTGTAGTGATATCTACACAATGTTACTTACAATCAAGAAATGTTTGCCAAGTCACTTGCGCTTCTGCCAAAATAATAAAGTAGACGAAGGGGAGCCTACTACACTTTGGCGTAGATACATCCATGTCGGATTCCCAAAAATACTGCAAGGGAGATTTCAAATGCTTTCTTATGGAGCCTACGCTGTGACAATTCATATTAAATGAACATCTGCCTGGTAACTAATGATGTGGCTAATGGCCAATCAGAGCATTATAAATCTGAGACATTCTTACATTCCGCAGTCCTTGTGTTGTAAATCAAGTGGTTGTCAAAATGTTGGCTCCTGAATGCAATGTGATTTTCAAGCAGATTTTTATGGCGGCTAAGGTTTTAAGGTTGTCTCTCAATTGCAGGACCTGAAGATATATATGTTTTAGAACAAAGGTGTCTGAATTCGGGCAGAGCATGAAACCATGTCTGGTTGCTAAGCCCTTGGTTTTGGCTTTAGTGGTATCCAAACAGAGGCCTTCTCATTAAATGAACTCATACTGGGTGTAAGTCAGGCTCCAGACCACTGTAGGTAAACAAAACACAGGGGGGAAAAGGGAAAAGAAACTTTCTCCAAAGAAAATCACATTGTGTCTGCAGGATCCACACAGTCTAAAGGTCTAAAGGCCACTGAGTGGACAGCAGCTCAAACAGATTATTATTTTTAACGTTTATCTTTTATTTTGGCTCTTTTCGTTCGATTTTCTTCTTCTTCTTCTTCTTCTTGTGTGTGTGTGTGTGTGTGTGTGTGTGTGTGTGTGTGTGTGTGTTTGGGGGGAGGGGGGGTAAAAAGTGTACAAACATATGCATGTATGTATACAGCAACCTATACGTTTTGATGTTTGTATGGACATACTATAAATATAGTCTAAAGGCTTGTTTTGGTTGTAATTTTGAAGAATCAATACCTCAGGGTCATTATCTAAAAGTATATGCATAATTCTTTGTCCTCAGAAAGTTACAAAGCAAAGGTAAAAACAAAAAGAAAATGAATGGGCAAAATCAGCATTCCCGAGCTGTGATCTCAGGAGCCTGAATTATACATTGAATACTGCCAGATGTATTACTTTAACTCATATAGGTAGCAATGTGGTCCCCAGTACCTTTGAATGGAACTGGTTCACTGCATTGTCAGCAAATGGGAGGATCTGATGGATAAAACAGAAATGCGGATTAGGCTGGAAACACTGTTGTTTGTGAACACAAAGGTACAACTGGGCACCCACAAACAAGGGATTTTGCATTAATGCGTTGCCGTGGCGTGACATCACAATGCAATGAGATGTGATTGGAGACCTGACGTGCTTTTAAGGCACTTCTCACTTTCTCTCAACAAAACCCTCTCAGTTTTTTTTTTCCTCACAGTAAACAAAAATCTTGAGTCCACTGCAATGTCTGAATATAAAGGTGAAAGATTTTTTTTTTAATGGTTCCAAATTCAAATTCCTGTTTTTTGATATAGAAACACAATAAACCTTTTTTTGTCATTGTGTTTTTGTACTTCTCATTTCCAATTTTTAAAAATTCTGATCAGTCCTCCTTGGTTTTATTATTAATGTGGAATCATCAAAAGGCTGACCTTAGAGTAACTTAATTTGTAATAAAAATGACTACATGAGGTATTAGCACTTTTAAGCTTTTAGCTTAGTCACTCACCATTGAGAGTAATGCATGCTACTCCCTACTGTGACACATTATAATGTGAGCCAGATCTAAGCTGAGAGATGGATCCTTCCCATTTACCATGGCAAACACAGTGAGCCAGTCATCGACTTCCAACTGATGGAGCACGACACATTCTCCCGTGTGTGAACTCTGAGGAGGACAAAGACAGACATACAGACAGACCAAATGTGTGTGTGTGTGTGTGTGTGTGTGTGTGTGTGTGTGTGTGTGTGTGTGAGTGTATGACCAACAGACCTAATGGCAGACTGAATGACAGACAGTAGCTGACTGTGGTACAGATGTGGTACTGATCTGAGCCAATCATGTTTGGGTCATTTTTTGACAGAAGTGTAAAGATGAGTATGTGTAGAGATGAATAGGCCGTGGCAGGTATAGACTATAGCAAAGACACAGGAGAAGGGGGAACGATTTTTGGCTGGAGAGGTCACTCGGCGCCAAGCCGTCTAGTCTTCATTGGAGGGAGAGGAGGCATTAGAGAGGGGCTGTGTCAGAGCCAGCACTGGTTCATAAGCAGCCCTCCAGGGTCAGGGGTCAGCTCATTTCTACCAATTATTCTGTTTACTCGGTTCTGAGTAACTAACAAGGCTCTTTATTATACAGAGGCACAATGTAATTGTGGTTGAGATAAATAAAGAATTAAAGAGAAAGAAAGGAATAAAGGATGGAACAAATGAAGGGAAGGAAAGAGGGGTGGAAGTGAGGGATGAGAGAAATGAAACGATCTTCAATGATGGTTGTTTCTTGTTCTCTCTCTCTCTCTCTCTTTCAAATACCCTGTGTTAGACTCATTTATTAAACCTTTGGGTCTTTGCTTGAAATTAAGTGGGTGTTTTGAGCTTTGAGGTTGAATTTTGGGCCAAATTTGCAAACACTCAGGGACTGCACACAGCCGGTGCACCTCACAATTAACCTCATAATAAGGTTGTCTGTGAGTTGGCTTTAATACAAAATCATTAAGAGCTATCTGCCAAATGAACGCAAGAGATGAGCAGCTAGCTGAGGACATGACCACTGTGCATACCAGGGGTACAGACCACTGTGAACCACACTTGGTTGCATTCCACTCCGCTCGAACTATCATTTTTGCATGTGTTTTGCATGTGTGTTAGAAATGACTGCAAATGTGAACATTTTCAGAATAATGTTTTGCAATCTGATAACACCCAGTAGCCTATTTTCAGTGATAGAGAGTCAGTTAGCTTGATATATATATATACATATACACACACACACATGCAATATTAGGTCTTAATCCATTAATATATTGATAATTAAAGGGTCAACTGCCACAGATTTAGCAGAAGCAATGGGATTACCTTTCAAATTTAGGAGCCCTTTTTTACACAGCATGTTTCATATTTTCAGAAAAATGTATGAATTTATTCTAACAATTTCAAGGGCAGGGTGAAGTGTGGACACTCCTTTAAGTTCTCATTCATAGAATTCACACATATGCATGGGCATTTCACATTTCATTTAACTTTTCCTGCCAAGTTAGATTTGAAGATTGATTAATACAGCCTTAGCGAAGGTCACCTTAGCTGCATGTGTTAAATCTTGAGAGAGAGAGAGAAAAAAACAGACACAAGATTGGCCATCAAGTCAGCCCATCAATTTAAGTGAGGCGCTGTTTCACATCTAATTATGCTGCATTGCAGACAACCTATGGAATTACCAGTGCTTGACAAATCAATTTCAATTCGTCTACCTAACTGAGGATCCTTCATCTCTTTTGGTAATATATTCTTCCTTTGAGATGCACAGGTGTTTCATTATTGATCTCCGATGTGATTCCCTTTCTTGAAGAGTTGAGTGAATTTTTTCGACTAGGCTGACATTTTACACTATATGTCAGCCTGAACTGGCCTGTATTATTAATGCCAACTTAAATTATATGGTTTAATAACCTCTTATGCTGTGTGCACTGTGTAAATGTATGGGCATGTGAATTAGGCCCATACTCCAGAAACTCCTAAAACAGATTTTCCTGAGAGTTTTGACAGCACAACAGTTCATCATCATGCTCAGTTTGCAGGCCTAACATAAAGTTACATCTGCCTGAATAAATGAATGTCTTTGCAAACTATATGTCATCATTGATGGCCAAGATGGTATATGTTTCAATCTGTTTTGTAGGTTGTAATATTAAGGTTCCCATTCATCACAATTTGTGACGTGTAAAATGTTTTGCGACGTTTTGCCATCTTAAACTCAAGGCACTCTTATTTGGGCCAGAGTGGTTGTTTGCTGGGCTTGCCATCACCATTGTTAGCCATTGTGCTTGCTAATTACAGCTTGCTACCCGCTAGGTCACCAGCAGCTATTGGCTTTTTCATATAAATAGTCCAAAGTTACTGCAAGACATGTTGCTCTGCTCGTATGAACTTGCATTAAAGCATTTGAATGCGATGGAGCAGCCCCTGGTACAACGAGAGATGATCTCTCTAGACTTGTGCCTATCTAGTTCGGATAAAACAAAACAAAACAAAACAAAGTCTTGTCCATTTGGGACCAAAAATGTATACAACTGACGGCATGTAAGGTGTCAAATATTTTGACCATGCCATTTTTTCCCTTTCCTTTTAAAGCGATACCAGGCAAGTCTGCATTTTTTTTTGCCCCCTACAGGCAGCAATTAAAAAAAAATAGCAATAGCATTGTGCATTCTCACCAATCTATGTGGATTTGTCTGCAAACCAAAGCATAGGAACCAGTGATGATCATTTTTGTAAAATGACCAGGTACTAATGCAATTTCAGTTTCAGTTTAGGTTTAGTTTTACACAACCCACAACCCAACCCAAGCAAGTGCTTTTAACTGCATGCCCGTTCAACATGAAAAAGATGGAGGGTGCCCGAAAGAGCCTTCATTCACCCTGTAATGAGCCATTTAACCATCAAAGTAACTACGAAGCTGGTAAATTAACCTAAAAATGTTGCCTGGTATTCCTTTAGGAGACAACATATTTCATCAGTACTTTTACTTTTAGTGGGTTTACGTACATTTAAAAGCAAGTGCTTGTTTGGATTGTTGATGTGGTACTACTGGGTAAGGTTATTAGAAACACAGAATCTCAAAAACAGTTTGCAACCCCTATTTTAAGCTACCAAAGGTGTCTTGAGAACATCAAGATGTCAGAAGTTATTTCCCACCACTCCAACTGTGATCTCAAGTACTATTCAAGCTTTTCACTTCATAACATGGTTTTCTGTTTTGTATGCAAGGAGTCATATATAGAAGTGGTCATCTTTAATGGATACCCATCACGTCTCTGGCAGCATGAATAACTGAGTTGTCAGTATGAAAATGCAGTGATCATGCACTGACCCCAGGTCATTTTCAAACACATTTGTCACCTCGTGCCCCAAAGGTAGCACACAAGGTAGATGTAAAAGAAGCAGCAGAGCATCTTTTTAATTCACATTAATGATCCTATGGTTTGAGGGCACACACAAACACATATAGCCGAACAAATAAGTGAGATTCTAGAAGTCTATGTAACCCCTTATTTACCTCTACTGAATGGACTGCAAAATGTGAAGTTGTGCTTATATTAGGATCATGCACAGAAAGAAAAAAGAATGTAAACATGTAAACATGGTCTGATTGAATACACATACATGAATACATGGTCTCAATGGTCCAATCAGAGGTGTCATTAGTCATGATAAGGGATATATATATACCAATTGGCATTGGTAAAAGCATATGCATTAAAAGGAAGTTCATCCCTGATCCATTATGGAGCTGGAAAGGGCAAGGTGGTATTCTAGAGAGTTGCGTCTCCACTGGCAACAGCACCGTTGTCATGGCATCCTTTTTTAAATACCAAGGAAGAAGTAAAAGCTATGAAAATTAACTAATATGCCATCTATAAACTTCAAGAAATAAAACAATAAATGAAACTAAATTCCCTCCTCATCACTGACCTCTTCTAGCTGCACAAAACCTGTACTGGACATTTATTAATGAATTTACATGATCTCTGAGAGTGGCTGACATGGCCATATCATCCTCATCCTGGTCATCTCAGCACAGACTATTGTGCAATGCAGTCCTAAAGTGGACCCGCTTGCACGTGCAGTGACACCATTGTGGCTGGTCCAGGGTGTGGCGGCACATCTGCTGTTCGATCAGCCAGAGAGGACACATGTCACTCCACTGCTGATTACCCTTCACTGGCTCCCAGAAGGCTGCCTAAATAAAATTCAAGCCTCTTATTTTTGCCTATCCTACAGGCTAGCCAACAGATTAGGACAGATCTACCTGAGTTCCATTATTCAGGTCGATTATCCCTCTCAACCACAACCTACCTCCAATAAATGATTCTCTTTAAAGACTGCTGCCTCTAATGTCACAGATTTCAGTGTGGCTATTCAATTTCTGTGACCTTCCCATTTAAAAAAAAAAAAAAAATCTATAAAGGCTACAAAACCACATACGACCATAATCGCTTTTTCCTGTGTTTATCATGCATTCTCCTCTCCTCTCCTCCTCTCCTATTATTTCTATTGTTGCCATATTGCTATCTCTAATATTAATAATTTTAACATTGGTCTGGCTTAATTGGCATACTGCTCAGAGTGCTTCACACCTCCAAAAAGAAAGTTTCTTTGTTGTTCATGTTTCTTAGGAAGCACAATAATACCTGACAGACTAACCATACAAAATCCATTAACGTTTTAGCAGATGAAGGTACTTTATTATGTCTGTGAATGGCATGTGAGTGTTTATACATTGAGTGTAAAATTGTAATAGATAATTTTATTAGATAATTTGGAATAATGTCACGGAATGAGTTGTGGCGTGTGATGAGGTGTGATGTAACATTGCAGGGAGGAAAAATATCCTCAGGTGTGTGTATGTGTGTGTGTGTGTGTGTGTGTGTGTGTGTGTGTGTTTCTGCTCTGTTTTGATTACATTTTCCTCATGTAAAACACATGCTAAAAATACATCAAATTATCCCAAAGAAAATAAACCATCCAGAAGTATAATAACTGTGTGTGTGTGTATGTGTGTGTGTGTGTGTTGTGGTGGTGGTGGGTGTCAAGTAGTGAAAAAGTATCAATTGTCTACTTCAGTATTTGTATGCGTGTTCACCTGCATGTGAATTATTTGTGTGTATCTCTCAGGCATGTACAGGCATGTTAACAGCTAGAAAGAGAAGAGAGAGAATGGATGGATGGATGGATGGATGAATGAATGAGTATCCAAACATGTATGCTAAAGGTGTTTTTCACAACTGGTGTGGAACTT
Organism: Tenualosa ilisha; assembly: GCA_015244755.2. Classification (NCBI taxonomy): domain Eukaryota; kingdom Metazoa; phylum Chordata; class Actinopteri; order Clupeiformes; family Clupeidae; genus Tenualosa; species Tenualosa ilisha. Next base: position 982,640 of record PYXC01002643.1, read on the forward strand.
TTTGTCAGCGTTCTTTATGAATATGCATCAGGCACGGTTGGCTCATTTGCATTTTTAATTAGACATGTATTGTGCCAGACTATTTATTTAATCTGACACAACTAATTGCCAATCCTATCCCAAATGTAAACTTGTGTCTGACCAGAATATAGAAGCACTGGGGGAAAGGAGAGGTTATGATCCTGCCCAAGATGTGAAATTTATGAGCAGTCAAGCAAAAGAGGGTTGTGGACAAAAAAATACTCTGACAGGTATTGTGTCCTGTGGCAGTCAGCCATCCGCAACTATATCTGTCATGTGTACTTTCCTACACCTTCACAAAGGGATCATAACGACCACATAGTGAGTACCTATGTGTCTTTTGGTATGCCTTTCTCTGTAGACATATTAGCGAGGCAAAGTTAATTTTAAAAATACTTTTAATGTTTACTCCTTTGATTTTTTTATTCATAATGGTTGGCATAATGTGTGATGAAAGATTTCAAAAGGATCATTTTTCATTTGGATTGCCTCTTATCTTTTTATGCTGTGGTTATCTCTCTGATTATAGCACAATCTGAATTATATCCCTGAATTATACAGGATTAAACCTAAAGCTTCTGCAAATATGTTTTCATTCCATGCACATCTTTGAAGGAAATGAAATTTGTGGAATGTTTAACCAGATCAAACCTGTCCCTATATCAAGGTGCTTATTTATAATGAGTTTATTGATTTAGAATATATCTTATTTATAATAGGTCTATATTGGCTGGAGGTAGGTCTATATTGGCTGCTCTTTGACTGCTACAAGTAGGTTAACCCACAGGAGAAATGTGAAAGAAATTTGCTTTCATTTAGGGATGATTGAATATTTTCTAAACAGCCCATTAATCCACTGCCACTTGTAGTGTGGCCGCCTTAGGGACTGAAAAAGTTCAGGCGCCAGACAGGCCAAAAAATGATGTGATGTGGAGATGTTGTGATGTAAATTGATGTGGGAAAGGAATTCTGGCATTGGGAATGCAAAGGGAAGATTACTCACATAATGCAATTTGTTTAGTGAGTATCCAGAAAGCAACACAACAAATCCTGAAATGTCATGAATCTGCTTTGTGTGGCTTGTGTGAGTTTCCAATGGAGAGAACAGACAATGAATCCACTGTGTCAGGAGCTCGCCTTGGCCTGCATGAGTATTCAATGGAGTACACAGACAGTGAGTTCTTGTCTTCCAACTCTTTATCCAAAACGCTTGATAAGGAACTTGTTGAAGATTCAAAATGAAGGTCTTTTACTTGAGGACATAAGACAGATAGCGCATTGCAAACTCTTTGAACTTGCCAACAAAAATGTTGCCTCTAGGCTAAGGGAGGGAATTGGAAACTAGGAAGCGAGTGGAAGAGAGAATCGAATGCTTCAATTCACTGGAATCGCATCCCTCTGACAATATCAATTTCTACCCCTAGTCCATTCGACACGACTTCTCTGCTCTCTCCTCTCTGCCATGGAGGTTGTCACCACTTCCTATATAGGTGGCCCAGTTGTGACCACGCCCATAATTAGGCTATGTTGCGTGAGGACAAACTCAATAATATGGTAACACTTTCTATGAACCCAGTATTCATAATGTATTACAAACCCATTCATAAAGGGTTATAATACATTCATATTATAACTAGTACCATTAGTGTTCATAACTGTTTTATACATTCTCATGACTGTACTTATAAGGCATTATAATGTTGCCTAATTTTGCCTTGGTCACAGAGCATCTATTTTAGTTCACAAGGTCTTAATGTTGCTGGTCAGCAGCAGTAAAGAATTTAGAGAACTTATAGAACCTAAAAACCTTTTAAACTGCAGCAATTCATACAGTTCTGACAAGGGCAAATTGAAATACCACAGCTGACCCCTGAATTAGGCTCCTGGTGACCTCGGCAGTTTATTCAGTTATTTATTCATTAAGCAGTCTGCCATTATTTTGTCCTAAAATATTCAAGGTCTTGCTTGAGCTCTAAGATAAGAGAGGGCAGTGGCATTTCTAGATTTTAACCAGCATTGGGACTGGAGCATGAACATCTTCATAAACATTGGCTTTTGTAAAATAGCCTCATAAGCCAGACTGTTTCACGTCATTTCACTTTGTGCCAAAGAGTCTGTAACCCCTAAATAGGTATACGTTAGCTTTCTGGTAATGTACACCTACTTACTTTCTGTAAACTTTAAAACTATTGCGCATGGCTTCAAGTTTTCACAAGATTCGTTTTATAAACTTTCAGTTATATCATTGCACCTGTACGGATTATGTAATCCTTCACATGTAATTCTTAAACGTATATGTAGGGATGCATAGATCTGATATTTGGATCAGATATTAGTCGAGATATCAAGTATCGGAAAAATTTGTTCATCCATTGATGACCTGGCTTGCAAAGAATTAACATGGTACAGCATGCCAGCTAGGTGCAGCTGTAAGGTAAGAAAACACAAATTCATGAGAAGAAATTTAAAGTCACAGGCACCTAATTAGACCTTGGCCTATGAACATCAAATACAATGTAATGACACTGGCACACACTTGTTTAATTTTTAATTATACTCCTAACTTATTATAGTTATGTCAATATTATTTTGTTCTGTTATATCTTGGCTTGGTAAATAATGCCCAGTTAGGCAAGTAAGTCAATAAAAGCTGAGGATGATGCCTATCTCTTAATTTAATGGGGAGATCGGATCGGTATTGTGTACTGACCAATATGCACGTATAAACCCACGTATTGGAATCAATATTGGAACTAAAATAAGTCGGATCAGTTCATCGCTACTTATATTGTTGTATCCAGAGTAAATCAACCCATAGGCCTGTTGTTTAAGATTGCCAAGTCCTGTCGGGAGGAAAACCGAGACCAAATTTGTCCCCAGCTAACGCAAACTAAACAGGGCACAGGTAAATGAAACTGAAACATTAACAACCCAAAATTTTCAGAGCAGGCATTCGTTAAAATTATAATGTTAACCATTATAGTTCATCATAAACAATCAGAAAACAAAGCTTTAAGTGTACAAAACCAAACTTCCTTCAAGCAAATGTATGTTTTATATGTTTTTTTTTTGTAAAATCGTGCTTCTCTAAGAGAAACACTACCTTCACCTATTGTATCCATTGTGAAAACAGCAGTGTGTGCCACCTCTACAAAGCAACCGTGAAGGACTTGGATCTATACTGCTCTAAAGTGAACACCCACTACATTCATCTTTCATTGGGCAAATGTTTTAATCGATCTGTTATGCGAGGAGAAATAACACACATATCAACGACAGCTCCTCTAAATAAAGAGTGTGTATTGAATGGTTCTTAAACTTCTCCCATTAAAAACCTCCCACACACACCTCTCAATACTGGTGATAATATGTGTGAGCGCCACTACAATGGAGGGATGTGGCATGATCTTGATGGTGCGTGTGACAAGCGCTTACACCCTCCGCTCTCCATCAATTACACACCTCACTGAGACCTCAGAGATACAGGAGCCCAACTAGACAGTGTACATTATAATTAAGATAACTCACAACCACAAGTGCTGGTCCAAGCCAGCATAAAAGGCGACACAGTACTTCAGACGCGCATAAACATGTCAAGGGAGTGCAATTAAGAAAACTTGTGGGCCCTGCGTTGAGTCATCCAAGCCTACGATACAGACCTCCACAAAAGAGATTAACATTTGCATTCATTTGTTGAACAGATGCTTGTCCAAAGTGAATTACAGTTGATGCTTGTACAGTACACAATTTTAATGTGTTCTCCTTTTTTGTTTAACAATTATTTATTATTATCTTGTCTCATCAGTTTAGCTGAAAGCATAAGATATCTTTGAGCAGAATACTGCTAAAAAATTAAGCCAAAGCACACTGTGTGGAAAGGAAAACAATGATCAGTTCTTGGTTGGTTGTTAGAGAATGCAGCCACCACAATAACAACATAACTAAACAAAACAATAGCCACCCAATGTGGACCTCATCTGATTGACATAAGTGGCGTTACTGAGCACCGAGTTAGATTGAATGGGTAGTTGCTCAGCTGGAAACTCCACTCTCTGCTCTAAAATCATTTTGCTTCTAAAGAGAGAAAAGAGAGCAACAATGACAGGTATTAGATTAATACTTCTGCAAGTTTTTTTCTACTTTTCTTGCAGAAAAAAGGTGTCAAGCTGCTTGTTCTGCATTGAGGACCTTCACCCACTTCTAAGGACGTTGAGTGATCATTCTTAGGTCATATTGACTGGTGCAAATGGGTTCATGAGCAAAGGTAGTCTATGCCCCAAGGGTGACATGGAGTGAATGTGACATTGTTTTGAGAAAAATGTCATTTGCTGTCAAAAAGCAGGGGAAAAAAAACAACAAAAAGCGAAAATTCTGACACTGAATCACACAGTGAGGAGATAGAAGTGGTTTGTACTATGAGCATGAATGCACTGAAAAGACCCAAGGGCAATTTACTGTCTCCCTCAGTGAGTAGTAGACAGCCAGGAACAGTTTTCAATAGGAATGTGCCTCCCATGTAGGCCAAGGCTCAGCAACAGAGCCATATTCTCAGAAGGAGATATCACCTTAGTGTTCTGAGTAGCACAAATTCAAAGCAAAATGATACATGGGAATCTTTCTTGATTCTGAGTCGGTCACAAGACCAAGCCCTTATCCAGTAGGCCACAGGTACCCCTAAATCAAATACTCCAAGTTATTTATAAATAATATATTTGGATTTCAATCGGACTACACAAGTTACTTGACGTTCGTTAATCGGAATAAAGAGAATAATTGCACTGAAATGGGATTGCTTGTCTGCACACACTGACTCCTTTTTGTTGCACACTAGCTTATGTTCATCACCTGACCTTTCAGCAACTGTTCTAGAAAACTATGGTGCTGATGTATGTCTAAGTCTATGCACTAGTTTTGGCCTTGCCTATTTGTCATTTGTTTGGCTGATACACATACACACACAACCTGATGTACATCACACACAAGCAGGCAAGTGTGCACACACACAAACACATACAGTACGTATGAACACATACACACACACACTGACATACACACAATTCCAATGACCTTGCCGGCTCTGTGATATATATGGACATTTTGCCTCTAATATACAGCTTTTAGTCTACGGCCTGAGAGCCCTGGCTGGTTGTGTGCGTTTACGACTGACAGAAAATAGTGCATCTAAGAACTGGTGAGACAGAAAGGGAAGGAGATTGAGTCTCCCTTTGCCGTCCACTAAAGTCAATGAGTGTGGACTCAAACTGACACCAGCCAGGCATCCACGCAATCTCCCATTAAGTCCACTCTTCTTGTGCATAAGGGGGACTGACACAGTGTGTGTGGATGGAGAAAATCACAGGGTGGTGATGAAAGAAATACACTCAGATGTGTCAGTCAGGGTAGCTCCCTCTAATTTTTCCCCCCAAAATTGCAGTGCCTATCATTGTATTGTCTGGGCACTAGACAGAAAGATTTGGGGAATCACATTTAAGTCTGTGGCAGCTCAGTTAAAGACTCAGTGAAGCTGTCCAAAAAACTTTTTGGAGCTGGTCGAGTCCCGTGCATTGGCTGAGACGCCAGGAAGATGCCAGGGGAATCAATAACAGTGGAATCAATGATATTGCTCTTTGTTATTTTTTTTTTCCACAATTGAACCCAAATCCTGTTGTTTACAAGGCCCGACTGGAGCACTGTTTCTCCAGCATGTCTAATGATCTAGAAACTCATTCATTGGCATTGTGTTTCTTTTGCATTTAAATATCTGTCTATTCATGCTACTGTCTCATAGCACTTTTGAAAGTATTTCAATACTATTTAAACCCTTTCCAGTGAAGGCATGATTTGACAGAATAAGCTTTCACTTCATCAAACAAAGCCATCATGGTATAAACAGTGGATAATGAAGAAGAGGTATATTCAGAAATAAAATGTGACCAGAATCAAATTAATCTTTTGATCAGCTGAGACAAATGTTTATAAAAGCATTCGCACAGCTCACACACATCTATGTATGCAGCCTACGTCTCAAGGCGATGACAGGTCTTTGACAGAGCAATTTTCATCCAGAGTCTCTCTAAAATTAGGACCTGAAGACTTCTGTCTAAGAGAGGAGAAAATCTGAGTCAAGTCAAATACATGGTTTTTTTTTTTCCTATTTCAGATTTAATTTCTGGACAAAGATTATAAAAAGCTTTTCACAGCGGTTCCCCTTTTAGTCTATGTCATCAAAGAAATAAGGCTAAAATACTGGAGGCAAATGTCCCGATACCCTAAGTTTGTGAATGTGCAACGAGAGGGGACATCATCACCTAATATTTTGTCATTTAAATAGGTCTCTGGGTAACCTACATTATGTTTTGTCTGCAGGCCTCTATCCTGCTCTTGCCCCACAGCTTGCAATGTTAGGCTTGTGAGCAAGGAGGCTAAAACCCACACATATTGGAATCTGTTACTGACACGTCTCTTGTAGTCAGTGCTAAGTGGTCTGTAAACATGTAGCCCCTTGCACTTGTTAGCGCAGTTACATACAGTATCTATAGGTAACATTTCAATGTTAACTAAACAACATATGGGCAATTTCGCACAAAACTGTCACATCTAGAACGCCAATACAATGCCATGGTATGGTATGATGTGAATGGTGATTACATACAATTTACCATGGCATTTTGTTAGCACTATGGACGTGACAGTTTGCGTGGAATTGCCCATATTCTATCTTCACATCCTGATGCTATTTTTGGATAATATTGTGATGTTTAAAAAGAAAAATAAAACATAAGGTGTTGGAAAGAAGCTTGCAAAGACACATATGCCTTCATAAGAGAATTTGTGATTAAACAGCATTTGACTCAATTAATGATAACATTAATGTGATTTTTAGGAGGTAAAAAAAAATATGAAAAAGTATTTTGTCTCACACAAAGTAAATAAATGCAATAAACAGACATGAGCTTTGTTGAATGTTTTGCATGCATTTATCATCAATCCTTTTTTACCGTATTATTTAAATGAAATAACATTTCTTTAACATTTAATTACTTGTACTGTTGGGATAGGACAACTTTACCTAGAAAAAAACAAAATGATAAAAGAGTAAAAACTACTGTGAAGCAATCTCACCTTAACCTCTTATGGCTTATGGAATCACACTCAGAAAGAACACAGACATAATGAACGTTCTCCACAGAACACTCAGGGGTGCATGAAGTGCAGAATTTACAAATATCATCTGTGATATACATTATTGCATTTGCATTGCATTTATGCATTTAGCAGACGCTTTTATCCAAAGCGACTTACATATTTGTAAACTATCAATTATATCAGGGCCAGTCTCCCTTAGACCGACTTAGGGCTAAGTGCCTTGCTCAAGGGCACAACAGTGGCAGCCAGGATTCGAACCTACAATCTTCCAAGCTACCTGCAGGCTAGCCAGGTTCCTTAACCAGCGGCGCCGCTAGAAATTTTGGGCCCTATGACAGAAAATTATTTTGTGCCTCCCAAACATTGATTATAATATTAAAATCTCTAGGGCCCCCTATCAGTGCCAGGCCCTTGGAATCATCCTAACTTTTCCCCCCCTGGCGGCACCCCTGTCCTTAACCACTATGCCACCACCACCCATTAACATTATTTATTCATTCAGAGGGGAAGATGGATCTTTCCACCCATGTGACACTTATTTGAACTCTATAGAAGAATTCTCAGAGCCAACAATATACTCAATGTGTTAGATATAAGAGTTATCAGTATTTTATCATTAATTTATTTAGTCTTTGCACAAACTCAGCCAGTACAAGTTGAAGTATATGTTTCTTGAGCATGTGTGCCAGCTGCGTGCTGATCCAATATAGATCTCAATATAAATCCCTATGACTCACTTTACTAGAACTTTGCCTTTGCTCAGAACTTTTCAAATGGTTCTTTTCAGAATGGTTCAAATCATGTGAGGAACAACAGAAACACACACACACACACACACACACACACACACACACACACACACAGTCAGAATGCTTCAGCACAATGTCTGAGAAATGCTCAGCTGTGTTTTACATTTATCTTGTCTTACGGGTAACGTGCCACAGGAGAGGAACACACACAAATGTAATTATGTCTACAGGGAATTTAAAGATGTAGTATAGGGCTTGGCTCATTCACCTCTGTGCAGTTTTCCAGGGGTTTCTTTCATGAGTAGTGCAGACATCTCCACTGTGTGTGCAGTGCTATGTCTTTGATCATCATGCCATGACTACACATATAACAAATGCAGTGCTGGTGTATGAAACATATGTAAAGTGGAAACTTGACTGTATAGAGCATTGATATCTTGTACATGAGCTGAGATAACTTTATAACTGAAATGAAGTCTAAAAATGGAAAAAGAGGAAAGTATTCAGCCGGAATGGTTTCTTTCCTGATACACATTCTTGACTTGGAAATAATTCTGGATCATTACGAGAAACAATTTCACAACTCCATTAAAATGTTTTTAGTGAAATGGGAATCCACAATCCATTAATCAATAAAAACAGACCAAATTTACCGGCAGCAATTAATGATGCAGACAACATCAAGAGGACTGGCAGTTATAAGCACACCTGCTGCTGTGCATGCAAAAGACACTGTTCAAAAACTGCCAAGGAATTTTATACTGGAAGAAAGACATGTAACCATAACATGAGGTAAACTATAGTTTTCTTGGACTTCATAGGAAATGAACCAGGGTTCATTCCCTCTATTAGTCTCTGACAATAACTGCTAACATTTCCATGTTTTATGTGTTACGCCTTAATAAAAGTCAAAATGAATAAGTGAAATGAATCATTGGACAACTCTAGTGCACATCAATGGCAACAAAAACAAAGAATCTCCTTTAAACTCAGGCTAGCTTCTCTCTCAAGTGAATATGCAGAAGACTTTCTTCACCTCATGTTGCGATCAAATTCCAAGTCACGTCTTTGGAAACAATTCCAAACTCTTCCAGTGGGGAATGCGCTTTTATAAATGAACCAAATAAGAGCGTGTCTTTAAAGAGCCGACACAATTCTCAGACCAGTGTTTAAAGGCTTGGGTTAATCAATATATTCTGTTTCTTTTTCACAGATACTGTGGTCATGGCAGTGATGATAAGAACCATTTTCTCTCCTTTTTTGTCAAAAAAGCATCAAAATGTATTTCCCTGCAGGTAAATGGGTTATAAACTTGTTTCTGTATTGATCTGTCTCCTTATGCACCTTCATCTTGGTTCTGCTGATGTAGTCCAAGTCCGTGGGGAAATAAGAGACAGAAGAACACAGCCTTAGTTGATGCTGATGTAACTGAGGTGTGCGTGTTGGGGGGGGTTGTTCTTTTGTGTTGTGAGCGTGTGTTTGTGTGTGTGTGGCGGAGTTCTTTTGCTATGCTGTGTTGCGAGTGAGTGAGTGAGTGAGTGAGAGTGAGAGTGTGTGTGTGTGTGTGTGTGTGTGTGTGTGTGTGTGTGTGTGTGTGTTGGGAAGGGCGTGGAGGGGGTGTTTGTGAAGCCTTTCTCTCTACATTTGCCCTAAATTTAGAAGGGGGGAGGGGACTGATACACACAAAATCAGAATCACAGAGTGAGACCACTACATTGGCAGCACTTTAAGGTCAGGCCCCCATCCAGACAACGCTTCCTGGTCTCCTGCTCAGCCGCAGAGACTCGTAGTGCCTAAAAGTGTGAGGCGTGGAGCCTGGAGGAGGTTTTTATAATAAGCAGGAGAGAAGATTGCATTATAAGATCTAAGATGTGCTGGGCAGAAAGTGATTATCCTGCTTTCAAACTGGAGACGAGGGAAGAGGAAATTGGGTTAGGTTTAATTACCTTGTTTTTATTCACCGTTAACCTTGAGAAGGGGAGGGCCCTATACTTAAGGCTATTAACTAATAACTTCTCGCGATGTGATCTGTCTGTAAGTAGCAGAAGTTTTTTGTAATGGATTTGCGCCGCGGCAGATGGTGCAGGTCGTGTCCTCCGTATCTAATAAGGAAATCTGAACACACTGCTGAGAATGTGGTTTAGAGCTTATGGACAAACGAAATGGAATTGTCTCCTGTGTGCCAGACATTATTTATTACATACTTTGCTGTGTTCTGTTTTAAAACAACTCTGATATTTCACCTACCTGATATCACATTACATCATGCGAGTGAACAAGACCGAGCAGCATGCACTGAATACCGCCCTCAGACTTTGAGCGAACTATTGTTTTGCAGGCATTACCAGCCATAAGATTTTATGAATTATGATATTTACTGCAAACACTACTCATTTAGAAGCCGTTCCTTTGTCTGATCCAGTCCTTAATTGGTGTTGATATTTTCCACTATCAATTCCTACCTGAAGCATATTTATGGTTGAAGTATCTATGAGGATGATTTTGTTGCCTTCAGGAGGTCTGCTCTCTAGTCCACTACATTTTGTCAAATAGTCCACTACAATTTTATGCTTAAAGTCTAAAATGTTTATGATTTAAGCCACTGATAAATGAAACTTTGATTAATGTAAAAGGAAGTGGCTGAGATGGCTGACATAGGATTGTTTAAACAGAGATGATTTAATCCATAACAAAGAGAAATCACTGCAATAGCACAAAAGGCCTCAACACAAGACGCTATATCTCAAAGCTTGAGGCACTGACTGCCAAAGCTCCATTTGATTCAGTTACATGACGAAACTCTTGTTCTCATTACAGCTCTGAGATACAAACTGCATGATACCCAATATCAGATTCTCATGGGAGAAGACCTTTAATAATGTTTCAACTGAGAATGCGCCTGTAAACTAATTTATTTATCTGAGCTGATATCAGCAATGAATTGTGAGTGACGTGTGTTTGTGTGTATGCCTTGATATCTCTTTCTTGTTGTGACCATCAATATAAATATCATCACACAACAAGGATGCACATTTTTGGGATGTGTTTCAATACCCTGCCAGTGACTGAGTCAGGAACTATGAAAGTGGAAAAACACTTTCCCCTTATTTCCCCACTACTCATGAAACCTCAGTGCCCACTAAGCCATTAAAATCAGATGACAAAAAAAATCAAATTTTTAATATAAACAATTAAAAATGCATTATATTATTGTATTATTTCCGTGATAAACACTGATCTATTGATCAATAATATTATTCCCAATAGTCATTTAAGTTATTTAACAGTCATTTAAAATAAAATTTAAAAAGTCAAATTAAATTAGAGATCATCAGTGAGGAACACGGCCCACCTGCTGTCTGGTTTGTTCATACAGGGCTTTTCTTGAAGCTTGCCTCCTCCTTTAAAAATAGTCAATACATCTGTACAAGGGTCCTGTAAGCAGCAGAGTGTTCCAGCATTTTCCATCCAGTGGGGATGTTGTAAAACACAATCTGAAAAGGCAAGGCCCCCAATACCACCATCAACAATAAGGACCACCATCTCTCTTCTAAGTGGCTTCATAGCTTTAGGCCATACATACCTACATACATAACATACATATGTTCTAACATTCAGAGAAAGTAAAGGCTATCCACAATGTTTCAACAAATGTAATTCTCTAAATAGACTTAATATTATGCATTAAGTATTTACTATACTTACACTATACTAAATAAATAAATATACTAAAATTATTTATTAGAACAGTATAAGCAGAATGCTGGTGTTTGCATGTGAGGATACCATCCCATAAACAAAGAATGCATATCAACATAGACCTACATGTCCGTGGCCGCCTGTATGAATACTGCATGGAAAATACAGAAGAGGACTGAATTAATAAGATTGAGTGAAAATAATATATAACATGCAGTTGTATTGTTCAGATGTGTGCATGTGTTTGTCTTATCTTCTCAGGTGTCAGAATTTAATTCTCTTTTGTAAGTGGCTTTGGATAAAAGCATCTGCTAAATGCATAAATGTAAATGTAAATGTAATTAATACTTACATTATTCTATAGCAATACCTTTGTTTTATACATTTTACCTCCTGATTTCTTTTTGTCTGACTATTGAGTCATATGCCTTTGCCTCTTATCTCATATCATTCCTGCTCCTGTTCCCTCATTCCTGATTCAGAGGGAACAGACGGGAAGAGGAATTTGGGCCACAAATGTCAGGGAGTGTGATGTATTATCCAAAGGTTCAAACGTGTCTCCATGAAAACTGAAATAAGACAATATATTTTTTATTTTGACACCAGGGTATGGCTGGGCTTTAGGATTAGCTTTTGCGGTGGAATTGAACTGAATTCCCATATTGTCATTAAGTACAATAAAATTCAGGTACTGCTGCTTAGCCCAAGGATAAAATGAGCAGGTCCTTCCTTTGTGTATGCGCACACTGTAAAGCAAATGGTATATCAGAAGGAAGGTTACAGAATGTACCAGTGAATGTGAAGAGAATGCGATAAGAAACAGTGAAGAAAAAGTATGCAAAAGCATGCATTCTTTCAAAAGAACAAAATCAAACGAGGTATGGAACAGTCAAGCTCTATTTCCATCGAAATTGTCTGCCTTTTCCACTTGTTCATTGCTCTGTCTCTCCATGCAAACTCAGAGAATGGCTTTCATTGAGGTGGCCTAGGATTAGCTTTCAAGCTTTGATGTTTCCTTTGGAGAACACGCTGTTGGTTCGCTTGTTTTTCTCTCCCATCAAATTGATTTTGTTCAGTGGGGATGATTGCCGATGTAGGGCTTATTTTTTCTCCTCACCAGCCCATGCAATATCAAGCACCACACTGGGACAAAACATCACACAGTTTTACAAGGTAAAATTTGAAAGTGACTGCCAATTAATGAAACTGTCAACAAGCCCAGCTGAGTAATGTGTGGACGGGGACAGTGGACTGAAAATTACAAATCAAGGCACTGCTGGTGTTAGAGACTGCGATCCAAGCTGTGGAACTCACTTTGCAGTTTGCAGTCAAAACCTTGACTTAACATGCCAACTGCCCCAATGCCAACATTTATAACTTGCCCTGTCTCTGATAGGCCTGAGCATTAGGCTTACTTTACTTGCCTCAGTGATTTCACCCTCAGTGAGAGGATCCTTGAGCAAAGTATTTTGATTCACTCTGGCAAAAATGTACCACTTATATCTGTTTTTTTTTCCCTTTCAATGACAGTTACTTTGGAATGATAAGACAACCAGTCGGTTTAAGACAACATTGTGAAAAGTACACTCATTTTTCCCTCAAGGCAAAGTCAGAGCTCATAATTGCAATTTAAAATGACTTTCATCAGAAAGCATTGAAATCACTCATTAATGTCTGTGCACAATCCTGGGTATGCAGACTCTGAGAGACTTCACTAGTATTCCAACACCAGTGTGTCAGGGTTTAGCCAATTAATCTGTAAAGTTTGTTCTGTACGTCATATTAAAAAGCATCTGTGCGTAAAGGATTTATTTTGACATGCGAAGATCCCAAAAAGCAAACTTAAGCCTTGTTTTCCCTCTCTCTCTCTCTCTCTCGTTCTCTCTCTCTCACTTTCTTTTGCTCTCTCTCTCTCCCTCCTTTTTCCTTTCCTTTCTCATTAAATCAGATGGTCTGGACAGTCTGTGGTCTTGCATATCAATAATTAATCATTGGCATGCATATTCAGTAAAAGAATCTGGACAGCTGCAGTGGGCCAGGCCACAGAGTATTGGAGAGGAGACGCTGCCCTGCGTGTCCTGGCCTGTGCCATCCTGTTCCCCGAACTCCACCGTGCATGTAATATCATCACTGATGGCTCAATTTCAAAACCTCGCATTTGGAGAGGTCCACTTGACTTAAAGGCACCGAATGACGCATGTAACAAAGCACATAACAGCAATTTTTGTAGTAAGCTAAGCTAGGGCACAGTACAATGTATGTCTGTGCAGATACAGACAGGCTAACAAAAGTGGCAATCATGCAATTAGCCTACCCAGAATCATTAGTGCCAAACTACCAATGGGCTCCTCGATTTTGGCAAGGGCTTTTGGACAGTAGCTATTGCTATTTGACCCAAGCGCCGGTTGAATAATATAATTTGTCTGCATGACCAAGTGTTGCTAAGTAACGGTTGCAATTTTATTATCATCAGGACTAATCCAGCAGTCTGTGAAAGTCTGTTCAGAAAGCCTAAATTCTGCGATAGTGAAGTCTATTCATCTGCCCACTTCCCAAATTTGGTAGTATATTAAAAAGTAAACTAAAATATTACTGCAACTTTTCAATGCTACAGAATGGAGGTAATGTTGAAAATGACACAGCAGTCAGAAAGTTTATACTGAGTGACTTGTGCAATGGAGGATCTCACAAGCCACCAAGCCACATCTGGCATTATTCAAAGACTGATAGACCCTTCCCTTTTCATCCAATTACAGACAGACTTAAATCTAAGGCTTAGATCTAATGATCTCATTTTAGCTGGGGAACCATGATGAGATCTCTCAGTGGCCAGAAATGTGATACGTCTTCTCCTGTTCCTCCTTCTATGGACCCATGTCGCTGCAGCCAATTTTAAAGGAATTTAAATAAAGATAAAGAAAAAGTAATCACATGTTACAAACGGACATTTTGATGACATCCAATAAGGATCTGATTCTGCTACACTGAATAGGAATCTTATTGGCTGTCATTAGTTACATCTGTACTCACCTTGCTACTTCCTGGAAAATTGGCTGCTGTGACATGGGTCCATACTTCTCTTTGTCAGGCATTTAAAACTGTAGATGCACACAAAATTCAACTGCAAGCATGACTTGAAATCATCACTTGACCGGTATAAAGTAATGAATACTTTTGATAACCTCCCCTTGGTAATTCACCACAGGGATTTGCATGCAGAAAGAACTGTAGCGTCCACTGCATGCTTAGCCTTGACAATCCTGCCAACTGCATAACGTTTTAGCTACATTTTCACCTTCACACATTGTTTTTTAAGGCTTTAACCTTTTGAAAACCTGCACTGCCTCATCAGTTTTGCACGTCCTTTTTATGGAAATGTTAAGAGACCAACAGTCAAAACAGTGACAAACAAGCCAGCTTCATTCAGCTACCACCCCTGTATTTCTCCAGACATGTCCATCAAAGCCCAAAGCTAGCATTTAGAACAATCGATGGAAATATTTGGTCACTCTACCCCACAGCACACTACAAGAGTACCTGTCACTTCTAACTAGATGTAGACACTGAGGCATCATTTCTCAACTATTTCAGTGACAGCTTTGTGTAGTAGTGCACCCAAGTGGCCTTTACTCCTGTACTCTTGTTTTTGCGAAAGAAAAAACAGAACTGCTATATCCAAGTCTGTTTTTTTCACAGGTCTCCATTTTTAAAAATGAGGCTAGACTAACAACTGAGAATGTGATACAAATACAATGACTGGTACACTGTAGGCTATGTTGTAGTTGTAATAATACACACATCCACAAAAGTGCAGTGATCCACAGCTTTAATTCCTCAACATTAAAAACAAATACTACCCTATGAGAAACACATATCTTTAAAGTCACCTGCAGCAAATACAGCATACATTATTCAGAAACGTGGACATCTAAAGAAAGCCTTTTAAACATGTCAAGTCACTCAAGCTCATAATAAATAGCTGGGTGACCTCAGCTGTTTTACTTTAAAATGAAGTGCCACAGCTGGCAGACCTCTGGTTTGCAAGATGCCATGGGGTCTACATCTGTTGTTTCCTGTCCAAACATCAATTCAGGGCCATTTTAGCTCCCACTCTGTGCTTGGGGTAGTGGAAAAATGCTACTGTGCTACTGCTGGCTTTCGAACAGCCTTAACAGTAAACAAGAGCTGAACTTCCATGACTCAAACACAGACAGCTACAGCTGTGAAGGGATGCTTTGGGGCAGATGGTTGGGAGCTTATTCTCGTTGCTTTGTTCACTGTTCAATGGGGCTCCCTATCTTTCCTTCCTCTCTTTGCTTCTGATTCCTCTGCCAAGTCTGATGGGGGTGGAGGGGATCGAAAAGCCTAGCTGTGGTCCCACTCCACCTTTTTCTGTCAGACCTGGTGCCATCTATCTAAGTACTGGCATGTCAGGCAGGCTCCAAGCAGCCGGCCTCAGCGCATCTGCTTCCCCAGAAGCGGAAGTCGCCAGAGTTAATTGGATTATAGGTAGATGCCAATACAGGCCGACATGGACAGGTGAGCAGCTGCCAGCTCTTTGAGAGTTCCTGCCTGACACCATAATCAAAGGCATCAGTAATCAAAGTATTGTGAACTCAGCATGAAATCATGATGGAGCGAGGCACTCTCCATTGAAATATTTTGGCAAGTCACAGTATACAAACATGAGAGAAGAGAAGAGGGCCCTCTGGCTAATTCAATGTAGTATTGTATTGTGTTGTTTCACACTTTGTGCCAGTGATATAGTTGCAGCAGTTGTTGCATCCATAGATCCAGTAAACGCTGTTAAAAAAGAGGAAAGGCACACAGAAATATTTGTGTATATTGTGTATGTAAAGAATATTTGTAGAGATGTTCAAAATGCAACCAGACCACTTCTTTTTAATCCACCACATAAAAAAAAGTTTTTTGTTATTGTCTTTTGACATCAAAGCAAAAGGAGTGATTGTGTATGAATAAAAGCCAGCATGGGGGTGATGTTGGTGGTTGCTTTAAAAGAGACCACAACATGAAGCCCTCCTCCTGTTTCTTCAGCATTTCAAACAAAGCTTTGCAGAAGTAATGCCGTTTCTAGTTGATTATCCCTCACCTCCTGTAGTCTGTGGTTGCTATGTAAAAAAAAAAAAACATACTACAAGAACTGCTGCCATGGAAATACACCCCTTACTTTTTTCATAAATAGGAGTACCAGAGACCTCTGCTGGTGAAAAGTAATTGGATGCAACCATTCTCACGCATGCATGGATCCAACCATTCTCATTTGAGGGCTTCTCAGATTGTCTGTCCTGTTTGCATTCATTGTCCACTTTACCTTGATCTCATTGTAAGACGGCACCTGGTAAAGGTAAGATATAGGCTAAAGATGAATTCATAAGGTCTGTAGGAAAGTCAAATGTTTTATTAAGCAAACCCTACACCATTTGCACTTACTGTAGGCGGGCGTTACCGATTGTCGATTACTGATGTCAAGTTGATTGGTGGTTGTTTACTGGTGCAAGGAATTGTGGGGCATCATTTACTACCCTGTCTTTAAGGATACATTGCATTAGTGTATCCAGTCTAAAGGTGCTTTGAAAGCAAGCACTGATGCACTCTTTCAAAGCAATTAGAGAATCTACAGCCCTTACCACTTCATATTTACAGGTCATTTAATTCCAAAATAAAACCTTCTTTTCAAAAGTATATTTGGGCTCTTTCATCTTTAACTGATTAAACAGCAGTACTGCCCTACAAAGCCAAAGTAAAGTATATGAAAACAACGAAACTGATAGTGAAGTTTAAACACTATCCTGTAAAATGTGTTGTAGGTCATTGACTAGTTCATCATTCATTCAGTGCCTACTTACTTTTTTATGCCTATTAATTTTGGCCCTTGAGCTGACCTATGATGCCAAAATTCACCAAAAATGTAGATATTGTGCTTTGCCTTTGACCTTGGCGGCAGAAATAAATTTTGAGATACTGTATTGTCTTATTCAAAAGCTATGAGCTCTTAAAGTTGGCCTACATAACAACTTTTTACAATAAATGCAAAATGTATCACCCTCTTGGGAGGACAGCATGAATTGCAAACCTCTTTTGTTCTGTTTGTTTCGATAGTGTGACACTGTAGACAATGTGAACGTGTTTACATGACATTTCTGGAAGGTGCAAACCCCTCAAAAATGTATGATACAGACGAGACAATGAGCTTTGATCCCAGGGCCTAGCTAACAGCTAATGTTCATGCTCACAACAGCATATTTTTAAGTAACAAGATGTAAGAGTGCTGAACACTTACTATTTTAAAACTTTGCCGAAGTATAGTCAGTGAGGGCAGGTACATGCTGAAGATGCTTTAAGGTGGTAAGTTGTTTTATTCAAAAGCTACAGGCTCTTAAAAATGGCTTAAATACTTATTTTCCCCTAAAAGTGTCAACTATTGTCCTGTTGGAATTGGGTTAACATATCGATCAAGGTGGCATACAACTTACTGATACAGAAACTGGGTTGCACCTTCCAGATGTCACTTAATTGTAACAAAATGTTGGCTTGTAAACTTTACATAGATAGATAGATAGGTAGATAGATCGATAGATAGATGGATCCAAAAAGGATGATAAACAAGAAAAACTGTAGGCCTATCTAACACTTTCAAGTTGTATATCGTGTGACATGCTATTGGAACAAACAGAAAAAATGGGTTTCCAGTTTATGCTGTCCTTCCAAGTGGGTAATGAATTTTGTATTTTTATGTGATAATAATTGCTATTTAAGCCAACTTTAAGAGCGTGTAGCTTTTGAATAAGACAAAATACTGTCTCAAAATTTCTTTGGTCTGTACTTTTCCTCATGGACTAAAGGTCTGTGAAGGCAATCCACACTTGCATACATGAGAGAAACACATACTCATCCTGTTCTATAGGACTACATTAGCTTGCACTACAACACCTACCTTTCTCTTTATTATTCCAGGTTCAAAGCGCAATTCTACAATCAAAAACGCAAACTACAGAAACATTTGACCGCATTGTCTGAAGAAACAAAGTGAATGAGATGGATTGTGTCAACCACCAATGAAAAGCTCGAACGTATTGTTTCCCAGAATGCCATCTCAAATTCCAGGCGCCAAGGAACGCAGGCGAATCGTTGCTAGCGAAGTGTTACTAGTATGTACCTCGGTAAAATAATGTTAGCTAGGTGACATTAACTTGTGTTGTAAAATGATTTTGAAAGCAGTATTGTTTTAATATTTATCATATTTTGTTAAGCATCGCGTGTTAAAAAGTAGGGGGTCCACCTGTTGCTGATGTTCTGATTTTGCAGGTTTTCTTTGGATAGCATCAGGTAGGCAAAACAAAATTAACATTATTTGGCTTAAATATATTTATGAGCTGGCATTTAAGGCACAACTACCACACATAAGCCTTTAGTTTTGGGTCATCTTCAATAACGTTTCCTTCCTCTTTTCTGTCCTTCATCGCATGGCGAACAAGTCTCCTTAGCAGTTCACTGAGCTACCACTCAGTAGCCCAGTTGGCTATCACCATAGCTAGCGATAGCTTTATGACAACGTCGAATTTGTAACACAACATTTAACGTTAGCTGTCTCAGTTAATAGCTGTGGCTTTCAAATGTGAGAATTGGCCGATTTTATCCTGTACTCGAGTTGGTAACGTTTAGCAGAAAGTAAGCAATTAAACTAGAGAAATATCACGAGTGAATGATCTCTAAATGTACACCCACCTAGTACTTACCATGAGCCGTGTTGCGTAACGTGGAGGCGGTAACCATTGACAGTAAAGGAAAGTGGTGATGCCTGTGGGTAATGTTAACATCGATAACGTTGTTTTGAACAGTGACGTAAGATAACATTAGTTGGGTGAAGTAACTTAGACATTAACTGGTGAGCTATTTATATAAACAGCTGCTTTTATGAAAATTTAGCTGTAGAATTTTGAGTGAGTGGGGATAACGTTAACGTTACTCAAAGATAACGTCTTTTTTCTCAGCATTAACGCCATTATCTGTTTCGTTCTCGTGCATTTATTTAGACAGGATTCTTATGCAAACTGTGGTGCTAACGTCAACGTTTTACAGCCATGTTTGTAGGTTAGTAAGGGTCTGTGAGCCATTCCTCGACCATTTACCACCTGTTTTGCACTGCTCTACAGCCCTGAACTGAAGCTTGCGTTATAGGCCAACTTTTGCATTGCCACTTGCAGGTACAAAGAAGGCCTGATTATGACCAAAAAAGAGAGCTCCACAATCCTGAAAGGTAATGTCACTTACAGTCATAGTTGTATCATAGGATAAGCTCTGGTGATATCCTAACGAGTTTCAGCATTAGCAGCAGCTGTACTTTCTGCACCAGAGCATTTACGTCACATGTGTTTTGCACATATCAGTATGTTTATGTTCCTTGTTCTGAAGTCAGTAAATTGTAATATTTTTTATGTCAAATTTTGTTTCAAACCTGTCTTGATAACCATATAAATGGTTAATTTCCCACTTTTTGAAATGGTGTTTCCTTCCCTTTTTTGTAGATGTTGTGGCCTTTGTTGATGTTTGGTCCACCAGTAAAAGAGAAAATTATTCTGAGGGATTCATGCAGCAACTTGCGGAAATGGGAGCAGAAGTAAGTACACTTTTATTTTCTTGCAGTTCAACTAGCCTGTTGGGTGCATCATTTTACAAACAGGAAATGCCTTAAAGGAGAAATCTGGTGTGAATCAATTCATTGGCTTGTTGTTTGAGTGACTTGTTGTCACTGAGTGCTGTCGGAAGGAAAAAAAATGAAAATTTGATACAACATACACAGAATAGCAAATTGCAAATTGACAACTACCAGTAACTGAATGGGGTACAGAGACACACGTCCACAAACCGTAGGGCTATGGATGATTTACACTGGATTTCCCCTTTACATTATGGAGCATATCTACATAGAAAGATGAGTCTAAATTTAATTAAATGGCATTCATTTAGAATTCAGCAAAGGGGTCTGTTTGTCTAGATTGTGCATATTCAATGCTTTGCTGCTGTCAGCTTGTCTACTGGTTTCCCCAATTGTGCGCTTGACTATTGTGAGCTTACCTCGACTTAGTGATGCAGTGAATAGGAATGTGCTAAATCAAGCTAAAATTCCTCTACCATTTGAAAGCGGCACCTTCAAAATCAAAAGTCAACGTGAGCTAGACTATACAACAGGAAATACACAGCTGAATTTAAAAAAAGTCAAGTCAATGTGTTAACATAATCACAGAAGACAAGTGCACTGTAAGGCTAAATTTACTGAAATCCACGTTTTCGTCTGGCCTGTGTCAGGCCTACACAAAGACTTACTGTTTGCCGTAGGAGGCCAGTGACCATTAAGCGCTAGCTTTAGGACTTGACTCTCACTCGAACAACAGGAAGTATGAGAATGAGGTTGCTGGTCAGAATGCTCTCTGTAGTGCCTCTTTAGAAGGTTATGGGACGGAAGGGAGTAGGTTTGTTCTATTCATCCATTGCAAAAAGGGAAGGTGCTGCTGTACCCTCTTGATAAGGGAGGTGGTGTTGTAGACCTTGCCAGAGGACACATTATAAGGTAAGATTAGTGGCTTAGCAGGGTATGTTGCCTCTGAAGCTACGGTTTGCAATGGCACAGGGCTGGTTATTATTGAACCTAGCTAGACTTATACTGTCTACTGGAACCTGGCTATATTGATGACTGCTGTCATTGCACCAGGGGGTATTCCAATCAGGCAGATAGGTGGCCAACCTGGGAAAGTTAAGTTAGAGGTAGTGGTTAACCTGACAATTGGCTACTAACCCAACTAGCTAACTAACCCAAGAAATCAGCTACTCTATAAGGATGTTTACCACTTCTTCTATCTTAACTTACCCACGTTTATCACTTAACCACCTCCATGGAATTCCCCACTAGTTACTAGTCCTCAGATTACTAGGTCAGGGTTTGTTCAGCCAACTTAGAGGTTTTATGTAACTTGTGTTGTAGTAGGCTTTTGGCTACCCCTCTGGTCATCTGTTGCACTCCCTATACCCCTCTGGTCATCTATGCACTCCCAGAAACTTGGTGCGTCTCACTGCCATGTGCCACCTGAAGTCAACATCTTGTTGACAGGTTGTCATTGTCACACTAGATAACAACCTCCCTCTGCAGGCCGAGTTGTCGTTGTTGCAATGCTGTTGTGACCCATCGTTGTTGTCACCTGTAGAATTGGGAACTGAAAATATGTTCCAGATTAGAATCATAACAAAATATGGATACTGTACTGGGTACCAAATGTCTTCCAGAATTCATCCTAGTTTCTGCTTAGAAGTTTCTAAATTACAGACTACATATAACCTGACAAGCCATCCTATAACATCAATGTATAGTCTGGGCACGACCAATAGACTGGGCTCAATCCTAGGGACAGAATCAGCGGTTGTCTTTCAAACTGGATAGCGCTACGACCAATCACAGCAACGTTGACAAAACAGCAAATATCCTACATCCTTCTTTGAAATGCCTTTTTCTGCTCAACTTACAAAGAAAAGCCCAAGTCTAACTCCTCCAAAGTCAATGCCAAAGCCGATTTAAACGACTGCTATTCTTTGGCCACTGTTGATAGCCCTGTCGTTATCTTGCTTAGCTTGGTAAGACTTTATGATGCATGGCTAGACTTACCTGCTGAGCAAAACTATTTACTACCGCTAGGGTGCGTCTAGATTTCTAGGCTAGCCTACATAGGCTATCTGCAAGGACATCTGCGACTGTCTGTCAGATGACTGTCAGGCAAGTTGTGTGCTGCTTTTGCACTTCAGTTGCAGTTTTACTACCATTACCATGGTATGACTAAATATACAGATATCAAATCATTTACCTCTCATTTTTTATCAGATAAATGGAAGTCTGAAGGAAGTGGCTAAAACAGTAAAATACTTGTTGGGGTTTGATGGGTGCCAAAACACCAAAGTTTTGGGCTAGCCTAACCTTTTGTGAGTTTCCTTGACACTCCATGCAAAGATGGCAGGCTAACTCAAAACTGGCTTATGGGATTAATTTGAAATTAAAACACACAAAGTTAACAAACTGCTGGATTGATGAAAATGATGAATGCAACATTTTTTTTTTCTTTTTGTAAAATTTGACTTCAAAGTTGAAAGTGGGCTCAAATGGTACACCTACCCTACCATTTTTGCCATCTGAACATTTGTCCTCTTTAATACGCTTGGCAACTTCAGAATGGATTCATGCAAGTTAGAACAGTGTTTGATTGATTAGCCAATCACTGTGTGATTTGGAAAGTCTGAACTTCACTACTGTTTAACAAGCTTGCTAAATAATGCCTATTCATCCATCTACACAATCAGTTTTGTGAGGAACGAGGGAGTGCACATGAATGTAACTACTGTCTAATATTTAATCATAATATATATATGTATTTTTTTTAAATTATACCCTGGCTACGCATAATTACTTGTTGCAACCCAATGAACTAGCCTACATAATGTAACTATTGGAATACGGCTCAGAGAAACAGGCTTCACATTGCGATCTCCTGCGCTGTTGCTGGTGACTCGTGCCAATCACCCACTTTCCCATGCTACTCACCAGCTGTCTTGTGCCACTTGCCTACAGCCCTACACACTGTCCCACGCCCCTGGCACACTGTCCTGTTCACTGTCTTGTGCTACTTTCTTGTGACTCGCCTATTGTCTCATACCACTTGCATACTGTCTTTCACCACTGTACTGTCAGTTGCTACTGTCAGTACAATTTTTGCTCCTACTGCCTCTCCTGATGCAAATCAACCGATAGCCCTGTTGTTCAAGAGCGTTTAGTGTTGTCAGTACGTAAAAGAATGAGAATTTGGTTCAACATAGAATGAATAGTAGAATGACTGCTAATGCTTACCAGTGTGAGTGTAGAAACTCAGTTTTCTATGCTCCCATCAGTTAACATCAGCTGTACTTTCAGCTTATAATGTCATTGGGTTCATTTTTCTTCTTTTTCAGGTGTCCAGGACTTTAAATAAAAATGTCACCCATGTGATCTTCAAACATGGACACCAGTCAACATGGAAAAAGGCCCAGAAAATGGGAATAAAGCTTGTGTCTGTCCTTTGGGTGGACAGGTAAGAGTGAGATGAAACCACCATTGCTTACTGACACTTTCACAAATGGGTATTGATTAACCTGATGCTGTGGTCTGCCACTCATACGTTCCAGGGCAGTTAACATTTTCGTGTTGAAATGTACTAAAAGCAGATCTATAAACCTTTCAACCTTTTCCCCTACCATTTTCAGTCTTAAGTGTGTTTGATGGTTTTCACCCATTTGAGAGTATAATTTGTGTTAAAATATGCCTTTAACTTGGAAGGACATTCAAAGGTATCACATCCTTGACTTGTCTAGAGTTGTGCCAAAATACCCATTACTGCAGCTTATCACAAATATATATAGTGGCATACAAAGGTCTGGGCACCTATAGTTAATATTTGATTGGCTGTGAAAAGCTAAGCAAGTATAGAACTTGATTTATTTATTTCCTTTATTGCATCCTAAGTGAATTTCCATCTTACAGGTTTTAAAAAGGTGGGTAACACCACACCTTGGCAAACATCACAATTTTGCGTTTATTTTGTAGCCACCTAACAATGTGTCAATTTCAACTTCAAAAATTGGACCCCATTTTTATTTGAAAAGACTTGTGATGTTGCATACGCATTGCTGGTGATTGGCTTGTTTCTTCAAAGTTACAATTATTTTAACTTTATTACCCATATCATGTGCGTATCGTATTGTGTATTTTGCCTGAGATCACTGAATTACATGAACATGTAACTCAAGTCAATCTTATGTTTGAATGGGACTTGTTGTAGTGAGCTCAGAGCACAAACTCAGAGTATTGGTATGTCAGGAGAAGGGATGGGTGATATGGCCTGAAAATTAACTACAATATTTCATTTCTTTTTTTTTTTTGACTAAAACTAAAAGTAAAACCAAATCTGCTTGAGCTTCTCGAGGTATTCCATTATGGATAGTCAACTGTGATTTGGCTTCTTGTATCGTCTGGTAGAAGCCATCCTCTTTTCGTTGTTAGCTTTTAATTAAGCATATTTTGTGATGCTTGCTCTTAGGCTTTGCTGATATTTACCCGAGTCCGATCTCTACGATTATTGTTTCCCCTGCCACTGCCTCCAAGTATGATCGGTACACCGCTGTACTTAACAGTTGGAGAGGTCTTCTTTTCATGAACGCCTCCACACTCAAATAAGATAATATTAATTTTGCAGCAATCTTTTTTTTAATGAGTTTGATATTTAGTCATATCATATATATTTATAATGCGTTAACACACCAATTGTTCCAAAGTACAGTTGAGTTTAAACAAATGGAATGGAATCACATGGAATGTGGTGCCTTGTATTGACTGTATATTTTCCCAGCAAATTGAATATGAACATATAATTTACAATGTTATGCTCTGTGATTTTTGCAGGCTCTGACATTTGCATCAGTGCAAGTTGATTGTTTTAAAATAATCCCTTACTGATTTATTTTAGAACAATCAACGAACAACTTGTAAGAAATCAGGTGAATTTCCAAACAAGTACAGTAATTTCCCTAATATAAGCCGCACCATGTGTAAACCCCAGGTCAGTGCTTTATGCAAACTAAAAAAAAGAAACCATGTATTGATCACACCCTTGTATCACCCTCAATTAACTAAACATTACCTACTGAATTAGATCAGATCAAGTAGAATGATGAAAAGAAATGCAATCCTGTATGCAGCCCTCACCCATGTATTAACCTCATAGAGGAAGAAAGTTTGCTAATTCAATGTATTACCCTCAGTTAATAATCAAATTACAAAATGCACAAATAAGTAAATATCAAAAATCCAACTTTATTGTCCAACAGGACAAACCACCAGGTCCCATATAATGAAGCCATCCATGGCAGTTCCCCTGCCTACCACAAGATGTCCCTGTTGGTCAAATCTTGAGTCTACCTCATGAGTTCCTTGATACTTTGGCCTTAATAAAGCACTGCCCCTGTTTCTGCAGGTGTAGAAGTGACGGCCTGCACGTGGATGAAAATTTATGCCCTGCAGTAAACGAAGACAGCAAGAGTGTCCTTGTCAACAAGAGGACGGTAGGAAATGAGGATGTGATGCTCTTCACCACCTTCCCTTGTGTTTTTCTAAGCAGTCAGTTGATGTGTGTTAAATATCTCTTGTCATAGCACAAATGCATGCAGCCCCGGGATATTCCTATGAGAACACCAGAGAATGATCGACGCTTGAAAAGAAAATTTGACAAAATGATTGAGAACCTGACGTCATCTTCACCTATTGGTAACTAAAATCAATTTGTTGATGGCTGTTTAACAGACATTGACACAGGATTTGTAGTGTTTAAACCTTGTAGTCTACAGATAAATTGTAAACTGTGTTTGTGTCTGTGTGTGTGTGTCTGTGTGTGTAGTTAGAGAGTTGTCGCCGCTAATCATTGATGAGGAGAATGGGATTGTGTATAGTCCATCATCCAAGACCGCAGAGACCATGGCTCTACGGCTGAAACAAATGAAGGAGAGGAGAGAAAATCTCTCCCCGACTGGTATGGGCCTATCCTTGTCAGTTGTGTGTATTCTTCAATTTCATGAGTAATGTATACCAGCCTTGCAGGAATACAGCTAGAGTATATGCTTTTACAATGCACAACATATTATTCTGTTAGAGCACAGAAGTTAGGCAACTGTACAGTTTTACAACTGCCATATTTATCCTAATAGTTAAAACATCCTTACAACAGCTGGTCTGTAGATATGTGCTTGTGAAGACTTATGGCAAGCACTGATTGTGTTATCAACGCTACTGTTGGATTCTGTTTAGCTTAATGTGTCTGTCCTTTCAGCTTCCCAGATGGTTGATTCCACTTTCACACATGAACAGTCTCAGAGGCCTTCTATTGGGAGCACTCCATCTACATCTTTTATGCAACTACTGGGTAATTACTGTATTGCTGTGTCAATTATGTTTAGTATTAGGAATGCTTAAAATGGAAAGGATTACAGTGCTCTTCTCAATACATTATTGGTTTGACATTATGCTATCCTAAGTGTCAAATTGACATTGTGTATTTTATTTTATTTATTTATTTTTTTAAATAATACATGCCCCCCTAATTTGAACAGTGGGTAAAGCAGTGAGCCATATGTCCAACTAGAGGTAATTAATAACTAGGTTAAACTGAATCATCATTAACAAGACCTTGACCTCAAATGTTGAGTTGGGCCATAGCTCTAAAATGCCACACATTAGTTATGTTTAAGGACTGAGAACTTTTAAAATGAAACACCAGCGCTGAAGCTATTAAGGGTCTTTTTCACCATGGGCATGAGTCAGAATCTGGTTCAAAATCATAATTAGGTCGATAGCTAGGCCTTTGGTTTGACCACCAAACCAAATGAGCGTACCAGTGCCACTTGGTCAGACGCATTCAAACACTATTTTAAAAACACGAAAAAGACGTGGCATTATCAGAGTCCCTACACGTGAAATCGCGCAATGAGAACATCGTTTGTGTACACATGGTATGTTTAAAAGAACGTTTGTGAATAGTGCACAGGTAGCTTTTGAGAAGCTCTGTGTACCCCAGCAGTGTTCTCAATGCTGTGTTCATGTTTAAGGACTAATAATGCTACTACTGAAGTGTCATGTTATGTTGAAACTTTTTAGTATTTTAAAAATAGTGATTCGTATTGTTGCCGTTGACAGCAAGACAACTTTGTGTAATGTACTGGCTTTTCTGGTCTTTTGTGCAATATGTCCGCATACATGCAGAGTTAGGGACACTTTGGTTTGTCTGTAGGAGCCCTCCACTCACTACCACTAAATCTAATGTTGTTTTGAGCTTTCTAGTGGTTTTAAAAATAGCGTTTTGTATTGGCACTATGACAAGCCCTTCAGAGTGCCATTTTGTGCCTTTGTGGTTGAAATTACAAAAAAAAACTTTCTCAGAACATATCCAAATGATGCAATTGTGTTACAAACTGAACAAGAAAGCATTTTACTCCAGATTTTTCCTTTAATAGTTTCAGTGCTGGTGTTTCACTTTAAATTAGGGTTACGGCATAGTTTGTCTGAAGAATTTTTAAATTGATTTACTGATTTCAACAGGATCTAATCCAGGTCAGTGAACGAGAACCAATAAATGTAAAATTACTGTTTAGATGGAAGAAATTGCCAAAACACTCACTTGCTCCCTGACCAAAAGGTGGTTCTCTGCCCAGTCTGCAAATTGGATGAAATTAGTGTTAAATTCCACCACTTTGCTGCCAGTGAGTGAAGTAATGAGGACAAGTTTATCCCTTAATGGTGCAAGTCAAGCATCTATATTTATTAAGTTATGCATTTGGCTGATGGTTTTATCCCAAGCTACTTACATTTATCAATTAGTTCAGGGTCAGTCTCCTTAAGAGCAACTTAGGGTAAAGTGTGTTGTTCAAAGGCACAATGGTAGCAGCTTGTATTTGAACCCACAGCTTTCGGGAATTACGCTAGATTAATACCGTTTTTAATACAGATACATTAATATTAATACAGATTTTGATGTACACATCATTTATTAAGGTCAATTTTGTTATTTTTCAGCTCATTGTCTTTTTGTGTTGTTTTTACTCTGTGAAATAATTCACTCAATTTTCCCACAGAAGGTGATGAATCTCCTCATGGGCACACCCCAGACATGATATCTGGAGAAGAGCACCACTACATGAGCGCGTCTAAAAGCGACACATTCAGCGTGCACACCATCACTCCATCTGAGGAGAAAAACCACCACAGAAAAACCCGGAAGTTATCAGAATCCACTCCACTCTCTGCAGATGCACCCAAGAGAAGATCTACATCTGTGGCTTCTGACTGCAAAGCTTCCTTGGCAATTGGTCGCAAAGGTTTAAGTAAAACTACTGCAAAACGCAGTACAGGAAAACAGAATTCACTGGATAGCTACTTTTCTTTAGCACAAATCAAAGGTGAAAGGACTGGTTTGGCGGATGACCCTGTGAACACTGATGTAGAAACCTCCAGGGAGCTGCCTGTTAATTACAGTATATTGAAACTGACACCTCCACGAAACAACACAGTGGTCATGGACATACCAACAAAAACCTCACCAACTTTTAATGAGACCCGGACTAAAATTAGTAAGGTTGGTAAAAACGATAAAGAACTGCGCAGCTCTCCAATTTTGTCAATGTCAATGGGTATTGAAAGTGAAAGGGGAAATAGTGCCTTGATTACAACATCTCTCCCAAAAGCCTCTACTTTGAAAAAATCGTCACTAACAGCACTGTCACAGTTGAGAACAGTCTCCAAGGGCTCCTTGGGTCATTCCTCTCATGGTGACGGAGAGGATGATGACGTGTTTGAGGACTACTTTTTGTCAACCACGAAGTCTACAAGATGCCCGACACTGAGTCTGAACTTCTCCCCAGAAAAAGACCCCAATTCCCCCTTTGAGGTGTCGACCAAGCCTGCAAAACGCAAAAGGGGGAAGAATGAGTGTGAGGAGACATTAAGAAAGAAGCGAAAGCCAGCTCCTCTTAATGCGGTCCAGTTCTTGGCAGAATCCTCAGGACTTGGCAGCCCATCTGAGGACGTAGCATCTCCATTTCCGAAGCCAAGGAGTTGTGGACGTCGCAAGTCTGTCCGCAAGCGACCAGCTTCTAGTGGCAAGGACAGTAGGAGAAGGAGGTCAAAAGCTGACACTGATGCGGATGATTGTTGCAGTGAGCCTGGTGACAAAGACAAGCTTGGAGATCTAGAACCTGCTGCTCCTGCTGATGCGAGGCTTGAATATGTGACACTAACTTTTCCCAAGCCGCCGCTGACCTCACGACTCACGGACACAAGAAGCAGGAAAGGTTCACAAAGTATGTCGATAACAGATTTAGTTGACTGAATTACTGCCATATTTGCTTTCCCTATTTAATGTGAAAAAAAAAACTACCATGTATTTACTTTTTACATTCCAAATTGTAGCGTTTTTTCAGGGTAAACATAGAAATCTGTTGAGCATGTTGTCATCATCCTCTGTTGGAATAACTTGACAGAAAGCAGGTATTTTGAAAAAAAAATAAGTGGGAAAGAAGATACATTTAGTTTATTTGATGGTCATTGATCAAAGCATGAGATTACTTACTGTGAGGTTGTTTTTAAGAAATAAGTATTTCTGAGCCATAAGTTTTAACCTTGAATCAACTTCACATCAAGTCTTTCCACTGAGTTTATCCTGCATATGACTAAGTGTGCAGGAAATAAACATTATATGACATAATACTGACATTTATTGAGGTTTAATTGTCAAATAAGTAATTTGTTGTGTCCTCCTGTTTTTGGTTTTCATCATTAAGATTCTTTTGAATATTTTGAGGGTGGCCTTCTCAAAACATCAGATCAAAAATTTTCAATGAAAGGATGGATAGAAAGGGGTGGGAGGGTTATTTGGTTAGATAGAATATGTATGCAATAAATAAAATTAAAATCTTTTGAGTACATTTTTTCAAATGCATATTTTTCTACTTCATGGTTTTGTGTGGCAGTTGTTTGCTACACACGCACACAAACATGCATCACACTCGTATGCATGCATGGTTGTGTTTGTCTCAGCTGAGTAAGATGCACCTGTGCTCTGATGCAGCTTTTTGCTTTACCCACTTTTAACTGAAACCTTTTTCCTTCCTTTTCTGCTGTCTGTACATTTTCAGCTTTAGGCAAAGGCATTAAATATGCACCTGATGGTCTCAGTGACAGAAGTACGGAAATGTTTAGCTGTCAGGGGGGCGAAAAGGACAGAAATGTGAAGGTACAGTAATCAAAACACTCCTTGCCAAACTACTTTAGGTAGTTCAGTCATAGATATTAGAACATCAGAGTACATGACTCGTTTCATGTATAGTTTATTTTTCAGAGATCCATCTAAGAATTTTCTTAACAGAGTCTATTGTTGATTTTTGGTCTGTCAGACTAAAAAAGAGCCAGGGCAGTTTTTATTGGTTGTGTCTGGGCAAATGGCACTGTAAAAGACGGGTGTGACACTTTTGCTTGAACGGTGTAGAAATTGTTTTGTTTTGGTTAAGCTCTTCCATGTGACAAGGTAACATAGCATTGAGTATGCTGCAGTGGGCTGTCTGAAGCACTTTTCGATGCTTTGCGCACTCTTCATCTCTTCCTGTATTTTGTCATTTGCCTGAGCCGTGCACCTGGCATGCTGCTTATTTAAGCTACCTCAGCCTTGACAAAACTACCATCTCTTCACAATATGAAACCAGGGCTCTTTCAACGCCTGGAAGAACTGCTATTATAACTTCTCTTCCATGTGAACTGCATCACCTTCAATTCAGTCTGTGGGATGAACAAGTGTGGTGTGTGTTTGAGATCAATCCTTGCAGATTTGAGAGATGTTCCACACCCTGTGCCTCCCACTTTTGGTCTCTTTAAGGGTAAAAAGCAACACAAAAGAGGGAGTGAGGGGTTAAAGAAACACTATTTTTTTTTTTTTTTTTTTATCAAAAGAGATCAAAGGCAACAGGTTCTGATGACCTCACAATTCCGCTCGATTGAGGGGGTGATAAAGTCTTGAAAGAATAGACCCAAGGGTGGAGTCCCTACTGAAGAGGATTATATGGGTTCTCCTACTCTTTAGAAATGGAATGGAACCGAGAATTCGTTCAGAAGTAACCATGGTCTTGATTTGGAAATGCAGAAGAAAAGGCAGAATATCAGCATCAAGAGAATGATCCGTCACACCCGTTGGTTATCCAAAGTTATCAAAATGTAGCAGTCCATGTCTTCTTGTCCTGTCTTGTGAGAAGAGAGAGATGAGATGTTAGTAAAGATAACCAACATTAGCTCTGCCAAGTTTGTTTCTAATGACGCAGTTCTGGTGCTGTCGGATGTTTGAGCTGCAGCGGTTCCAAAGCAGTGATGCTTGTTTCCCGGTATCCTTGGTGACTAAAGCAACTGATATTTTTTGAGTCTGATTTAGACTGCAGCTGTGTGACTGTTTTTGACAAGTTGGCACACTCTACATGGTTAAAAAAGCAAGTTGCTTGTGAGCATTGCTGCCCCTATAGTCAAGGAGTGCAATTGCATAATTATCCATGATGTTAACAAGCCTTAAACCTTTAAGTTCAGTTCAGTCTTAAAATTGGTCAGTCTCATACGTGTACAGTGCTTCAAAGTGCTTATAAGCACTTTTTGTCTCCCAGTCAGTTAGTGTTTTTGTTTTCCTAATTAGTTTTCAGCTCCTAATTTGTTTTGTAATCCTAATTAGCATTAGTTTATTTTTTTGGTTTATTTGTTTGTTTCTCTGCAAGGTGTGTCGTGTGTTCTTTTAATAGGCTGTCTCTAACCCGATGTGGCCCCGTCACTAAGGAAGGAGCCTGAATGGATGTAGGACTCCCTTTTCTCTGCATGAATAGTCATATCTAAGAGCGTGCATGCTGTGGACTGAAAGGCCTTGGGTCATACACCAAAGAATTTCCTTCATTTGTGCAGGAGTGCATTGGAAACAAGCAGCCTCCACAGTTCACACCAAGGCTTTGTGTTGGTGCCTCAGTCTTGACGCGTCTCAGCCCCTGCCTCTCTCCTTTTGTCCCTCTGCCAGAACCTGTCCACTGTAATCTAAGAGAAAAACATCCATCTTCAAATGCTTTTGAAGAGCACTTTCAAGAACTAATAGACAGTGGCTATAGAGGAGGTAAGAGGACCTTGCTGGCAAAATGGGGGGAAAAAAAAAACCTAATCCCTCTTTTCAGTTTGGCTCCCTCTTTCTTGGAATAGCACAGCAAACCAGGGTTGGACTATGGCTGGGTTGGGAAAATTCGAGCTCCTGCTCCAGCATGCCACTAGTTTTACCCGGAAGCAGCATTCCTCTCTGTGCGACATGCAATACCCAGTGTGCTGTCCCGCCATAGGACACACAGATTATACCATCCATCTGGCTCAGTCTGAGTGCAGTGCTGATTGATCTGCTTGCTGTGTTGTAAACAGATGGATATTGAATGAAGTTATGAAAATAATCCAAGCTTGGGTTTCACCTGATGTGCCCTTTTTCAGAAATGGCAGATTAGGCATGTGCAAGCTTAGCTAAATGCTGGATTGTGATTTTAGATGGAGTCCATGTACACATGAGTGCTCTTAGAAGGGGCACCAGTGTGGTATAGTTAAGCTGATTAAAATCTTGTATTTTTATTTTGTTGTTATTAATGTACAGTAGAATTTCCAAAAACAGGCTACTGACACTATTGATCCCTGAGTAGAAGCATTTAAATGCCTGGATCGTCCCGTTGGTATAAATATGAAATTACATTTTTAATAGATTTTGCCAGTGCTTCACATCTGCTTATTTATGCAGCTGCATGCAATAGGCACCCCTCATTTTAAAATGGGTCAACAGATAGGATGAAATTTGTGCTGCTGGGCTTGTAGTATCACTCTACAGTTATTAAGGACTGCATTACACTTATTCGGTTGGTTGTCCTAGTTCATTCTAGTTGATAGTTTTTCACGATTAATGTAAGTTTATTTCCCTTTGACTGTTGATTAGTAAATTGCACATGGAATAGCTGGACAGGGACTGTGTTAAATATCAACACTGCCTGAACAAAAATGTGTTAGAGTTGTAAAATCTCTCGCTCTCTCGCTCTCTCGCGCTCTCTCTCTCTCTCTCTCTGTGTGTGTGTGTGTGTGTGTGTGTGTGTGTGTGTAGTACTGTAAAGCTTTGATATATGATTTTATCTGTCCACTCATTATGAGGATGTGAACACATAACCTGCGCAAGGAGCGAACACAACACACACCTGGTTGATGATACAGTATGTGTCGCAGTGAGACCCTAAGTGTGAGTGTG
This sequence comes from Tenualosa ilisha, assembly GCA_015244755.2. Classification (NCBI taxonomy): domain Eukaryota; kingdom Metazoa; phylum Chordata; class Actinopteri; order Clupeiformes; family Clupeidae; genus Tenualosa; species Tenualosa ilisha. Next base: position 1,016,169 of record PYXC01002643.1, read on the forward strand.
TGTGCGTGCACGTGCGTGCATGTGTGTCTGTCTCTGGTGGTAGGGGGTGGTATGTGGTGCTATGTGCTGTTCTGGCAGCCTTGCCTGACGCCCTCACTTCCTGTTGGGGGAGCAGAGGAACTGGCCCATGTGACTGCCGCTCAGGTGTTTGCGCTCAGGGCCCTGCTGTACTGAGGCCAAGGTACATGGGATGGATAAAACGGAGCCCCCCCACACACATGTACACACACACACACACACACACAAAAAACCGCCATTGGATTTAAACTGTGCTCTCTAACTGCTTTTCCGTGTCCCTGGCCTTGGAGTTTCATTTCCTCTCTGGTCACCAAATATGCAGATATATCCGGCATGTGTTTCTTGTGCGAGTGCCCAGGCAATATCCATGAAGCTGGGCGTTGTTTACAAGTGCTTGTTTCCCCCTTTGTCACTGCCAGAACACAACATGTCGAAATCACAACACAATATGAGAGGCATTTTTGAAATGAGCCCAGACCCTGTAGGAGTATCTATTTTTGTGCTTTTTATAGCTGCTGTCTGAGAAATCACTAGGTTAATATTTCTTCCCCTTTATTAATTACAGATAACAAGAACACTAGTCATGACGAGCATGCCCACAGAGTGAGTAGTCCAATCACCATCTTTTGCAAAGGGCAGGGAGTTTTTTTTTTTGGTCATGTTTTACAGGTCTCCCCTTTTTATAATCTATGTTTCCCAGATCAAAATAAAATAAAATTGAGCATATTGTACCCTCTGGGCAGCTTCCGGCAGATTTAATTTCTTCATTATATGACCATCTCTTTTTCTCTGTGTGTTTGTTAGTGTGTGTGTGTGTGTGTACATGCATGCATGTTCATTTGGCTTGTGTTTGACTCAGAAAACAGCAAACAGTGCTTCAGGTTGTGAAGACCTTAGGTGGGTTCTCTGTGGTAGACACGGTGTGTGAAAGCACTACCCACGTGGTTGCAGGCAGCCCACGCCGCACCCTCAACGTCCTGCTAGGCATCGCTCGAGGATGCTGGATCCTGTCCTTCGAGTGGGTGAGTTCACATGTTTTGTATTTGATTATGCACGTTGTGGTTGCAATTCCATGCCTGTAGGGAGATAACATGATGTGGAGCACCCATTATGTCTTTCCTGTTATGTTGTATGTCAGATGATTTGTAAACATATATTTTTGAATTATACCCTCTGAAAGTAAGCACAATTTCTAAAACAATGAAAACTATTCACTTGCACAAGCTTCTCTTACACACTGGCAGTGACCCCGGCTTTTCACCCTTCCCCCTAAGCCTTACATAATCCACATCATAACATAATGCGACAGTGTATAAGCTGCAGTGGTAACTTGTGCCAGCTCAAAATAAGGGATCCATTCGTCATGTATCAATAGCTATTTATGCAGTGCCACTATCAGTATGTCTGACTTAACGTTCTCAAAAATCTTTGTGTAAATTGTGCTATATTAGGAATAGTATCATGCCATAATTCTTACACATATCCCAAATGCTGTGTAGCAAGACATGCATCATAAATCATATCACTGTGTACACTGTGTTCAACACTGGCAGCACCTCAAGATAGCCCTGTCACAATACATATATTGTGCTAACAGCAGCATAGCAGTGCAGTGGTATCACACTCCCCTTTAAAACTTTGGTACAGCATAATCCTAACAGAATGTTCACTTCCCAGGATCTCTGCAGTGTTGGAAATATAGGTGACATTTCATTGTAACCAACTTGGAGCAAATCTTAGATGAATAGTACATATGTAGATGCATGCATGTGGCTCTGTTAGTACTAGAATGTGTAATATATACACACATTGTATATACAACACCAGCAAGGTAATGGGTTTTATTGCATTGATTGCATCAAGCTCATAATGAGACTACTGTGTGCCAGACCTGTGCGTTTGACTTTTTTGAGTGAACAGTCCCATCTGCTGAATAAACAGCCGATAATAATAACTTTCTTTCTTGTCTGCCAGGTCCTGTGGTGCTTAGAGCACAGACAATGGATTCCCGAGGAACCCTATGAGCTGTCCGATCAGTTCCCAGCAGCGCCTGTAAGTATCTCTCACTGTGTGCCCTGTTGGTGTGCCCCAGTGCACAGAAGGAACTTGGAAGCTTGCGTAACCTCCGCTGTAAGATTAGTGTAAGCAGCCAGGCCAGGAATACTTTGTTGCATACTAGGGGGGTTGGCCTGGTGGCAGCCCAGACTGGAAGCTGCCACATTTATTGTCATCCACGGAGTCCCTTGACTTTTTTAAATATGTGTTGCATCCTGTGTGAAATGTGGAAATTGTTCTTTCCTGTCTTCCTTTATGCCAGCCACCATCGCAGTACTGTGACCGACTTGGGAGGTTGGCTGCATGTTGTTTTCATCTCCTCTTCCTTTTGAAAGAGCTTGTGTGCAAGTCTGATGTTAAACCCACACAGTTGGCCGTCAGTGGACTGAAAGTGGCTGGGATCTCAACTCGAATGTACATAAAAAAAAAAAAAACTACAAGTAGAAATCTCTAGTGTTACTAAACATCCTGAGGATATCATAATAATGTGACCTGTGTGTCACTTGTTTTCCTGAAGTAGCCACTCTTGTGTATTGATTTGTAGTTCATCACAACATTTATTGTGTCTGTAGTTCCCAGTGTTTTATAAAGAATCCGAAAGTCCTACATGAGTAAAGTACAGATGCCCCACCAAAAAATGACTTTGGTAGAACTTCAAGTCACCCACTAACATGTTACTCAAGTAGAAGTCTAAAAGTATCTCATAGTTACTGTACTTAAGTATGAGAAGTAAATTATGATGAAATGTACTTACGCCATGAAAGTAAAAGTACAAATAGGCTAAAAAAAATCTGTTTAAAACATGTGGCTTAGAACAAACTTCAGAAAATGAAAATGTTGCCTACATCACTCACAGGTTTCATGGAGAATATGTTGCACTTGTCCAGTGACAAGTCAGCTTCCCACAAAACTTTGTTGCAGTCATTCAGTCGACCACCAAATTCAATTTCATCTGATACTCATGGTGGTAACTATGCTGCCAATTGTAAATGTAGTGGAGTAAATGCATGGAGTTGACTCCGGAAATATAGTGAAGCAAAAGTTTACAGATTTTTAACAACTCAAGTAAAATAGAGATACTCCCAAAACATACTTAAGTACTGTAGTGAAGTATTTTTACTTAGTTACTATACATCTCAGTTAGTTCAGTTTAAGAACAGTGAACAACAGTTTAAACAAAGGGCTCATAAGAAGTCGCCCATCATAGATGGATAGTTTATTGTTTTGTTCAAAACACTTGCCTTGAAAAAAGAATATGAAATAACATTTTTTCCAAAATATTACAAGTTTGAGGTTGTACACTGCACTCTCAGTTACTAAGGTGCCAGAGGAACAAAGATAAAATATTTAGAAAAAAAAAAATTCTGCACACTTAGATCCATGCAATAGTGTTTACTTAACCAAGCTTTTGTCAGATGACCTTCAACATGGATCTAAGCGTGCAGAGATTTTTTCCAAAATATTACTACAAAATAAAGTTTCTCTTGTAGATTGCATGTAAACTGATCCCACATGTATGAAATATTGTCAAAATCATGGTACATTCAGACATGTTTAATCCGATCTCCGGGAACTTCAAATGTGAAAAAAAAAAAAACTACAAGCAAAACTAAGAGGAGGAAAGGGGTACATGTACACAATAAGTTAACAATAACAGTAATTTATTCCAAAAAATAGAAAATAAGTTACTTCTATATACTGTAAAATTCAACCTCAAAAGAAAGTTTAATCACTGAACATGGTCTCTACAAGAAGAAAGGCATGTCAATGAAGAGGACAGAAAGCTGTTTCTGAACCAGATGATAAAATGCTACTCTCACAACAATATGACCTATCAAAAGCTTCAAATGTGTGTGCCCTTTCAATTTTTCTTGTCAGAAAGTCTTGGCTCTATCTGCAAGATCAACGGCACAGTTTACTGAAAGTAATCAACACCAGTAAAAGAATATATTGTGAATTTAAAATGTTCTCTTTGTTACAAATGAGTATATCTGACACTAACCTTTCCCAAATGTTTAACCTTTCCCAAACACCATTGTGAGCAAGACATATCAACCTAAATTTTAAATATTTAACAGATAAGGATGAAAGCCTTGTGCCAAAAAGTGATAGCAAGGGCCGAATGCCTTGATGATCTCTGTGCAATTTGCTTTTTTTTTAAACTACAATCTGCTTGAGGCTTTAATCTCTGTACCATGGTTGCTTTTCAGTAAAACCTCATAACACACAGGAAATCAAAATATTTACAGTGTACTCTAATTAAATAAATACAATAGTTCTAGAAGAATGACAATTGACACAAACGGTCTGTGTTTTCTGTAATGATACTTTTTTTTATCATAGTTTGATTACTGGATTGAACTGACTCTTTTATTGTTATGACACCCAAGTTTCAGTCCTTTGCCAGAGCACTAATGTAAATTCATGAAGAAATGCAAAGGAAGAAATGACTCCTTTAGTCTAGAACACTGTCTGTGAAGTGCTATAGTTGCGTATGATTCATACGTCTGTGCAGCTCTAATAACTCGCATTACCTTTTCAGATACTCAGATCGCCTTGTTCTCATGAACTGCTGAAAATGTGCTTTTGTAGAAGGCCCAATGACTATCCCATGTCTATTTACTTAAGGGGAGCCTGTTGAAAGTCTGCTGGACGGATCATCATTGTTGTGGACTTCAGTGAATATCCTGAACCTTTCCAGTAGTACCATTTGATTCCATTGAAACGATTGATGTTTTGACCTTGCTGGTAGTATATGCCATTCAGGTTGGAGGGGCCGCAGGCGTCAAACCACCAACCTATATTCATCAAACACAGGAAAAGTAATTGGAGTTTATAAGATCAAATGTGAGAAAATGAGTTTGCAAGCAGGGCACTTGGCTGCTACTTGTGCACATTAACGTCATAATGCCATTTTGTTTGCTCTCCACTGAATATATCAGTATGTCTAGACAGGCTATCCACAAGCTTTGGCATTTCCTTGTGTCACAAAGATATGTTTCACATTAGCATAATGCTGACAAAACAAGGGGATGTATTCATATGGGAAAATCACATCCTGTGCTGTAGTCAAGGAGAGGGGTTTTAGGTGGCCATGATGGAGCAAAGCTGGTTCTTCTCACCCTCCTCCTCTTCCTCCCTCTCCTCCCCTTCCTCCCCCTTTCCAAAACCCTCAAAAGAAGATAACCCAACTGATAGTCGCTCCTTGCAATTCCCATAGGAGCAAGGATTCCTTCATGGGTGACACTCCTAACATAAGAACAACCCACTAAAGACAAGAGGAACGAAAAGCAGCCAGAGAATTTCAAAATAGAGAGCAGGACCAGCACTCTGGATTTTGCAAGCACAGGAGCAAGAGAAGGGGTGGGGGATGCTTAAGTTCCCAGACTATTAATGTCAAGCCTCACAGGGGCTAAATTCCCAAACAAGCTGATCAGTGATTAACTCCAAGCTAATTTTTCTCAAGAGTCCTGACCCAGCTTGTAGGGGAAAAAAAACGTACGGCGCCTTTCAACTTTTGTAAGTTTCTGGGGGCAGTGCCAAGTGCTGTGTTAAAATTTTTGGAGAGGGAGCTAAGGAAAGCTGAGTTGTCCTGCTCTGGGGGCAAAATGTGGCCAGCATGCTACATTGTTTTGGAAATACACACTTGGGGAAAAGTTTGCCGATTTAAAAAAAAAAAAAGTCATGGATGCTAAGAGATTCTGTGTAAAGGGTCTACATACATTGATGGTCCATTACAAATGGTTTAAGGTATTGTAGCCCCAAGAGAGAAAATTCAAAAAATGGTCCTATAAAGATGAAAAGGGACTCTGGTAAACTAAACATTGCTAGAAAGGAAAGCCCCATAAGACAGATTCAAAGGGCTTTCATCAGAGGCTCTCACGCTTTAGCTTACAGAAGCCAGATATACGCCACCAGAGAGCTTAGGCATGGACAGCTTTCAAACAGGTGCAAATAAAACATGGACATGTCTGCTGATTTGGAGTAGTGACAATGAAACTGACAGCCTTTGGCCTTTGGTGTGTGTCAAGCATAGTGAGATTTAATAAAATTGCACCACCTATTCCTGCATCCCACATTATGGAGGAGGACCACATAAGGATATCGATCAGTAAATGAAGTGAACCTGTTCTTACCTCCTGACGTCAGCTGTGAACACTTGCACACACATTTGTCATTGTCTGCATCCTTTGTGCTGAAGTCACTTCCTGGCTGACCAAGGCTACTGATTTTGCCTGCACTTCCACTGTAGCCCTTAAGGTGTATCCTGTGTAATTGGACATGCAGCGAATACAATGTGAGGAGGAAGTCCATGATTGCTGTTGCAGAACAACGACCAGAGCAGCACTTAACCAGTCCTGTTGTGGTGTTAGGTATGGAACTTGTGTGCAAACACAAAGTTTTGATAATGGAAACTTGATTATTTCATGTTGTTGTGATAGCATAGAAATGGATTTATTTTGGTGAATTGTGTCACCCTCATTCTTGTTATACCATTGTAAGGAGCAGAGAGGATGGGGGGTCATTTCCTCTTTTGTTACAGGCCAGTGTGCAAAAAAAGTGCCAAGTGCATGCTGAAAGTCGTTTATACAGAGTGCATGTTGGTGGTCATAGTTTAACAGGGTTAAGTATCCATTGTGTTTCTCAATCTGATTTTTAAGTCCTGGCAACAGTGATCAGTCAGTGATAGAATGAATGAAGATGGAATAAGGTATGAAGCTCATGGTGTAAGGTTATCAGAGGACAAATCGGTAGCAATTTAGGAAAGGTTAGTCTTTTGTGAATATGTCCAGTTGAAGTCAGCATTATTCTTCCATAAAAAAAGAGTTTGCAATCTGTTATATCAGGACCCAGCAGCCCAATGTCATCACTAAAATATCAACATGTTGAAATGTTTAGTTTGGAATTGTGAGTGCATGACGTGCCTAGTTTTGTTCTCAGCCATATTTTTCTTGCACTGGTTAATGTCCATGAGCTTGCATGCTAGATTTTTCAAAAAGCATTCTGTATGTGCTTTATTAAGGTACTACCACCTTTGTAGAATTTAATTGAACTATTTCTTCTCAAATAACATATTCAATATCGTCTTGTTGGAAGTAAAATGCAGGTGCTTTACCTGTAATTTTGAGATTCATCAGCAAGGGAAAATTCATCATATAGCGAATATCCCGAGTTTCCCTCCCAGTCTTGCAGTTCTATTCTTAGGACGTACGTCTGATCAGATGTCATCAGAGAGATATACTCATTCCCCAGCCAGTGTTCTCCTGAGACGTCCCCAAAACCCTTTATATGGGACAGAGCATCAGTTATAAGCTGGTTATGGGCCTTTGGTTTGCATAGTGAATTGAATTCTTTCTTTGTCTTGCTTGTCAAAACATCAAAATTTCATCAGTGTTAGTAGATATAAAGTCCTGATTTTGTCTCCAATGCTTCTTTCCCCACCCAGTATCCCACCCAGTCATGGCTGTTTTTTGTTAAGTAAAGTGTTAAGACCAGAAAGTCTTCAAAAACATGATTTAGTTAAATTTGATTGTGGTGTGACATGGTTTCTAGACTAGTATAGATTGACTGGAAGGGACCTAGTGTTATTTTTACAGCCCCTGTAAGATGGAGTGAGATGCCTGGCCAAGACACTTACCATTTTGTACTCCTTCCACGTCTGGTGAAAGTCAACATGACCGTCGAACCTTCTCTGCAGAACTGTCCATCCACCACCCTCTGTTTCCATGTCACAATAGGCCTTAGGACACAGACATTGAATACACAGTCTAGATTACACATTTCTCAGCACATTTTGTTCATCCATGTCATGTCCCTAATTTTTTTCCATCCCTAACGATTTTTTTTTCTGTCTGCAACGAGGGTGGTGAATTGCATTGGAATCTAACCACTTTCCCTGAAAAGTATCTAGGGAGATGGCTGTTCTTGCCTAGGCATGCACAAAACTAACTAAAGATGAGGCTTTTTCGCTTACTTAATCTGGAGGCATTGGATACCCCTTCTGGGAAATGGACATTTTACACCTCCATTATGTCAGCTCGTGGTTAAAAGGGAGACTAGTAACCTCTTGTTAAGTTTTTTATATGGGTCTCTATCCCTTGTTTTAAACAGATTCTTTGTTAAGTTCTTTGTGCAGGTTGAATGAATGTTTCTCCTACCTTGATTGGCTGTGTCATGCTTGGGAGATTTAGTGAATAGACTCCACTCTTTGTGTTTTCGGATTTAAAGACGGCTGCACAGTCCCTGAACACTGTCGGGGCATCTCGCATCATGGCAGATGTAGTCACTGGAAAAGGAAGAAAGTGAAAGCTTTTGAATTGTGCAGACACTTCCCAAGCCATTGAATTCATTTATACGAAGTCACAGTGTACGTTTAGGCATATAGCCTATACATGTGCTAAACAAAAGGTGTGCTGTTACAGTGCTTTCCATGTTGCCAAGTCATGAGCAAATAGAAAGCCTGGCTTTATGTTTTATGTCCAAGAACAGTGTAGAGAGTTAGGCTTCTTAACAGGGCAGACAGAAAGACGTGAAGAAAAAGAATGGAGTTTGGATTGGGGTCACTCCTCAGCACTCTCCCTTTGCAGTTGTTGCATCGCAGCTCAGCAACTCACTGGTTGAAGAAGAGATGGAGTAGATGATACTGTTGACGGAGTCCAGCAGCTGCTGTTGCTGCTGTTGCAGGGCAGAGTTGTTGGAGGTGGCGTGCAGCAGCTGCTGTTCAAGCTGCTGAATGACGCTGGTCTGCTGCTGGACCAGCTGCTTCAGCTGCTCCTTCTCCTCCCGCAGGCCCTTCAGCTCCGACAGACGCTGCTCCTCCATCTCTTCCACCCGCTTCTCCAGGAAGCTGTGAGAGTAAGGGCGTTGGGAAAGCAATGGCTTTGATCATTGGCATTAAAACAACATGAAGGAGGTTTTGATGTAAAACTAGTGAGCTAGATACAGCAAAGGCTCACAAAGTTCTCCAAACATCTTGCAAAACCTCACTGAGAACATGCTAACTTGTGTCTGTTGTCAGTGTAGTCGACATTACAGAAATATGTTTGATGTCTGTGTTGTGTTCCTGCCCACTGCCCAGAACTGCATAGTGCACATGCTTGATGGCTGGTGTGATTAAAACATGTTAATCTGTCCTTTATATGACATTATCACCAACAGTATTTAAAGTGTCTCAGTAGGATACCTCAAACAGTGGCAAATTGTAGAATAGTGCTACTTTTTGTTTGTTTGTTTTAAAAAGGTCCTTTTGCAATCAGTGTGAGCAAAGTGGGAAAAAAAAGATTGCCAACATGTTTCAGGCCATAGCCTTGCAATCAGTCTGTTCTACAGATGTAGGTTTCACTTTACATGACAAATCTTGTCGTAGTGTGCATATTGTTGAAGGATGTTAGTCCAAATTGAATGAGCAAATGTGATGCAAACATGACCCTTTCTTGACAGCTGAAAATATTTGACTGTTCATAATGTGTTAAGATGGTTTTAGGCCACTGGGTGAGTCACTGAGTTTCGGATCAGTCAAGTCACCCTCCTTTATGTTGACAAAAAGAATGGTTCTTGGAAACCACTTTAAAGTCAAGATTTTATCAAGCTATAAATGAGTAGCTGTGATTTAACCATAAGAAAAGATTATCTTGGAACAACAACTCTCAAGGCTCAAGTCGCAGAGGGCACTGAGCGCAGAATGAATATGGAATAGATTGTGTTTAATTTAAGATATCTTACCTGTTCTTTTCGTTCAACTTGCTGATTTCATTGGTTTGGAGGATGATTTGCTTTTCCAGTTTGTTTGTTGATAGAGAGTTCTCATGAAGTTGAAGCTGAAGTCGTGTTGTTTGATTTATAACCTAAAGATGAAAAATGTTTTGTTTTGTTTTTTTTCCACATAAAATATGTAAGATTAGATTCAGCTCTAATTCCAACAAGCCTTTTTAGATGTAGATTGGTAAACATGTTGTCAAATGACAATTATTTGGCATTGACCAAGCACCCAGCCTTACATAATGAAGACTATGTGATCTTTAGGGATTTGTTCTTGTTTTCCCACGTGTAATTGAACTAATGTTGAATCAGCGACTGCCTTGAAGGTAATCTCTCAATTTGGGATTGGATATGATGAAATGAAGTATTGGTTGTTCCTTGCTTATAAAAATAAGTCAGAATGGCATTATGTGAAGACTTTTGACATTGGCCTGTATTTTTTTGTAGTAATCTGTTTTACAAACAATTCCACAGTTCACTGCAATCCTTTTGGATCAGCTATGCTTAAAACCAAATTGCACACAGCCCTGTTTTCATGAAAAACATTTTTATTTGGACTGTTTTCATTGTGTGTAGTGAGTGGCCTAGCAACAGTGTTATGTACATTAAAAGAAGAAGAGGGACATAGACCTTTGCAGACATATGCTTTTATGCACTGACTGATGCAATGTGAAAGGCCTGTCCCCTAAGCAGCTACCATATAGCAAAGAGCACAGTCAGAGCTGTATCCCTGAATGAGTGGAAAAACCTGTTTTCATTACAGGAAAAAACAGAACAATCAAATTCGAATAAAGGAAAGTTCTGATGGAAAGGGACAGGGGATGTTGTGGGGCTACTGCGAATGAGTCGGGGGAACTTCACATGCAGAGAGAGTTATTGAACGCTCGGGTCAAGAGACGACATTCCCCACCCCGACCACTACCCCACCCCCACCTCCTCCCCTGTCTCCGTTTCACGTTCCAGTGTGAGGAACTGAACTCAGCAAAAATTTGTGACCAAAATGTTTACATCCAGTGTAGAAATGGGTGCTCCGCTGGGAAAAATGTTGATAGGTTGGAGTGGGCATTTTTTTTTTTTTTTTTTTAATGTTGTGACAAATTGATATGGCCCCACTGTGGGAATACGATAATGTTAATAACAGGAAATGGTGCGTAATGTGTTTGAACAGGTCAGTGACCTATGCCCCGACTCAAACAGTATTGCAGCTTTGTTTGTTCATGGACTGTTTTGGGGGGCTCTGGCTTGGCAAATTTTGGCTCTCTTTAGCAAAGAGAGCATGTCTGCTGTGTTTTTGTGCCACATGTAAAACAATCAGCTGCACAGTGGAACAAATGTAATGATGGTGTTCTGTAAAATTGTAATGAGAACTCACCCGTGCCTCGACATTTGTCAGCTTTAGTGTCTGTTCCACTGTTTGACTGAGCAGGTTTGTCCCAATCTCAATGATGGCTGCTGTGTGGTTTTGCACTGCATGCTGTTGTATCTGGGCTATCTCATGCCTCATGCTCTCCTGGATGTAGTTCTCCAGCTGAAGAATATAAAGTGGAATTGAGTTTGGCTTAAAAAAAATAGCACCAGGAATGACCTCATGGTTTGTCTTTTGTTCATGAAATTGAAAGGGCTATAGAAGTGTGTCCGTTTATTTTGGGAATCTAGTGACAAGCTTCGCATAAACAAAAGTAACCCAGTGCTTCCTATGTGAACCAAATTACACACTCGTACACCTTTTAAGACTGCGTAACAAACAAAATTAGTCCCAGAGGAAATGGAATGACTTCAGTTACCCTCAACCCTTTAGGCAAGTTCTTGGAGAAACAGTGTATTTTGGCATCATGTGGGTGGTTACTTGGTATGTGTAACCATGAAGAATTTAGAGATTGTGTGATATTGAAATAGCAGTAACTGATTCACTTATAGGTAGGCCCTTTATTCCATTTTACTAAAAGCGTGTTTTCTAACACATTGTTGAGTAAACAGCGTCTTACTATGTGTTGTGGTTACTTTGGCTGTTTCACTTTACTGTACATATTAAACTCATCTGTCTTATCTAAATTTAGAAAGTATGTTGAAAAATCGACTTTAAAAAAATGATATTTATTGATTCAATAAACTGACACTGTCCTAGAGCTCCATCCACTTGTTATTAAGTAAATAGATTGAAATAGCACTTTAAAGGCTCTTAACCTCTGCCTAGAAGTCAGACTTCTGTTTATCAGCATCTGTGCAAGTAATAACCTTTGGACTCTGCACTCATTACTCAGACTTAGAGGATACAATCTGTTATTACAATTTCATTTTAATGTAAACCTAGAGATCTGTTTCAGAAATGGCAGATGGTCTTGGTATTTTGAAAATGTGTTTAGCTTTAAACATTGATTGTAGTTGACTTTTAATATTGGAAGGAGTTGTGACTGTGTTTTTGCTGAGGATTACACATTCCTCCATATTTCTTGCCATTGCAGAAAGACCTTTAGTAAAACAGAGTATGATCTGACTATAAGAGCATTGAAGACACTGGTAGATGCTTTACATTGTTCATTACAGTTGGATTTTAGGGTCCTATTTGAAGCAGTAGTGGCAAATAATGTGATGTTTGCAACACAGTTCACAGACAAATTATGTGCTACAGCTTGTAGTTTTTTTACACTTAAGATCTAACGATTAGTTACAAATGCTCAAATCCTCTAGTGCAGTTCTGGTGTCGAAACAACCAAGATCCAGTTATTATGTTCTCTCCTGAGCCTTCAGTTCCGGAGTACCAGGCAAAGCGTCCTTAACAAACAGGATGGAAATGATGACTGATGAGTTGCATCCTCTATAAAAACATTTTGAGAATGAGGGACAAATACCACCACCTTCCTCAAAGTGCTCTTCCACTTTCAGGGGAAATGCCTCACTGGCATGGGTTGATACACAGCACAGCAAGTATGTGTACCATATACCTCCCTACGCAGTGATCAGAAACCCCTTCAACTGCAATCAGCACTGATTTTGTTTGTCTTCCTCTCTGTGCTTCCATCTTGTCTTGTGTCGTGAAGCACAGATGCACGTGGAAGGACAAAAGTGTGCCATCGGAACTGTGAGCAGGACATTCCATTGATGGCTAATGATCTAATCAGTTGTTTACTCCACAAAAGCCCTCTGGAGGACTCCTCAGAGAAGGGCTGTTTGTTCACTCTGTTTACACAAAAGCGTGACAGCAAACTGACACATTGTCATACACTGGCACGACAACAGAATGTTGCCCACCACCTCCAACCTCAATGGCCATACCACCTCCCCCAACCAGCTATTTCTAAATCAAGCTCGCAAGCAGCTAAAATATTTAGGGTGGGAGTTTTTTGTAAGAAACATCTGTCAGCTGATGGCCATTGTTTTTGTGTGTGCTGAATTTGTACGATACACAAGAGTCAGTCAGGTCAGAGGAAGAGCATGCCCTTTAAACAGACAAAATCCCCCACCATTGAACTCAGGACACCACATGCTGCTGCATGTGATGAAGTTTGAATTTGCTGAAATCTGGCTGTTGCTAAAAAATCCATCCCAGAGTATTTATTGATTGGATTAATTAATTAAATAATTCATTAAGGTACTTTTGCAAAGTAGCACTTTTAAATTTTATTTACTTCAACTTTTTTTTTTTTTTTTACGTGGACATATATTAATATGATCCAAGCAAGTATTTTGTCTACTGTCCTATCAAAATCAGTGAAACTCAACAATTATACAGAACTCTCAATCAAGTCAAGTGTTCAAAATGACGGTAAAATGCGATGAAAGTGGAGAGGCTTCATAGTTACCACTGAAGCAAACAGTAAATCATTATGGCGGTTTTAAGTCTGATCCAAATTCCATCATCTATAGACCGTATTTGTTTTGATTTCAGACTGGATAGTCAGAGGGGATTTCCCTTCTCTATCCAAGTTCATTTCATTCGAGTAACCTAATCCGACCATTTTTAAACTAAACAAGAAGGAAAGAAATTTTCATGCAGTCATGTAGTTCTCAGTCCATTGTTGTAAAAAAACATCTGATTGAACAAAAAAAAAGGCTCACCGCTCGGGTCTAGGAGAACAGACTCTGGGATAAGAGTTTTCTTGGATCTGTCAAGACATCAGGATAATTCAAAGGAAGGGCCCATATGATCTCTCTGTGACTGTCAGACCTCCGTAACCTTATTCATTAATCACACTCAACACTTGGAGCAACAGGGAGCACCCGAGGAGGGATGCTGTCTTGTTTTTCATACTGCTTAAGCGTCTATGGTGCAGGTAAAAAAGACTGGCACCACATTGGAAACTTTGTTGGCCCTCAGTTACTATGGTATAGCAGCTAGTCATTGTCAGCTTGTTATTGTCACGTCTCTGGGCGCCCTTCACATTCACTTTCTCATTCAAGTGCCCTCTGCTAAAGCCATTTCATATCCCTGACACCAAACGTTTTCCTTCAACTAGAACACTAGTTATGGTTAACCAAACAACTACATTAAGATTGTGTCAGTCACTCTAGGTGAAGACCCTAGTTGGTGCTAAAACAGGGGTCACAACTGATTTTGCATCCTTTCTAAAAAATTGAGGGTGAAGTTTTAGCAGTAATATCATTGCCCATTGAGACCCCACTTAACCTCCCTGTACCCACCCTTCTGTGAGAGACATGAGTCTTCAGTGGCTGAAAGGACCTTACCATGAGAAGTCTTTGGGTGTTATTCTCCATAATACCCTCCAGCTGTTCCAGCCTCTGCATGGCCTCATATTCTTCTGGGTCATCTTTCTGGACCAGGTTGGTCTCTGCGTCCTCAGCGGCTGCCCGGCAGTTGTCCTGCTCTGGTAACAGGAACGTGTAGCTGCACGGCCCATTCTGGATCTGAAACTGTTTCTTGCCATTGGAATCCGAAGTGGTCCTGTAACCCGTTCCCAGGGTCAGGCAGTAACCCAAGATGACTGCACCAACAGCATTGAGCATTTTCTCATGAAATATTCTGATTCAAAGAACACACACTAGAAATTTGCACTTGAGGTCTGGTTTTGTTATCTCGCAGATCCAAGTCCTGTACACACTGAAATACACAGTCACAAACACACACACACAGACTCCGATGTTGATGCCTCTTTCTCTTGGCTGTTTCCCAAAGCTAAGAGTCTCAGGGTCTTCTTGTCAGTGTCCCACAGGTTGATTTATAAGGTCCTCAGATACAAAAAGGAGGAGGAGACACCTTTTTGGGGTGGGTATAGTTGAGATGGAGAGAGTGTGATTCCGGCTGGCTCCCCCGTGGTGCTAGACAACGTGTGTGTGCGCGTTCTTGTCCTCTCACTCACTCACTCACTCATGCTACCAGCGCTTCCAGTTGAGCTGCAGCAGTCCTCTGATCGGCCAGGGTGAGGGAGTGGAGATGGAGCCCCTCCTACAAAGCAGAGGCATTGGGAAGAGAGAGCAGAATAGGAGGGATCTGGTGAGAGAGAGAGAGAGAGGGTGAGGAAGTTAGACTGGCATCAAACGATGAGGAGGGAGCAAGTGAGTGCTGGAGTTGGGGTGTGTGAGTGTGAGTGAGTGTATGAGAGAGAGTTTGAGGCACTAAATTACTTCAGAGTGAGTGAAGACATTTCTGTGTATGGAGGTGAATTTCTGAATGAGTGACTGAATGTGTGTGTGCGTGCCCATGTGTGAGTGAGGAGTACAATCACTAATTAAACACTTCCCGCTGCATGCCCCTCAACACGGCCTCTGTTTGAGAGAGGGGCTTAGAGGGCAGGTCACGGAGGAAGAGGGGGATAAAACCATAATGGGTGTATTTGGATTCCTTTTAAAGAAAGATGGTCTGGGAGGTCTTTCAGGAAGCAGCTGTGCTTGTCTGAATAAAACTTCTGCCCAGGCCGCTGGCTGCTGTGACGGCCGATGGACGAATTATCCTCCCTCTGTAGTTGTCAAATGCTTAAGCTCTTTTTAAATCTTGAGAGTAATGAGTGGAGGAGGTTATCCAAGTTGTCACTCCTGCTATGTGGAGCTCGTTGGTAGTTCGTAGGAAGAATTAGGTCCTATTTCCTGTTCTCAAACTTTGTATCGGGGTCTGGTTATTGAAGAAGGGCTTGAAAACGGTCTGTTTACAGAAGCAGAGCAGTGTTTTGGCATAGACATTAGAGTCATTTATTAGGCCTAGTCCTTGTCATCCTAGTAGTATTTTAGGGCTGCATTAATACAGTGCCTTAATATAGGCACATCTTGAGTTCACATAGTTGTCTGTCATCAGTTATGGTTCTCTGTTTGCCTTTTCCTTTAGGGAAGGAGTTGTTGATTGGTGTTTTGTTGTTGTTGATTGTTATGTCTCAAATCTCATGCATTCTGATAGTAATGGATACCCCTTAGTGCTGTTGGCCACCCTGTCATTCACTCACGCAGGGCAGTTGAGGTTAAGGAGGTCCTGACATGAGAGTGAACTGATGACGCTTGAAATGCTATGGAATTGCAATTTGATGAGCTGTGGTAGTTTTTTGTCAGCAGACTGCCCCGAACTGTCGCCAGACTAGGTTGTTTTCTCGTCTTTCCTACCTTTGATTTGAGAGGATGTGTCTCAGGTCAGGGTTGTGTTCCCTACATCCTGTCTCACAGGCTGTCGCACCAACTCAACACAGCAAAACAACAAAAAGAAAAAAAAAAAGGAAAAAAAGAAAGGGACACAGAGAGAGAGAGAGAGAGAGAGAGAGACAGTCTGATGGTAGTGTTACAGTGGCCATGTATCACTGAGAATGCCATTATTCCACCTGTCTCAGCAGTGAAATCCTAACATAAATGTATGTACAGGTAGGTGAGATGAACAGTTGTTTCTGATCAGTTTGTAGCATGTGTGAAATAGATAAGAGTTTTGTACCCTGAGGGACTGTATTAATGCTTAAGATTACCCCTTTATGTATGGGATGTTGAAGCAATAAATCTTCCACCCATTGTGCATAACATCAGCACCTAATTTTTCTTCCAGATACAACCCTTTCATGTTCAGAGCATGGGAGAGGGTCGATGCTCTGGCCTCCACAGCATGGAGAAAGGGCCATAAATGTCGCAAAGAGTATTCGTGGAAGGCATGCTGTTCATTTCATGGCTGGATATCTTTTCCCTTGGCTCCTATTCAGAGGTCCATTACGGGTCCAAGTTCCTAAACATTTGCGCTTGAACTCAACCCTTGTGGCTGCCAACTGAAATCACTTCTAGATAATTTAGCTTGTGGTAAATCTCATCTCTGATACTAAATAAAACCATTAATACCAGGCAACACAGATTCACAGACTCAAGAATTCAGAAAATAAGTGAGGAAAAAAGAGCATATGTGGCCAAACTACGGCCCGGGGGCCAATTGTGGCCCTCTGCTCTTTTTCAAGTGGCCCACCATGAAGTAGAACAATAAAAGGTAATGTGGCCCATTGTTACATTAATCTAATATTACAGTATATGTGCATTGCACATCGTAATGTCAGTAATGTTAAAGTGACATGGCTTAATCAGCAGTGTAGAATCTTGGAATGTTTTGTACGGCCTGCAGGTTTTCTGATCTAAAATGCAGTTGCTCTTTCACTTGAAACTGGGGCTCTTAATTTTGCATTAACACTTGGCAGCTTAGATTTTTCAGTATGGGCCCGCAAACAGGCATAAGGCATCACTGACAGAAGTTTTAAAAGCTTTTAGATGAAAACAGTGTCATTCACCGCAAATATTGGTCATACATAATTTTCATTTTCTCAATTAAGATGACATCACTATCATTGTGGGGGGGAATGCAGGTGTTCGGGACAGGAAATAAATCCGTTTAGAGGATGTTGTCTTGATCCCCAGAGATGTTTTTTTGCACTCACATCGTCAGAATCCGACCGCTACATTCGTCACTTCCACAAACACCTGAGCTCACATTTCAAAGTGCTGAGTGTCAAGGCCATTTTTTTCATGTCTGCTTGTAGTAGGACATGTCACACATCCCCAATTTATACATTCTTTCTCTCCTTGTCCTATTAAAGAATTAGACTTTGAGTGACATCTGGATGATCATGTGCTGTAGGTTAACTGGGGATTTGAAGGTACATTCTTTACTCAAGGATCTCTCAGTCTTAGCCCTGAAGTTCTCCCATTCAGCTTTTTTTTTTCTAACTCCCCCAGTTCTGTACACCTGGGAGAACTCACTGGTGCTTTTGATTTAACTGAACATACCTCATTTTGTAATGCTATGCATTTTGTAATAAGTGTTCGAACACTAAAGTTAAACAAGTTCAATTATGTTAGCCTAGTGCAGGGTTAGACAGTGTATGTGTGTGTTTTGTGTGGGTGTACATGCTTGCGTACATGTGTGTAGCACAAAGGAACGTGGAATATGAGGTGCAACCATTCGGAAGTGCATTGATGTAACAATACAGAAGGAAATACACTGTTAGAAACTCATGACCACAGAGGAAGGATAGTAATTTCAAAAGCGAAAACAGGTCCCGGACTCAGGTGTCTGGGTCTGAATCACGCGCTACTTTGGATGCTTCGGAAGTGGTGTTTGTGTCGCTTGTTTCATGTCAAGGGGAAGTCGCGCCATGAGGAAGAAGGAAGTGACACCATGACCTATTTTTTGACTGAATTTACGTGCAAATTCCTTTTGCTTGTGATTCCCTGAGATGGGCAGTCATCTATGTTTCCTCTGGCAGGACAACAACATCTTTAACAGAATGATAGAGCATTAATCTGCTGTAATGTTCATTGAGCTGCCTGAAGATGGTATATTGCTTTCAAAGATTTACTTTTAAATTAATTCAAATAGTATCTGGAAACAAGGACCATTATTCCCCAATCATGTCCATTATGAAGCAGTAACAAACAAAATACTGTGTGCTGTAAAATGTTTTGTGGTATAAGTGCATCACTTTCAACGATTTTTGCAATCATATTAGGAAGGGCCACATTCCCCATGCAAGGAACTTTTTATTCATTAATGCCATGTTATGGATGTGACGTAACAGGAGCAAGCATAGCGTTATTGAATGTTTTGTGCAGTTTTTTTTTTTTTTTTCACCCCATGCAACCTCTACAGGTGAATAGAGCAAACACTCCAATTGTATCTAAACACTCACATTATACAAATGCCTACCATTTTATTGGTGTTCTGGATGTGACAAAAGTTGACTTCCCAGGGAATCGCCCAAATACTAATTGGAACCTGGGGAAGTATGTATATTAAGAATTTTAAATACATTTGGATGCATTTTACATGCTTCTCATATTAGTTGTATGGCATATACACTCAGAATCTCTAGCCTTGGCTACCTTGTCTTGGCATTAACACTGTATTTAACATTCCACATCATAGATGGTGAACTAGTATAATCCCTTCAACACCCTGACCAACCCTGATTCCAAAACCAGATAGCAGATCCCTCCACTGTGGGTCCACCCTGCAGGCCTCTCTGCCCGGGCCTGGTTTTCAAAGACTACAGATTGTCTTATTCAGCTCTGTCACTGACCCACAACAGGCAGGGAACTGCTTTCCACCCACCCCCAACCCCCCTTAAAAAATCCCCCTGCAGCTCTGATCTCTACTCAACAGGCCCTATAATGAGTGTGCTACAAGGGCAGGCTGTTGGCATTAGCACTATTCAAACCTTTCAGGCAAAGGGAATTGACAGGCCAGTTCAAGGAACTCCAATGAGGCACATACAATGCCTTTGTGTGTAATCTTTGATGTATCACTCTTAGCAACGTTAAAGAACCATGATGTGCTGTGCTGGCTGGTGCTGGCAGGGATATAGTCATGCCCACGTTTACAGTTCTGTTGAGCTCCCATCGTTGAATGCCTCTGAAGGTGGCCATATTGACATTTTTAATTAATGAACTCGCTTTGATGTTTGATGATTGATTTTGTTTGACTGCCACCTTAGTTGTAGCTGAGAGGTAGAGAGGGCCTTTGGTTCATTTCATTTCTTTGTGGTGTGCCATTTTTTCCCCCTGCTATTCCACCACATTTTATAGAAACCATGAACATTATTTCATCATTCAAAAGAACCGTTGTGCAAATGCACTTTAATGGCAGGGCATTCCACTTAGTGAAAGCCCTCAACATCTCATTTTTTATTGTTTAGTTATATGTTCAGCATAATTTCATTTCTATTTTAATGCATTTTTTATAGAGGGCCACATCCAGTGATTTCCTAATCCCATTTATAAGCTTTTTCAATATTTTAAATGGTTTCAGTCACTTGCACAATAATTTTAGACTACTACAAACACCTACTACTCAGTGATTTACAGTTCAATAAATGTAACCACTTGAAATTATTGTATGTTTCAATTTCATTTCAGTAACCACGTGGAATGAAGTCGCCTGAAATAACTGAATACATAAAATTAATGTGTTCATTTATTAGAATGTAAATGACTGAATTGCAAAGACTTTTCTGCCCTCTCCTTGCCAGATAAGAAAACTACAGGACATTCTTTTGAAACTAATAAATTAAAGAAATGTAAATGAATTTTCACTATTGTTGAAATAAAATGTCTACATCTCCAGAACTTAGCCATGTTGTAATCATAATTTGTAAAGTCAATCCAACTCAGAGTTACGTATGCATGTACTTTTTAACTGTACAGTTCTAAGATGAACTGCAAATAAATCAGTGCCATGTGTAAAATGTATAATTTCTGACAGGGTACTAGGCCATAAAACAGTTTAAATCTTTTACATGCTACAAGGCAGGAAAATGTTTTGTCAAAGAAAATTCTACAAACAGCCCATTCATTCTGTCTTCTATTTATCTCAAAGGGTGTTTACACAAAAGAATGTTTTGTCAGAGGTTTCCAAGGAGACTCTATATTCTAGATGGCACCGCCCCTCATTAAAGGAGGACCTCACGTTTCCTGTGTCCTCCTCAGATCTGCCGCCTCCAGCAGCACCTTTCGGCTGGTGAGCACCAGCAGGACCTGTTCCAGGGTCTCCCATTGATGTTTGTGTCCCCCCTGTCTCAGCCACCCACTCACAGTCTGGAGGAGCTCATCAGGCTCTGTGGAGGAGCCGTCTGCCGCACTGTCAGGCAAGCAGGAATCTGTATAGGGGAGTACAGGGGCAGGAAACCCGAGGGAACCCGCTGTCTGTCAGAGCAGTGGGTACTGGGTGAGTGTTCATCCATATCTGTATCTTAAATGGGCTTGATGTGGGCTTCATTGGGTACTTTTCCTGGACTTGGTAACCCTTCTTGTTAGGTTGCCATTATTACAGATCACATATCTGATTTTTGTTAGGTTGTTTAAGTTCTGAAACAAAACACTGATGTCTTTATCAGTCAGATAGTCCTGAGGTCAAACCTAGTTTCGTTGGTTAAAGTTTTTTTCCTGCTGTATCTTATAGACTTAGGTAGCTCTTCAAGATTTAGCAGGGGGTCCAGTGGTATCCCTTGGGCAATTTCAAATATTAAAAAAAAAGCGAAATGCCCCTAGTTTCAAGGTAAATATTGACACCAAATGCATTAGAGAGTGTTTTTGTGTAGTTCACAGAAGTGTTGTCTGTATCAGGGAGGGAGGAATTTCCTCACTTTCACTCACATATCACATACTTACTCATCATTGTGGACACTTGACATGCTGACACACTGACCTTCACATGCGCGTGCATGCACACACACACACCATAGCAAATATACAGAGACCAGCGGCTCCAGCTATATCCATCTCCAAGCAGTTTAACACATTTCAGTTTCATGTTCACATTCTGTCTGTCTCATAGACACACACACACACACACACACACACACACACGTTGGCCTGCTGCCTGGATCATCATGAGGTCAGCCTCCTATCCATCTTGTAGCTCGCTCACTCACTCACTCACATACCCAAACACACACAAACACCCCTATTCCCTATTTACCTCACAAGGGATAACACTGAGAAGCCTCCCTAATCCAGGTTTGACGACATTCTGCGCTTTGTTTCCTGTGCTGTTACTAATAAGAGATTTCTACAAGGAAATTAGAATGGTCTTAGCTTTTGACTGTTTTGGTTGATAACATTATTCATTTTTCTTTCCCCAGACTGTGTGACTCATCTGAAACGCCTTCCTTTTGAAGATTATGACTTCGAGTACCAATACTGATCTCAGTCTTTCAAGAAAATATTCACAGATGTTGAATCTGTGTTTCAAATATTTCAATGCAGTATTTCACACATATATCTCATGTCTTATAATATTGTTTTTTTAATGTAATAATGTGTCAAATAAAAGCTTATGTTTGTTATCAGCACTATATTTAATGACTACATTTGTTGCAATAAGCTTGAAGGACTTGAAGGTCATGAAAAGTGTTTATCCCTTAACTAAGTAGGTGTTCACTTACTAACACATATAATTACAAATAATTTATTACATTCATTACATTCTCTCTAACATTTAATGAGTGCAAATGTCCACCCATAAGATAAGTACCAATTATATTGAAGTTATGGAGTGGATACCATGTATGTAAAGTTGTCTTTTAAGTCAGGGCTGCTCGAACTTTCTTGGCCGGGGACCTCTTGTGGAGCAGATTTGTTTTTCATGGACCCCTCATAATCGCAACAAAAATGTGTTCTTTCAGATGCATTTGGACTAAAACATATTTTGCTAATACCACAACAGTTTAAAATAGGCATGTTATTGCATTTGACAAAACTTGACAGTGCAGGAGCAGTTTCAAAAGGAATGATTTTTTTTTTTTTTTGGTCAAATCTAGGCCTACTGTGTTAAAAAAAATACTATTTGTTTCATACAACTTATGATAACCAATATTCCTTTTCCTTGGAGTTGATGCCTAAGGAAAGTGTTTTAGAACTAATATATAATGTATTTGTCACTACTGTTATGCTGGTAGGAGTAATGAGCACAATGCTATTGCTCTATACTGATCTCTAGTATTTTTTCCCATAAGACAAGTTTATACTTTGTAGCAAACTTTTTCACAGACCCTGCTGCCCCGTGCCGCAGACCCCAGTTTGAGAACCAATGGTGTAAGTCACACTAGTGCTGGGTTTGTGCTCAGGGTTTTATTCTTCAGCATTAGCAGGTAGTTGGTGCCCACAGAATTGCCTCAAGTCTCCGCCAAATATTTAATGGATTTTTAGGTCAACTAGGTTGGTTAAATTAGATTGTTTATCTATTTGTTTGGTTTAATACTGAAGGCTACGGCCAAAAGGATTTTGTTCAACATTAGATTAGCAATGGCCTAGTTGGCAAGCTCGTCAATGCCATGCTTAGTCAACAGATCCTGTGCCAGAAGTAACGGTTTAAAATATTGTCACAAACACAACTTTCTTCCATAGGCTTGTGACCACTAGTTGTCAGACCAATAAAGTAGGGCCTCTCTTCATTTGCAAGTTGTGGTCCACACTATTGGCTTTTTGGGGATTGTGTACGGTTGTCCAAGATGCTGCATAAATTCAGAATGGTCTAGTATTGCACTTTAACCACCATAAGAGCCAGCATAAGAGATAACTCGGATGCATGGTATGCATAAACGACCTGGCTTTTGCCTATTGGGATATCAGTCATACTTTAAAGAGAACTTGCCTCCTTAATGTAAACGGCAAAATGTCCTCTTACTTGTGCAGTGACAACATGACATGGTTTTATTAATGAGTACCTTCTTTAGTGGCGAAAAAAAACATTTTTTTTTCCAAAATGATTGACACAAAGATTTTTCTTGGTGGTGGTGTATGTACTCGGGCCAATCTTCACTATGTTCAACTTAAATCAATTTGTCTTCCGCGACGCTACAAAGAACACTGGCAGACTAAAATGCGTCTGGTTCCACCTGGCGACAGGAGCGTTGCAAGCCAGTTGATGCATCGTATCCAAAAATCCCCACATGTCATCTGTCAAACCCGCGAACGCTAACTCACCTTGCTAGCTGACGTTAGCTAACTAGAGATGACCTTGTTCTGTAAACACATGCTGTAAACCGATCAGCATACTCTAGATACTAACGTTAGTCAGCAAGTTTTCTCATTTTGCCCTATACCGTATGCAACTTTTGTGCTTGAAGGGTCACTTTAAATGTTCTGTCTACCTCGCATCATCCACACACCCAGGCAGCCGAATTTAATCTGCGATTTTCAGCGCTTCACTTCTGGGACCTGGCGTTCGTAAACGCATGTACCGTCCACCAATCAGCTTCCGCGATGTTAGGACGCTGGAAACGTCAGTTTTGGTACTCATGAGGAGAGGTGTGTGTGTGACTTTGGCACAGCGCGCATAGTAAAGCGCTGTATGTAACTTGGCTGCAGGTAAACCATGGTACTGCAAAAGACAACGCGTGGTGTGGCCACTTAATCATAGAAGACGTTTAATGACAACCGACGATTTTGCGTGGACTGCAGGGCCAGTTTCAGGTTGAACTTCCGTCTACTGCAAAGCTTGTCAAACACTGCACTGGCAACTTCGACAGCTAGCAAGCTATCGATAGCTAGCAACATCTGCTAAGTTAGAAAGCTAATATCTAAGCCAAGGTAACGAGAACTTGTTTGTATCCAGGAAATTTTATCTGGAGTCTTGTAATATCTGTTTAGCTTTAGTTGGCGCATGTCCATTTGTGAAATAACGTTAATTATCCACGTTAACATGAACCCGTGACTGCAACTAAGTAAGCCTGAGCGTTTTGTAACGATAACCTAGCAAGCGCATTTCTTGTCGCAGGATTCCTTCATGTCGACTAATGTCAGCTTCGTAGTTAGTTAGATTGCAATCAGTTTATACCATAAAAGATGTTGCAACCGTAGGGCTGATGATTCAGCGTTAGCAACCGTGCTTCGTGGTGAAGTGTGTCCATCACCCACGTTTCGTCGCGAGATTTGGGCGTAGCTAGTTGCAAGTTTGGAGGGCTTAGAGCTATCAAGTATTAACACATCTCGTTGTGGGCCAGGTCGATGCTGGGAACAAACATACCAGAAGAGACAGGTTCTAGAAGCTGAGATTTGCTGGTTGCCATTGAGGTGTCGTAGAATTGCGATTGTGCCATAAATCATGCTGTTGTCTTTAGTTGTACACACGTACTCTTTGCGGTACTGGTTTCCAGCCGCGGTTATGCTGGGTACTGCCCCGGCGTACCTACTCTCATGGGGTGCTTGGCGTCTCTTATCCACCGTTCTACCATCCAGACTGTATCACTCAATGGACGACCGCATATACTCGGTCTATCAGAGTATGGTTCTGTTCTTCTTCGAAAACTACACAGGGGTTGAGGTAAGTGTGGTTGTTGAGATGATAATGATAGTAGTAGAAATGAAAAAGGCTCTCTCCATTCAGGTTTATGAGATTGTAGACTGTGTTGGCGCAAAATCAAGTCAACACCAGTTCCCGTCTTTGCAAAACGATGCTCATGGGTGAAAACAGGGCCAACACAGACCATGCAAAGGAAGTTGGGTTTAAGGAGGGAAAAGACTGCCAAACCTCAGCTGGCAGCAGGCAGTTACAAGCCTCAAGTGCCTCTAGCCACCTGGTTCTGTGGTTTGCAGTATTTCATAATTGCAGAAGAAGCTTCTCCCCAACTCATGCATAGAAATATTACTCAGTAATGGATTGTGGTGCAGCACTTTGCCCACTTCCAGCAAGAAGCTAATGGTAGTTTCCCCCCCACTATACTTTGTACTCATGGTCTTTAATCCCAGAATGCACATCTAGTAGTCATGCTGTCAGAGCGTTTACTCCTTTCAGACACATTTATACGTGAAAACTACAGGCTGTGAGCGTTTTGGAACCAGCATTGGCTGCCTGTCACCTTAACAGCACTGTCATTAAGGTGTGGTGTCAAAAATCTAAGCTGACTTGTAAAGCAAGTTGCATGTTTGCCAGACGTTATTCTGTGAGATTGAAGTGCCTTAAGTGCAAGTATAATAATCTCTCAAACAGGTTTCTTACTTTAAACAGAGCAGTGTTGTTTTAGACCAAACCTGAAGTTTCAGTTCTTGGTATGGGTTAACTTCTAAACCACTGCATGGCCATTAGTACCAAAACCATTTCAGGAAATGGGTAAGAGAAAATGGTGTGTGTGTGTAATGAGTCATATGTGAAAATGGACGTATCAGTGGGTGTACAATCAACTACAGGGAGTGCATTCATCCTGTGTTGTAGGTTAACCTTGTACACCAGTCCTTTAGTTACATGATACTCATCTGCTGTGGGTGGCTCCACATATGGCTGGGCAGTTAATCGAAAAATGAACTGAACCGACAATCGTAACCATAAATTGACAATGATCAAGCACGTGACTACTGATTTGTTGTTAATTATTACTATTGCTAAATACTATCATAATAAAAGTTGATATGAGTTAATGTGGAAAAATATATTGTGATCACATTTTTGCCATGTTGCCCAGCCCTAGTCCCACGTTTAGACCTGTATGATATTGTCCCTCTGAAGTTATGATTGTCCAAGGAACCAAAAGATGGTTCTGCAACATTTTAAATGCATTGTAACAAATAAAACACATGGTATGAGGCAGAATATGGCAGCTGGAAAACGTTTGAGATGAACTTTTTTCCCCCTAGACCTATATGTAGTCTGCCTTTTCATGTTTAATGTGGCCATCCATTGACCAAGCAGGAATGGAAAAGATATTAGGTTAGGGCTCCTACAGTACAGAACTCCTATAGTGGCAAAAGTCAGTAAAAGGTCATTTTCATCAATAAAGGGAAAGGCACTTACATGTGAATAAGGCAACGAAAGATAAATGCGAGGATATCAGGTTACACTGGATGTCTGCATTTGTTTTGCCAGTAGACATGCCGTCTACTGAAAAAAAATCTGTACATCTCTGTTTCAGATCATCATTTATGGAGATATACCAAAGAAAAAAGAGAATGTGGTCTACCTTTCCAATCACCAGTCCACAGGTTTGTTGCACTTGGTGTCGTTGTTAGCCATGTGGCCTGTATGTGTTTGCTTATACGTAATACATTTTGCAATGCTTTCAGCAAAGAAATGAGACATAATTCGAAACATAATTCGTTTTTTGCCTGTATGTTAATTTTTGTTCTTTGCAGCGGATTGGATCATAGCTGATATGCTCGCTGTCAGACAGGATGCACTTGGTCACGTAAGATACGTCTTAAAAGATGGTCTGAAGTGGCTCCCCTTGTATGGATGGTATTTTTCTCAGGTAATACATTGCATGTGTGCATTACATGTTAATGAAGCTGTTACAGCTGTCCATGTCCATGTCCATGTCATGTATTCCTCTGAATGGTCTTTTCCTGTATATTTCCCCAAAGCATGGAGGAGTTTATGTGAAGAGAAGTGCCAAGTTCAATGAAAAGGCCATGAAAAAGAAGCTTTTTTCTCAAACAGCATTGGGAACACCAGTAGGTTTCCTCTTTATTGTTCTTTGCCTAGTTGCATTGTTATAATTCTATGCTTAACTTTTTTTTCCCTTCCTAAAATTGTCTAATGGGAATGGCTCCATTAATTGGGTTGTAGGGCTCTCCTTACAGTTTATTTTCGGACTGAGCATAAGCCACTTTCTCTTATGTTCTAAATCAAGATGAGAATCTGTTGCCAATTGACTTTTTCCCATGACACTACTCAAGACTTTGCAGCTGGCCGACAGGACAGTTCTTAGGACTGAAGCACAAGTCACTCTCCCCTTTTTCGTCTTCTTAGACTGTGCTTAGAGTCTTAGTCATGATCCAAAACACTGTTCTTGTTATTGAACCATTACAGTTTCTTGCCCAAAAATTTTACTGAGTTGATGGATTAAGTGACAGCATTTGCATCCAGGGTGGTGCAGTTCAAGGAAGTGGTTTCAACTGGCATAGTTTGTTTTGAGGTATACAAATTAAACCCTGAAACTGACTCTTGTCAACCTTGTTCTGTGTTCTACGTTCTATGCAGATGTACCTGGTTATCTTTCCCGAGGGAACCCGATACAACCCTGAGAATAGAAAGGTGATCAGCGAAAGTCAGGCCTTCGCATCTAAAGAAGGTACTCATTAATAAAACCATGTCATGCTGTCACTGCACAAGTAAGAGGGATTTTGCCGCTTACATTAAGGAGGCAAGTTCTCTTTAAAGTATGACTGGAATCCTGAGGCTGTTTCCAACGGCAACAGAACAGGAACAGATTAACTTGGATTCCTCCCAAAATAAATTTTCTCAAATAAACACTTAAAATGTATTGAGACATGGACATAGAAACATGCAGTTTTTTATGATATATATCCAAACTTAATCATGAAGAAATGTTGCTTACTCCCAGCATAAACCAAATCTCTCAATATATTTTGTCAAGTGATAGACAAAAGAGCAGCAGCAGTAGGGGCTGAAGCTTGGGTGGTTTGAAGAAGATTGGTTTGTGAGTGGAATTTAACTGGTGCCCTCTGGACAGTTCATAATTTTTCAGAGTTGTGTTTATGGAGAACTTACAGCTAGGTCTTATAAGTGAGTTCTTTGGTACTTGGGACATTGGCCTAATGGAAACTAGATTTATGAACATTTATAACTGCTGTACATTCCAGTTAGCCCAGTAAAAACACAGATTATGCAAACTGAAACAATGGACTGTTTTACTGAGTAAAATGCTTCTCTGTAGCAAGCTAGCTGTTTTCACTTATGCAAGCTTAGCTTTACCCCTTCAATGCTGGTGCTTTGCCAGGGTTAAACCCATGGTGATTATTACTTCAGGGTTACCTAAGGGTTGACCTGTGGTTTACTCAGTGTCCCAACCCACTTCTTGATCTTGGTGTAAATGACATGACACAGATTGCTTATGGCTGCTG
This sequence comes from Tenualosa ilisha, assembly GCA_015244755.2. Classification (NCBI taxonomy): domain Eukaryota; kingdom Metazoa; phylum Chordata; class Actinopteri; order Clupeiformes; family Clupeidae; genus Tenualosa; species Tenualosa ilisha. The sequence goes on from PYXC01002643.1 coordinate 1,044,753, forward strand.
TTGCTGAAAAATGGCTGAATGACTGTCAAAGCAGATAAGATGTTTGCTGCACCATCTCAGATATTGCTCCAACATCCGTCTGGGTGACGAGACCAATAACCAAGGCCTAAACATCTGTTCATATTTTTGCCTTGTGCGTTATTTCTCTGATGGTACACAAATATTTGAGTATAAACATACAGTGAAGATAATAGGGATAAATCAAGGGTAAATTATGATTTCCAGTCATTTTCAGAGGACTGAAATTATTTGATTTGTAGTTAGTAGGCACATTTGAATAGAGTTTGCTCAGTGTACGGGCATTCAGTGAAAATTGCAAAGGTGGCAACTTGGAAAAATGTATGGAGTTAAATGCAATTGGGACAAGAATGACCGCAAAGACTGGCACAACGTTAAAGCTTTGTTTTTTAGACAAAGTACTGATCAGTGTCATGCGGGGGGAAGAAGCAAGTTTACAATGCCCTCAGTCACTAGTTTTGCACTTCCAAATCTGCAGTCTTATTTTAAACAAACTTTTAATGGGCCACTCATACTGAGAGCATGTTTGTCTTTTATCCTATAGAACTTGGGCTGTTGGAGAATAGCTCCTTTTAAGATATTAATGCCTAATGTAAATGGCCTCCAAGAATAGTCTAAATTCGTTTTTTGGCGGGGGGGAATGGAAAAAAAAATGTAAAGGGTTAAAAAATAGAAACATTGGACTTGCTGTAACCATTTTCCTGGATTCTGTCTGATTTGACATGGAATGACCCCACTGTTACTATAGCAATCACTACACATAGTGGAAATTGTTGCATGTGCAGTGAACAAATGGACACTAATGGAAGTTGCAAGTTGTTCAAGTCATTATCCTGGATATAAACAGTGATTCCAGTTATGCACTCCAGTGCTCTCTGACCCCTCTGTATAGTTATGAGTCTTGCCCCATTCATTTAGACAGAAGTCTGACCTTGTTTGGTCCCTGTGTGCACTGCCAAGATGGCAGCAATATGGTGAGTCTTACCAATTAGGTATTATGCTATAATCTGCCTATAAATCCGAATAATAACTGCCGCTCCAGACAGTACCTCCTTGCTTCATCATGTACTGTTATTATCCTGAGATGTGCATTTGATGATGAACTCAAATGGTTTCATAGTCATTATCACCCATTTTCAGTAATTTGTTGACTGTCATGCATTGAGGGTCATTTATTGTAAAGGTGGCATCATTATATGGTTTAAAGAAACATCTGCAAACTAACAGTGTCATTTTTACCTCTCCTAACGGTTGTCATGTTTTTGAAAGCTGCCCTGGCAGAGCTGTTCTTCCCACCGCCTGGGCTGAGTCATTCGTACCCGAGTAAATCAGCCTGGTTCCCGGGGGCATTGCATATGACAGATAGACTTGTCTGCTTTTAGTTCAGGCAGGGCATTTGACAGCGGACTGGAAATGCCCGGCTGTCTTGACGTAAAAGCCCATGGATGCTGGACTGATTTCAAGATGAGATTAAATGAGGAATTAATGCACTGTAAAACAGGCCATCAATTAATCACTGATGTGTAATGTAGAATATTATGCCAGTGATTTACACTGATTGTCATCACTAAGATTAAGTGATTGGTGAGGCCCGTGGAAGTACGCCTTCGTTTACAAATGGTACTAGCTGTACAAGACAAACCCAGCTAATTTCAAAATCAGGCAACAGACATTTTTTTAGAGACTAGCACAGTTTTTGTGTTTTTATGTGATTTTATGTGATGTGTTGTCGTGTGATTTTAAAATACATTGCTCTCTGTTAGAACATTACCATGAATGCTTTACATATAGTAACTTGTGACTTGTAGGAGTTAACAGTGATCCTTTAACTTTGCGCAGGGTTGGCTGTGTTGAAGCATGTTTTGACGCCCCGGATGAAGGCTTCTCACATAGCCATTGAGAGCATGAAAGATCACCTAGACGCCGTGTATGATGTCACTGTGGCGTATGAAGGAACCATGTCAGCAGGAGGGCGTAGGCAAGCTGCCCCAACAATGCCTGGTAAACTTTTAACGTAGTTCAATGGATAATTGATTTAAAAACAAAAAAAACCTTTTGGGGGTATTTGCGCTGTGGCTAGCTTAACCACAGTTTTAACACTGTTTTGGTGAATCAGCACATTTCAAACTATGTTAAAAACCATGTGTTAAACTCTACAAACTCAGTCAGCACTCACCTCTTTGTGCCTTGTCTTTTGTGATGTATTATCAGAATTTGCCAGTGTCCTCAGTAGGTCAGAAAAAATGTGCAGTGATTGCTCTTAGAGTTTACAAGTGCCTTGAAGGATGTAAAGTCTGATGGATTGTCAGCCTTGATTGCTTTTATAGGTAATTCATAAATTTAATGAGGAAAGTGTCCTAGACTCAGGTCATGAGATGAATTGCAGGTACTGAAGGTTCTGCATGGCACCAGACTTTGATTTGATTCTAGTTTAATAGCAGTATGTACAGTATAATACAGCATGTACACCTTGGGCCAGAGGGCTGGGGGAATAAAACAGCTGGCAGGAACTGTAGCAGGTGTATGCTATGCACTGGGCTTGAAAAAGTATGCTGCAGAGAGAAGGATAAAGGTGTCATCCACGGCACTAATTGAACAGAGCCAGGCTAGAGTTAATTAGTGAAAGGTTTGGTTAAAGCCAACCAGCAGTACTTCCAAGCAATCCTATTAAACTAAATGCCTCAGATGAGATCACAGCGTAAGAAGATGACAGGGTCTCTGTGGGTTCGTGAGTTGTTTTTTTTTTTCCCCAGGTGCACTTTTGCAACTGTATTCCTCTTACGTTATAACCAAAGTCTTATATCGTTCACCAAATGAACATTTTCAAAAGAGATGAATATGTAACAATTGCAATCTTCTAACACAAGCAATTTCAGATTAGTGTGTTCAATCAAAACGGTGTAGTTTATTGTTTTGATTAAATGTTTCTTGCACTTGCTTTGGTGCAACTTGGAAGCAGGAGAGGTCGGCTCTATTTGTCCACAGGGATACATACTTTGATGGAAATTCCGATTTTATCAGGCTGCTTTCTGTTGTTTCCACAAATAGCATTATCAAGCATATGGTGTGATGATGCAAACAAGGTGTTAGTCAGAAGCAAGGCTTTATTACTGGAGGATACCGTTTTTCCTTGTCATAGGCAAACTTTGCCCCACCTAGCCAATATCCAAATCTGCCCATCTCTGCCTTCTTTTGTCACCCAGGTTCAACATTTAAAAGCAGAATAGGCAACATACTAGGCCCCAGTGACTTCTGTCTTCAAACTAAAAAACATTATTATTATTATTATTATCATCATCATCATCATCATCTTCTGTGTCTGAGATGCACGTCATTGCTTCCTCTCTTTGTGTGGAATTGGAGGGGGTGCATTTGGCAGCCAGCTTCCAGTCTTGATAGATTTTGGGTTTCTGCCAATCAGGATATAAAATCCTGTTGTGTTGTGTTGCACAACAACTTGATTATAACATAAACATCATGGCTGACGTGAGCCTGTGTTCTTCCACTCTGAGGATATGGGGACTTGTAGTATCTGGCTCACTGACAAAGGCATCGTCCAATCTGATGTGACAATCTGTTGAGCAGCAGCCTGGCCTTATAACCTGTTTAGAGCAGTAATTTTAGCCCTGGCTTTGCCCGCCTGGCCTCTGCAGCTCTAGCGCAGGTCTAAGTGCACTTACCAGTTGCACCTAGAGTGATGCAAGCAAGTGCTTATGCCATCTTTTAATGGGCTTTCTGTTAGCTTTTTCATTTCACGAAAATGAAAAGTATTTCATGCATGTTTGAGAATTTCCTGCGCCTTCCTGTAAACAGGTTATGTGACGTGTTGGTTTTCAAACGCCGTCATATTTCCAAAGGCAACTCTTGAAAATATTTACCCGTCACTGCTCATGCATGTGGTCCTGACATAAAAACATCCTGTTTTGGACCGGAATAAACACTAATGGTGCAACGGATGTACACTGTACGGTTTTCCAGTAATCTGACCACTGCCTTCCTTTTGTCTACATGCTCGTAGCGTGACTGTCCCCCATGCTGCCAGCAGCTGATGTTGCACAAGCCCAGTACAGAGCCTAATCTGGCCCACAGAGAGCTGTGGTCCCAAAGTCTATTGTTGGCTGGGTCAGCCACTGAAGCCCTGCACTCTCAAAGACTTAACTGGCATGAGTAGGCTTCAAGATTGGTTCATTCATGCCAGCTGAAGGGCCATACACACCTGCAACGATAACTATAAAGATAACTCTAACTATAACAATATTTCTGTTCACACTGACCAATGATAACATAAGCCTGTCCTCATGTGAATGAACTACTATCTATAATTCCATGGTTTCTGATTGGCTGTTAACCTTTCATTGTTCTAAGAATCACTCTGAAAATGGTCCCAACAATATTGTTGCACGTGTCATTGTCATTATAGTTTGCTTAGTGTGGATTGTAATTAATATATATTAGAGTGATGTTTATTTGTTGTTATAGTTATCATTCTTGGTATTAACGGCCCTCAAGTCTTTTAGGGATCAGGGCTTAGAGTTAGGGAGGACATTGAGATTCAGCGTATGTTCAGTATGGTGCAGCCAGTTGTTATGTAGGGCTAATATTCTACTGTGTAACGCTTGTGCTCTGTCCTTGGGTGACCTGAAAAGCGATTGTAGATAAAATGTGCAGATTAAAAAGTTATTTTTTAATGGGGAAACTGAGGTGACCTGGAAAGTGAATGTAGACAAAATATGTAGATTAAGTGTTATTATGTTATTTTAGTGGTGAAACTTAAATGTTTTGTGCATTCCTTGTGATTCTCTGCTGTTCATATGTCCATTTGTAGAAAATGTTCTGAGACTCTGCAGATGCATTAAGGTTATTGAAAGGCCATGTAAACAGACCACCCCCCAAGGAAGTGCAGAGTATTGATCAGAGCATTTATTTTACTTTGGGGTTAGACTATAGTGTTTTTATGTAGTCTACTTATATTGCTTTATAATCTTCAAAGGAGAATAGCCTGCTATTTACTGTGCACCATAAAAGCTCTGCTTAAAACTATATAATGAATGTAATTATATCCACGCATTTATTGATATCTGAATATAAGCTCCGCATAGAAAAAGGTGTAGTTCTGCAGCCCATCTTAATTGATGTTTGCCTGAACAAAACGGGCACGCAGTGAAGGCTGATTCTGACACAGTCTGATTGTGCGTGCCCTTGGGAGGATCAAGTGACGCGGTCAGAACCTTGCTTGGGACAAAGCCATTTCTCATGAGGCCATTTTGATTAAGATCTTGTCTTGTTTTTTTGGATATGATAACACACTACTAAACAAATGGCTTTGGTTCTGCAGCGAGGTCTAATGGGCCCGAATGATTACTTCCCTCTGGATTCGAGAGATTGTGTGGGGCAAGTCTGTTGGATAAGTCAGATTTATCTCCATGCTGTTTTATGACTTAGGGTTCCCTTCTACCCTTAAAGGCATTACTCCAGATGGAGAGACATTTTAACGTTTGTTCACACAACGTTTGTTTACTGCTTTTAGAGTGTATGGGACTGTCTAATCACCTATGTATAGTAGACAAGTAATGGTAATAAATAAATTGGTCCTCTTGAGGAGCACTTTTCTCATTGTTTATAAAACAATTTAGTTTGATTTAAAAGTTTTTTTTCATACATATTCTTAAATTGGCTGTGGTTGCATCCATGTTTATTTTATTGTTGTTACAAAAAACAATGCAATTTTGAGACTGAATTTAATTAGCAAAAAATCGATTATTTGTTTAAACGTTTGGATTGTTTATTTAAATGTTTGTATATTTTTTTTATATTTTCAGTAATTTCCCGAACATTAACCGTATCTAACACAGTGTAGTGTTTTAGGCAAATGTATTGTATTAACCGCACCCATGTATTAAGTGGAGTTTATTACTTATAAAGTAGAATCAGATCATGATGTAATGAGAAAGTATTACATACACATTGCTGGTGAGATGTTATGGGAACATTCCTTTTAACCCCCCCCCCTCATGCCCTCATGCTTGTTTTCCGTTTTTTTCTGTTGTCAGAATTCCTCTGTAAGGAATGCCCAAGGGTGCACATTTACTTTGATCGTGTGGACATAAAGGAAATTCCTTTGGAGCCTCTGTTCTTTCGCAGGTGGCTACATGAGAGATTTGAACTCAAGGATAAGTGAGTAATTCCTCGAGATAAGAATGCATGGTTTGAAATTTAGCCTTTTCTATGCTTTGCCTATATGATAGTAAATCATTTAAGATATATTTCTTTCCATATTTGTATCCCTAAGACTCTTTGGATTCTGCAAAATTTGGTGCAATACTTTCTCCTAATTGTGAACTATGTGGAACTCTGTTAAGTATACATACATTTTATTGACTGCATCAGTTATAATGGTTACTTTCACCCTGAATATAAATGGGGGGGGTTCAGGGGAAGGCTCCAGTCAGGGTACCTTTTCTACAGACTTCCATGAGCTTGTCCACAACCTGAACACGGTAACCTGGGTCTCTTTGTCTGTCTAGGCTGCTGAGCACTTTCTACGAGTCGGAGGAGCCTGCCGTGAAGTGTACGTTCCCCGGAAAGCGGCAAGTTTGGCCGCTTGGCTTCACAAAGACATTTCCCTCATTGGTCATTCTCAGCAGCTTAACCTTACCCATGCTCATGACTGCAGAAGGTAGGAAGCTCTACTTCAAAACCTGGATATACGGGACTCTCATAGGGTGGCTGTGGGTCCACGTTAGGCCATGAGTGAGAGGATTCAACTGCCATAACTCTGTCTCATATCGGTATGGACAGGCCATGCTCTAGATTTCCCTCCTATGGTGTAGGGGTACAATTTTTGCAAAAAATATAAATAAATAAATAAATAAATAAGAGAGAGAGAGGTCATTCTTTTCACAGAAATATATATCCCCAAACCTTGTATAGTTTTAGGAGGAAAAGGCACAGTCTTTTGTCCTTGGTGTCCTGTTCCCATCATCATACCCCTTCAGACTTACCAATTGAGCTCCTAGAAATATGTGTAGTAGCCATTCTCACTTCCACCCATTCATAGTTTAGAATGCATATGGAGGGAAAAAAGGAGAATAATGCACTGAAGAAAAGATAAGGATCTTAGAATGTTCTTGTTTCTACGGTTTCGGTTGTCTTTCATTTATGCTATTTGAATGTGAGAACAGCTGTTTTTGATGGAGTATGTGAGAGGGTTGGATGGGTGTGTGAGGGGGTTGGATGGGTATGGGTGTGTGTGTGTGCGCGTGTGTGTGAGGACATGTACTCACAGGCACATGTACACGTCTTTAGATGATAGGGTCCTGGGGAGTCTGCATACTAGTTGTCAGTGGCAAAACTTTCAGTGCACATACCCTCTACGCACAAATGATATTCTGGTATTATTTCTTAATGATAAATAAAGACGCCAAGGTATGGGCATCTAATATGGGCGCTTTATTGTGGGATAAGACATTTAGTGGGTTATTTCACTGTCAGTGTTGGTATATTATGGAGAAATTTGGAATGGAGAGGAAATCGGCTTTTTTTCTAGTTTAAGTATTTGTCCTGTTTGACTTGCCAAATGTGGGGAAAAAGCAATACGTCCACTTTAAAAAAAAAAAAAAAAAAAAAAAAAGTTGTTTAACTAAAATTATTAATTAAAATAATTAATGTAGTTCTTGTAAAGCTTTTTGCGCTTTTGGTGTGTGTTGCCTTTAGTATGCTAGGTGACTTCACCAGTGAGGAATGCCAAGGGGGGATACTTTTAATGTAGTCCTAGTTTTTTTCTCCACTGCTATAGCGACTGCTCTAATGCACATTCATTTAATACCATTACAGTTCATTTTCAGGTACAGTTGTTTTATACAGTGGGTTGTCTCTTTTTCTTCCTTTAACTTTGGTAGGTGCGTTATTGTTTTACTCCATGTATGTCTGTGTGTGATAAATGCATGCAGAAGTGAAAGTAGGTTGCCAGTTCTGTGGATGTTAGGGCAACAACATTGCTGGTCGTGGCAATTGATAAAATAGCTGTCCTGTTAAGCAGTGTGTCTGTTGAAGTGCCACTCAATAGTATAGCTGTGTGCCTTGGGCTATCAGGGGGACTAAGTCCACATAGAGGCAGAGTCTTTACCTGTGGAGGCTATCCCCCTGAGTCCTCCTACAGGACAGTAACTGAATTACATAGTCATATCACAGCATTTGTTTTGCAATTGGTTGTAAAATTGTGGACTATTCTGGAGAGTGTAGTTCGAAATCACAATGACCATTTTTTTGTTTTTTTTTGTCTCAAGCAACACTTTAATACATTGCAACATTGTGCACAGTGCTCTGTTAACAGGTATCTGAAGCCAGTTACTTCAGTGTTTTACACCAAGTCCTGTGCTTATGTCTTCAAGCAGTTTATGTAACAGTTGTAGTTAGTGTATTTATATAATTTGCATTATTCAGTCAGCAGCAGCAGCAACAACACCACTATATTGCATTTCTATAGTGTGTTCTCATGGCACCCAAAGCCCCTCACAGTGACGAGAGAGCCTCACTAACCTCCATCAATGTGTAACTCTCAACTAGTTGATACACAGCAGCCTCGGTGCTTCAGAACCACACATCTGTTAGAGGTTGAGAGAGAGTGAACTCACCAGCCAATTACAGCAGGAATGATCAGAGCAGGTGGTTTAGTGCGTTTCTGGAATTTGGAACACTGGAAGTGTCCCCCCTCCTTTTAAAAAGGTCAGAGGAGATGGTTGTACAATTAATAGCAAAATGTTCCCCTTTTCAAGTATAAAGTCAGTTATTATGGAATATCCCTTTTTCAGGTCTATCATTAAATATTGTCAGACATCTCTCATGTCAGCATTCTAACTTTGTCAAATTTATTTGTATCGTTTACATCTACTCAGCTTTGTGGACCTTTTGATATTTGTGAGTTGTTCATACATCACAGTACTGCAGTACCTTACCTTTGTCCAGTGTTTCAGACTAAACAGTATCTGACAGAGTGGAACTGTGCTTTTTTTCCACTTCAAATTGAAATTTTTACACCGAAAAAGAACTACCTCTCCATCTCTACATGAATACTTGCAGAGACATATATGTTTACCAGCTATAGAATGAGCATGGCTTTGGTAGATGACATTGACTGGTCTAGACCTGGGTGACGATGTTCTCAGAGTACAGTTTAGTCCAGAAATCAGTGATTCTGTCCAGAGGAGTAAGGACCTTGTATTGCACTTGATGCTTTTGGGGGGAGGGGGGAGTGGGTGAGGAATGTGGTTCTCTTTTTTTTTTTTTTTTTTTTTTTTTAAATGTCTGCATGTCAATATTGTGTCTGATGTGTCTGGAAATATCTGCTTTGTTTCATGTAACCTTGCCAAAAACACAATTTGGTTTTCCAACATGATCAAGATTATTATTAAAAATATGCAGGAAAGAAAAGGTTCCTATAGCGGGTGTTGAACGTATGGAGTATGGATTCTTTTCTCAGAATGTGTCTGAGGGATCAAGCAAGTAGACACATTTTGTAAATAATGGTGGACCTTTTCACATTGGCCCTGTGTTTTTATGCACATATTCCCAAAACAATAAGTCCTGTTATTTTCATATATGTATTGTATTGTGTGTGTGATGTATTTGTATACATTTGTCTTTCCATCTAAGTGCCCTGCCATGTAATTTAAGCAGCTCTTACATTTCTCTTCATATGATCTGTGCTCACACACCACCATTAAAACGACTTTCACTTTTACATATGGCGACTCTTCTCTCGTCTGTTATTTGCCTAAATGTTATCTAAAAAGAGATGTAAGATTGATTTTGAAACCTTTGAAACTTTAATAACTCTTATCCTGGATGAACTCACACTGGCAACAAGTTTTTGACATTCCATTTGCAGAGGTGTAATAAGCATGAGAGTACAATTGAAGCATTATACGAAATGCAGCAAACACAATTCATGTAAACTATGGTTTTAACTGCAGTTGTTAGCTCAGTGCGAAGGAAAATACACATCCATAGTTTAACTAGACAATAATACTTATTCCTGAATGACATAATGCCCACGTACAAGCCTACAGTATATCTATGAAAGCCTAATGCCTGCCATATAAGCAATTGTTAGTTAATGATGATAATAATAATGGCTGCAATGGCCTTGTATCCAGACGGACCTGCCATTTTCAGATCTACTTGCAGTGCATTTGGGTTCACCCAGGGTAAACAACTGGTTTGGGCTATCAAATTATATATTTATATAATATATCAAAGTATACTCATGCCTTTTTTAATCATTAGAAAGGTTAATAGTTTTTTCTAATCTCTAGTGGCCCAGTTTGATTGACACCAATTTGAAAATGGATTCAGGATAAATATCTGATTGTTCCACAAGTTAATTTGGCAGTGTTGTATATTTATCTTGTTTTGATGTAAGGGTATGAAGTTAAGTCTGATATAAGTTCATTAGCCATCAGTTTTGAATCTAGTAGTTCCCTTAAAATATCACAACTCCTAGATGGAGTCAAGTCCCTTGACAACCAGCTGTTACTGCCAAGACTCTGTGTTAAATTTGTTGTTTGTTAAATCATCAGAATAAATCACATTACAACACCTCAATTTATACGAGTTTATACAAGACAATTTATAAGAGTTATTCTTGAAAGTCTGATTAGAGCATCAAATACACAAGGAAACTCAATATCTTCATTGTATAGTTGTTTGTTTCTCCTGAATGGCAGTCTCTTAAAGCAAACCTCTCAGTTGTAATACTTAAGACCTCTGCGTTATCAAAGAGGTTTCACACTCCAGAATGTTTATCTATGACCTCTGATTTTTTGCAAACACTGTTAATCCCCTCTGCCCCAAATGTAGTCATCATAGTGATGTGGACCTCAAACATGAAACGCTTTACTTTAATTAATTCAGGAAAACAGACGCACTGTACAATTTTCACCAGTTCTGTTGAGTTCTAGGCCCACAGACTCAGACAGTGAACTGGCTGTCAGGTGGTGGGGTTTCGGATGGTCAGCATAGAGTTGTATGTTGGCTCTCTTGTGAGTAAAAAGAAATTCCCATTGGTTTTAGTGAAACTAATTAATTAGCCTCCATCTAAACCACTACCTTCATTCTGAAGGATATTAGGGTTTTCTGAACATTCGACCTAAAATGGTTACAATTATTTTCTGGAAAATGACGAATTTGTTTGGTAATTTTGTGTCTATTATCAAATAACAGACAAATTTAGAACTTGTGTGCCCTGCCTGAATTGTCTCGCTACAACAAGAAAGTTGCAGAAGTAGTCTAAGGAGAATAAACAAAGACATCTTTCTCTTACAAACAGTAACCGTATTAACAGGCTGCTGCACTTTTCATCCTCCCTCACACACAATCATTACTATCATGTCTAACAGCAGAGGGCGCTTCGCTATTTTGCCTTTGACATATGAGGCCTCTGCGCAGCCGTGGAACATGTGACGTCCGATATTTATTTCCTGGACGTGGACTTGACGGAACTGGCGATCTTTGAACAGACGGAACCACTACCACTCGGACTGGTTTTGGTTGAACTGGATAATCATTTGCTTGCTGTAATCGGCCGCTGGATCTGAAAGTAAGCTGCCTCTTGAAGGGAAACATCATCCATATTTGAATGTGTAATAGAATGACAAGGAAATATAAAGCAAGCTTTACGTTATGCAGCAAGTCCAGTAACCTGCCATCTAGGCTAAGGGTCAGCCTGCCACAAGACTGTCTTTTACCAAGCCTATGTTGTCTACTAACAGTGGTGTTGCTTGTCTTGCTTTTGGCTACACCTTCCTTAAATTCTCGTGGACATGGCACACTTACAGCTTTGATAGTTTGCCTATAGAGTCTGTGTAAATGTAGCTTAGTAAGTGAATAGTGTGCACACAGTTTGTGTGCTGAGCACACATTTCAAACAGCTGAAAACCCCATAGCAAAAATCAGACTGACTGAAACAGAGTAGCCTAACATTAAAAATTAAGATGCTGATGAGGCTCATCAAATAACACCAGCAGACTAATTGTTTAGACTTATCATTTAGAAATTCAACTGGTAAGAGACTAGAGATAATCGTTCATTTATAGGCTGTATCCCTGATGCTTATTCTGTTGTGGTCTGCAGCAGCAGTTAAATTCTCTCTCTCTGTCTGTCTATTTATCTGTCTATTCTTGTTATGCACACTCACACATAAATGTTTTCCTGTATGTACTGCACTGTATCACATAAGCAGAAACAGCATCGGATGACCAATTTGTGGCTGTGAATTCCACATGCATGAGTTTGCATGTCTGCCACATTTAGCATAGTTTAAGAAATGCACTCTACTATATTAAAACATTATCCTCTCCATATCTTCATTTAGACTAATTGTTCTAGTTGGGCTTCTATTCAGTCAACAAAATGGCTATCGACTGGCTGGGATTTGGCTATGCTGGAGCCATCATTATGGGGGGCTTCATGGGATACAAGAGGAAAGGTAAGGACCTTGTGGAGGTGTGCACTGAAAAGTTATAAGCTTTGGTGAAAATGTCTAAAAGCTTCTTTGCTTCTGAAAATCTGTGTATTTTTTAGCCCAAATGTTCAATACACACTTGTTTCAATTTATTTTGAGTAAAATTCACCTCACAGTGTATTCACTGTGTGCTGTGTGTGTGTTTCACTAATTCACAATTGGGATAAAAGACCAAACATCCCTCACGGGATCATAAGAGCATATATACTTACACTTACTGTTTTTTTTTTTTTTCTCAGGTAGTGTAATGTCATTGATAGCTGGACTGTTTTTTGGCACTATATCAGCCTATGGAGCCTTCAGAGTTTCAAATGAACCAAGTGATGTTGCAGTGTCATTGAGTAAGTATAATTTTTCTGTAATTCTATAATTAACTTGGTATATTTCCCTGTTTAAATACATGAGCACAGAATTAAATATTCGCTCGCCATTACAGTTGCTTCAGGTACTCTTGCAGTGGTGATGGGAATGAGATTTAAGAAGTCTGGAAAATTGATGCCGGCTGGATTCATGGCTGGAATGAGGTGTGAAAGTCATCCTTTGAAATAACCGCTGATATTGAATAGTAACTAATCAAACTGTGAGGAAGATACACAACCTACCACTTTACAATCAGTTTTTACCTGTGTAGTTCATTGAGACAAGGCAAGTTTACATAGCAATGTGTGTTTTGCATTGAATACACAACTTCTAGATTCTCTTCAAACAGAAGGTTTGAGACATACAGACAGGGTCTGAATAAAAATGCTGTCAAGAGTAGCTTATTGGTCATAATCCTAACAATGTGACTCTTTCATTTTAGTCTCTTAATGGTACTACGGCTTCTACTCATGACTCTGGGATAACCTGACACACCCGCAGTATTCAAGCTTGACTGAAGTATTAAGCAACAAGCTATGTTGCCCGACGCTAACTATTTAACACAACTACATTCCACCGCCATCTTTGTTTGTCAAGTTCATTTTGCATTTTATAATCATACAATAAAGCAATTCTTTGTATTATGTGAGTTAACATTGTATTTTCTGTGTACATGGAAAGTGTCTTTTCACTTTAGATTAGACATGAACTTTATGGACTTCAGACAGTATAATAAGCAATGCTGATTGTAGATCATACAGGATGAAGCTCATTTGCATTTTTTTTCTTACTCACTTACTTACTTACTTAACTTTGGTCAAAACTAAAGTCTAAAGTCCATATTATGGTAACTGGGTCATAGTTAATGGGCCTGCCTGGCTGGCCATTAGAAAGGGCTTTACTAATTTGCCTTCCTCTGTTATTACTTCATTCCACCTCTGACAGGAAAGTTTTTACACATGACTTGCATATTCACATCAGTTCACCTTTACTGCTTAAGCATCCAGGTTCTATGATTTGCAGTTTTTTAAGTCTCAGTACAGAGCTGAGGTTTTGAGGACAACATTTCTTAGATAACCATTATCTGGTCTTTCTATGACTTCCAGGCTAGAGGAATTTGACATTTGCCAGTCTTCTCATCCTCTCCTTTACTGCTTGTGGCACACCAAGAATACATTTCACCCATATTACAGGCAATTATAATCAGTGAAGAATACATTTCCAAATGTTTAAAACAAAAGTGTGCATACTTACATAAGTCCACTACTGGCCTTGAACGAAAAAAGATGATTAAACCAACTTTGTGACATCATTAGGCTTAAAAATTGAAATCCAGTGTGAATCAGTGCATAGCCCTGTGGCTCGAGGTGACAGTGCTGTTGGTAGGAAAAAGAATGAGAAAAGAAGAGAGAGAGATGAGAGAGAGAGGCCAGAGCAAAAAGGAGAAGTGAAACACACACACACAACAGGGCCAAAGGGAGACTCCATGAGGATACTGTGAATCACTTGAGTGTTTTAAATGTTCTTATTTAAAAGAAGTACAGAATTATGGCTGGAAAATGTAGCAGTGGCCAGACATAGTGTTAAACTCAAGGAGTGAGATGGGTCATGGCAGTAACAACAAGGGTCCATTTGACAGTGCCATTGTGAGGGGGGTTAGTCACAAAGCCTCAGGGAAGGGGAGTCAGTCCTGGCATGGGCCTCTAGGATGGAGACATGAGGAAAGTACGAGGCCAGTCAGGCTCTGAAGCTGCATAAAAGCCAAGGGACTGAATAGAACGCTTCAGACTTGATCAACCCTCATTTGGGGAACAAGGGTAGGATCTTGCAGTGGTTTTCACTCTGGTCATGCATTGGATTTATTGTGTAGCCATTGTCTATGCATACTCTGTGCTGACATTGTGAAATAAAGGAGTCTTTATCAACAACCAACTTCTACTTGTTGATGCGGGTGTTATTCACTGAAAAGCATCAATTGGTTAATGCAGCAGTGCAGACGGTGGATTATTTGACCAAGTTTCCACCACACATGCCAAAATGTACCATTAATGTTGTTTGTCAAACATAGTTCAAGAGGAGCCCAAAGAATTGACAGTCATCACTAAATCCACTTCCCTTTGTTGGAGATTTAACCCTCTTTACCTCCCCACTAGGTCACACACCCTGGTATTTTAAAGCTTCCTTACTCTTCCATCTCCTCCATTTCACTGGTGCCTAAGCTCATTTTCCCTTATCCACAGAGGACCCTCTTCTGACTGACTTATCTCTCTTGTAGTGAAAGTAATCCTCTCACCTTTGATACAAATCAGAAAGTCACGTTACTGACTTTGTTTTTCAACAATTGTTTTAT
>PYXC01002643.1:1065000-1152500 GCA_015244755.2 Tenualosa ilisha
ACAAGAATGAGCACTACACAAAACTACAGTATTTTGCAGAGATGGATTACATTCAACTAGAATACTTGAGTTTTGTAAAACACACACAAAACTACAAACCAAGACTTCTCATATTTTGAAGAACATTCATGTGCTTCATGTCTGCAATATTTTATAAAGATGATCATGTTAGACACACACACACACACACACACACACACACACACACACACACACACACACACACACTGCACTCCTGAGTATTGTGTTGTAGAACATGCTGGACATAACTGCCCTCAGGAAAGGGTCAGCTAATAACTGTCTCTCTCTCACAGGTGTCCATTTCTCCTTTCTGTGTTTGCAGCATGCATTTCAATGAAAGAAAAGATAACAAAAGACCTTTAAACAGTATTTCAAATGCCTCTCGTGACTAGAGCATAGACATCAATGCAGCCAATACAGCATTGGTTCATTAGCACAGAAGCTGCCAATTAGTTTAGTGTCTTAAAAAACACTGGCGACGGGAGAGAGGCACTCTTCATTAAACTAGAGACTCCTTGGCCATGAATAACTATTTCAAACTCTAGGACAGTAGTTGTTAAACTGGGGCACGAGTACCCCTGGGGATACTTGGATCAGTTCTAAGGGGTACACAAAATAGATCTGTGATTGGGTTACACTTACACTAAAACTACCTTCAGTACAACTCAATTCATGGCATTATTGTGAACCATATGTGTGTGGTATTTATGTAAGGAAAAATTATGCAAAAATATGAACTTATAACTAGCGCTGTCAATCAATTAAAAAAAATCTAATTCATAACAAACAAATTAAGTTAATAACAATTAATTGATTAATTAACACACATTTGTTAGTTCCAGAATTCTCCTTTATTTTTCTGTGAAGAAAGAATTTTGCCTCTGGTTGTCTATGACAGGGGTGTCTAGGGGTAACCGACCACATGATTTTTTAAATTTCCCACCCCCCTCACTCACATCCCAGGCACGCATATTCTGCACACTCCCCCTTGTTTCAAATCTACCGTGGTTTGGGCTTTTCCTTGTACAACTTCAACTTTCTCATTCAATATTCAGCTCTTTTTAAAAAATTCCATATTATGCAAATGTCAAAGAGAAACTCTTTCTTCCAGCAGAGCTTTTGAAATCTTAACAAGAACGTGAAACTAGACAGACAGACAGACAGACAGACAGGCAAACGACGGCAAAAACATAACCTCCTTGGTGGAGGTAATAACAAGTTAGGCAGTAGTTTGCAGCAGCTGCAGACTGTCTGTGCCAACCGCATTTGTGTCAATTGCGTGTCAAAGTCAAAGCGAGGGCGCTGGCGTGTGATGTATGCGACTGCATGATTAATTTTCTTTTAAATAACTCGTTAAAATGTTTACATCAATCGTGTATTAACGTGTTAACATGGACAGCACTAGTTATAACATAAGCTGTCCATGGTGGAGCGTGGTACTCAGTAGGAAATAGTGCATCTCACGGGATATGTGGCAGTTAAAAGTTTTGGAACCACTGCTCTAGGACATCAGCTCAATAGATCTGTGTTTTCTGTAGAGTCATAGGTGATCATTATATCAACATAATAGCCTAATTAAAAAGGTCTTAAATACTTATGAGAAAAAAAAAATCTTACTTGATATTTTTGAGTCACAAATGGGTGCCAACTGCACTCTTGGGTTTGGAGGGCCTGGTTCCTTTTTGTAAAATGAGGGGGTGTAACCACTTGGGAGTGTATTTGTTCCTGTGTTTAAAATAGCAAAATGAATATATACAAATATGCAAACACACATAAACAGATAAGTAAGTAGAAATGGGAAGCACAAATACAGTACAATCTACTACACTTCTTGTGTATATGAGTCATTTATTTGAATAGGATGGGTGAGTGAGTGAACTTTACCATGATGTCCTCTGAGGGGCAGTGTTCCCCCAATGGGAATAGCGCTAGTTCCCCAAAGATTGTTTCCACTGAAGTCTTTAGTTGAACTTATTGCCGCATTCTTTTTCGTACTTAGCCCTGTGGAGACAAGAGCCTTGTGGTCATGATCTGTGAGCATGAACATATACTTGCTTGGCCAAAATAACAGACCAAAAATATTTTTAATTGTTTAGGCACGATATGTGTGGGCAGTTTACCTGGTAAATATCTGGATTGCTTCAAGTAGTGCTGCTTAGCTGAGGCGGTCCTTGATTGGTCCTGGTAACCCAGTATACTATTCATATTTGTGGAAACGTCATTTCTGCCAGTGGTAGGACTGATATTTGAAACGTTTCCAAACCTAAGTAAGTAGGTAAGTCAGTTAGTAAGCAAATAAGCAAGCAAGAAAATAGCTTCCAAGAGGAACAGCAGCGGTAAATCGAGAAGGCAACAGGGCTAAACGACCTGCTTGAAGCCCCCTCAGCTTGTCTCCGTTTTTCACTGGGGTGGGCCGTTTTTCCCAGGAGTGTAATAGTAGTCTCAATGTCTTCATAATCATCCCAATCATCTTTCAGCCCTCCCGTCGTGTGGCCCCATCGTCTGCGGCCTGCTTTGGGCTTGGTGGGAAAGCCTGAGAAGTTGCCGTTCTCCGACTCCTGCGTCAAACACAGAGAGAAGTATATAGAAGAAGTAAAAGAAATAAATGATAATTTCAAGATGTTTTTACTGACTTTCCCAATATGCAACACAAAAGTTATAAAGCATACCATTACACACACACACAAAGTACAAAGTACATACAGACACATTTAAGTATTAATGTACGTCAAAGGAGGTAAACACTTTTCATCAGTTTTCAATGGTCTATATAGCTGTTTAGCTCTAAGAAGGACACCAGTTCTAGGACTGGCTGGTGAAAGGCTCGTGTCTCCTGTCCATGGTGTGATTGTAGGTGTTCCAAATATACACCTGTCAGGGTTTCCACTGGTCATGGAATTTCAATATAGCCTGTTCCACACAAGGAAATTCAGGGAATTACCGTATTGGCCTGGCTAGAAGACGATCCTGAATATAAGACGACGAAAAGAAAACTCTTTTGTAGACCAAATTTTGCCTTCTATAGTTTTTAAATGTATTTGAAAATTGTTTTGTTTATTTATTGTTTAATTGAAAATGCCGGTGGAAACTCATTGGAAAACATTTAAACAGTTACCATTTTTTTTTACATTTTTACTATAAATCAAAGCAGGAGATCAAATTAATTAATGTTAAATCACATTTAAATTGAAAGAACAGGCTACTATATGAATGAAATTTTTCACACAAAATGGTGATTCGCTTCTCCCATTTCCACCACACAGTAACAGATTTTCAACCTTTCTTTGCAACAGTAACAGGTGTTGACATGTCGAAAAACTGTGTTTGCTCAGCATTGTCTGTATGAGTGAGTTTTCCTTAGTTTGACGTAAATTACATAATGTCAAGCTACATCCACTGAAGTTAACATGCAAACCAACAAGTGCAGGGGCAACTCACCTATACAATATCACATTCAACCACAAGTGGTCACTGAATTAAATACAAGTGAATGCAAAAGCTGTGTTCAAGACAGCCTGAAATTGATGGTATTCCATCATAAGGTAAAAGAACCAAAGCGTTCTGCTTTCAGTTGTATACAGTTGCATCACTACTACTACTACTACTTATACTTACATGCTTGAACTTCAGTGCTCTGCCTGCTTCTCTCACTCACCTGGCTGTGGGTGCTTTTGTCAAGGATGAAAGGAAAGCGTGTCTGCAGCCCTCGCTCTCCTTCCTGCTGCTGATTCTGCTGCTGCTGCTGTTGCTGCTGCCTCACAGTGCAGATGGAAGGATCCGGAATTAGCTCAGAATGCCTTTGGTACAGAGGGGCAGACGGAGGCTGGATCTGCTGCAGGGGCCGCTGCGGGGGTTGGGGATGGTGCTGGTGCTGGTGCTGGGGATGGGGCTGTGGCGGTGGCTGTGGTGGGGGTGCAGGCCTGAACTGCTGCTGCTGGAGTGGCTGGAGGGGCTGGGGTGCTTGGGGCCGACCCTGATCCAGAATCTGCTGAGGGGTGCCCAGAGCCTGGCCCACACAGAAGTAGGAGTAGCGGAGAGCCTGCAATAAGCCATGGATGAGAAATTGCTGCAATGTATTTCTTTAAAGTGGATGTTTCCTACTAACAGTTGCCAACCTCAATAATGACTCCGTTACAGAATAGTATAAATATATGCTTTTCTGTAAATTAAATTTAATTGATGATTTATTTTGAAAAGGAAGGCAGGCTGCCACGTGCAGTGCCTCATTTGGATGTGTTCGAAGTCTTGGAGCTTAACTTCCCTACATTTCTCCTACAAATGGCTTGTTTGAAGGTTCTAGCAGGGGAGTGCAGCTACTTTTATACCAACGGTGCTCGTCGCCGGGAAACACGTCCTCTTCCACCGAGCGCGGGGCTTCGGGAGGGACACGCATGGAGCGGTGAGAGAGGAGGGGGACACCCACCTAGCCAGATCAGCCAAATCAACCCTAGCGATCAATGGGGTGACAGATGTCGCAGCCAGATCACCCTCACATCCACTCATTCTCACTGAAGTGAAGAGAATTTATGCCCCACCCTGTGCATGGTCTTCACACCAATGGTGGGGCCACTTTATAGTCAACTACCACAAAGATTATTGTTAGTGTTGCATCAAAAGTTACATTTTAGTTAACAACTATTATGTTAACAATTGTGTTCCAAAACATCACTTTGGTTTGTGAAGTTTATGTAATATATGAAACATCTAAAATGCAATGATGAAAATTTCCCATCATGCTTTGCAAAAATAAGTAGTCAGCAAGTCTGGGTAACGCCCCGTTACGCCCACTAAAAAAAAGCTCCTCCTGGGTACCATAGGGAAAAACAGAGGTTCATTTTGGCTGCAAGTCAATCAGGTGCCCTGCTAATAGTTATACCTAACACAATTTAGAAGGAGCTTTGCTCATTTCTAAGGACAAAGCTTTCAGCTATTCATGTTTTTCAAATTGTCCTATGTGCATTGTCATCTGACAATGCACATTGACATCTGAAAATGTGATATTGAGGACAATTTTGGTTGATAACTGTTAGCTTTGTTAGCTTGCTAACTCACTATCTTCATTAATCACCAGGGTAAATGTAGCTAACTTTAGCTTGCTAAACTGAGAAAATCAGGTTGGCCATTGGAAGAAATAAATTGATGAAACACTTTTGTCAGTGTCACAAATGAATTAACAAATTTGCAGCTTCTACAGGGCCGCTTTCTAGTGAGCACTGCGCTCATTAGAAAGCGGCCCTGTAGAAGCTGCAAGAGGTCAGTTAATCTCTCATGTTAACACTTATAAAAGCTTTCCTTTCTCATGCAGTCAAACACATTCAACATACAATTAGTAAATCAGAAAGACAATGATGCACTATTGAAGGAGGTTCCACTGGCCAAACTGACCAAACACAAGACACTGGGCAATGCTGTCTTTTTTGTTGTATCATTTTGATTAGCTACCAACTTAAATAAATGAATGAATGAATGTAATCTTCTGATTTAGTCTATCCGTTGAACAGGGCTCCCACTTTAAGTCAAACTTAAAAGTACCTGACTTTTCCGTGACTTAAAAAACTGAATTTCTATGACCTGTATGACCTCTCCTGTATAAACAATAGTCCACTATGCCACCGGGATACTAAGCAGAAAAAGGGATCAATCTGTAAGCTCCATTTCTGGGTTCATAGGTTTTTTCTGTGCTTAGTTTCTTTCCCTTTTCAGTAGTATGACAAGGGAATGGAGACTGCATTTTTACATCAGGAAAGTGATAAAGGCCTGGAAAACCACAAACACACAGGTGAACCACAAACACACAACAAGAGTGAGTTGTGGAAAAAAATATTACATTTTAGGACAATACTACACATTTCCCTGACTTCCCCTTCCCTATATCTCTCTCTTTCTTTCTTTTTGGTCCTCAAAGGCACCTTTTTTATTGACTGTCTTTTTATTTTATTTTTACTTGTTTATGTTAATCAGGACTGCATTAAGCATTTTGCCCCATTTTCCAACTTTTTGTATCACTTTTGTGGTTTATTGTGTTATTTTTATAGTTAGCCACTTTAGTCTGTATTTACAGTTTTTGCACTGGCAGTGTACTTGGTATCCATAGTACTCTTCTTATACAGTATCCATAGCACTCTTCTGCACACTTCCATACTACAACTTCCACACTAAACAACTTAGTACCCTAAATGGCACACAATTAGAATTATTTTCAGTGTTTTCTTCACTCTGTATTTCAAATTTTATATTGTGTACGTGTGTGTACATATGTCACATGTACGTCATATTTTGGATTCTACGGGATGCCTGAATTCCCTACGGGACAAACTAACTATCTATATCTCTACGGGATAAACTAACTATCTGCCTGTCTGTCCGTCTGTCTGTCTATCTGTCTATCTATCTGTCTATCCATCCATGCATTCTGTCTGTAAAATTATAAAATTTTGAAGACATCTGTTCCAGACATGTCTTCAAATTCAATGATATTCTAAAAATTCCATGATCAGTGGGAACCCTAGTGGAATCTAATGCCTATACTGCTCTTCTGCAGGGCAGCATGCTTGTGGTCACCTGGCTGGTGGTGGGTCTCTTCTTTGGGTCCCACTGCAGCAGGTCCTTCATCAGCTGGATGGCCTCAGCGCTGGCGCTGGGAATTAGGCTCCTTAAGCTGGTGGGCACGCACTGCGGCCAGCGGAAGTTCATGGCAGCAGCCAACTGATGCCCCTCTGGCCACTCGTTCTAAAAACAGATGGGACGGGGTGTGAGTGACAGCTGTCTGTGACGCTGCCAAACGCCAAAAGCCCACCCGTTTCCAGAGCAATATGTGCAGATCGGGATCCACCAAAAATAGCTTTGCCGTTGGGCCACTGCCAAATGCGAATGCACTCTAATGCGTGCAAATAACTCGGAAATCTCTGTCTGGTCTGAAAATGGTGGTGTCTGGATGAGAGCAGTGTGCTGTTTGAGGGATTGTACCTTCCTGGGTGTTCCTAAGACTTGGCAGATTTTGAAGATGGTATCAATCTCACTGGATCCTGGGAAGAGGGGCCTGAGAGTGTAGAGCTCAGCCATAATGCAACCCACAGCCCACTGGTCTATGGGAGAACTGTAGCTGGTGGATCTCAAAAGGACCTCGGGGGCTCGGTACCTGTGGGTCAGCACAACAACCAACTAACCAACCAACCAAAATCAAATCACCAATCATTGCAACTTTTGCCTGGCATTGCATCTCAGACAGTGGTCACACATGGCAGAATGTTACATTAAAGGAGAGCAAAGTCAATACCGTCTTTTTGGAAGATTTAACTTTAAAGATGCCACTTAGCACCCTTGTAACACATATAATTCATAAATGTATAAGATTAGTAAGTATTTCTTGATATTTGCCCCACTGGAGATCATAACTTCACTTCTTTAGGATTAATTCATGTTCGTGTACTTAAGCATCATATCTTTTTTACTACATTTCTGTAACATACGCACAGATTTTGTAAACCATAGAGGAAAAAAATCCTGATATTTACCTGAAGCTAAGTCTTACATGTACATTTGGGTGCATTCCCCCAATCATGCACTTAGAGAAAGACATCACAGCAGGTGCTGTGACTACAATTTATTATATTATCATACCTCAAGATGTGCAGAGAAAGTGGTATTTATGGCTGCTCACTGATGCATTGTATTACCATATGCCAATGCAATAACTTTCAGCAATCTGCAAGAGGCTCAGGGAAACAAAAACTCACCATCTGGTGGAAACATAGTCAGTGTAAGGCGGACGGGATCGAATCTCCCGGGCCAAGCCAAAGTCCGCTATTTTCACTAATTCTGGTCCCATGCACAGGAGATTCTCAGGCTTTAGATCACGATGAAAAAATCCTAAATAGGAAATGGCAAATTGAGTAAGGAAAGAAAAAAAGAACATATCAGTTATGAAAAGGTTACAAGAACCCACTTAGTGTGTGATATCAAGTAAGTATGTAAGCAAAGTATGCAAGCAAAGTATAGTTTAGTTTCAAATGTACCATGCTTATGAATGAAGGCAAGGCCCTGCAATATTTGGAACATAATATTCCTCACAGCGGACTCGGGAAACAGCCGGGTTCTGTAACAGTGTAAAAGTGAAATGAGACATTAGATATAGAAATAAAACCGTTTCCATCTTTTTTCACAAATTCAACTGTAATTAATACTCTTACCTCTCTTTCATCAGCTGATAGAGGTTTTCTTTCATGTACTCAAACACAAAGTATAGGTGGTCATTTTCTCGGATCACCTCCTTTAATTTGACCACATTGGCATGGTTGAGCTTCTTCAAGGACTGAAAAGAAATGGGAAGTTAGCAAGTGGATCGTGCAGTTTGTATTTGACTGAAAATTAGGCCATGCAAATGTTCTCCTTCATAGTGACAACAATGCACTTATCAAATACATTTGAATTCAGGAAGTCAGGAAACATATGCAGAAAGCAGGTGATTTGCAATAAGGTAAAACTAGGAAGATTTTGTCAGAACTCCTAAAAATCATTTGGAAAATAGATTTAAAAAAAAAAGAAAGAAAAAGAAAAACATGCCTACAATAATGATTCTGGTGGTCAAGTCATGCCCTTGTCATAGTTCATGCAAATGTCATATTTACAGGGATGCTTAAAGTCTTGTGACAGGACATGCTTTAGTATACAGTGCGATTCACTGCAGCTCCGTCTTTGCTACTGATGCAATCCCCCTAGGGTGCCTTCTAAGAATATGGATGAACAATCCCCCTAAACTGTGGTTCTGAGCAAGGGCTTCCGGGCAAGGAGGAGTATGAAGAAGCACTCTGGGTTTAAAAGGCATAAGCAACAGTCAGTCACCCACTACCTTAGTTTGAGCTGATGTCTGTAGTTTCTGAGCTTTGGTGAATGTTAATGAGTGGCCCTCTAAGCGATTGTGGATAAAGACAGCGACAGACAATGATTAGAAAATGCACACAAGACCTGCAAAAGACTGATCAAGCTAGCTTGTGTATCAGTGCTCTTGATCACACCAGCAATTTGCCCTAGCCTTTACAACACAATAGATGCATTTAGCAACCACCTGATACGGTTGCTGAGGAACCAGAGTGACACGGAATCAATGATGACTCATGCGCTCCCGAGTCAACCTTTGCGGTCCCCCATCAGAGGACTTTCATGATACGGGTAACTAACAAGAATATAATTTAACGGCGTTATAGTCTTTAGAGAGGAATTAATGCTTACCTTAACCTCTCGTAAATTCATGCACTCCTCCCATGAATAAAACTTCTTTTTCATTCTGCCGAGATGAAAACCACAAAGCCATGTTAATTTACGTTCATGGAACTTACCCAACATAAAATGGAGATGAAGCATTTTTTAACCATGTTGTTAGCCTTTTTTTTAAAAAAAAAATTCATGCACTCCTCCCATAAAAAAAGCACTTGTTTCATCTCTGTGAGGTAATACAATATTAAACAACTAATTCATTATCTAACTTATACATATTTATGTTCACATTAAAAATAATAGGCCCACAATTTGCATCATCACCAAATCCATCACCAAATACACTGCATCAGGCTAGGAATACAACATCATAATTTAAGATTGAGATTGCATAAGTTTATTTTCAACAGCACACAAGCCAGGGTGCTTGATGGTTCTGCTCCCATCTACCTGAATACTCTCTTAAAGCTCTATGTCACCCACGACCACTTCGCTCCTCCAAGGAACGTTATCTAGCACCGCCAACACCTCGCACAGGTCAATCCAGACTCTTCTCACGTGTTGTTCCACGCTGGTGGAATGACCTTCCAAGTGTTACCAGATCAACAGATACCCTCTCCACCATCAAAAAACTCTTGAAGACCCAGCTCTTCCAAAAATATCTCCTGGTTTGAATTCTGAATACCAGGAATGCACTTAACCTCTTATCATCAGACTGTCAATAAATCAAGACTCAAGATTCAAGATTCATAATATCTATGTTGCAACAATAGGCTACCCCACTATCCAAGACAGAGGCTTCCTGTGTAGGCTATAAATAGAACACTATTTCAAGACCTTACAGTGCAGGCTTCATCGCTACAGTGACAGATGTCCCCCTTCTAATCAGTAAAATGGGTGGGCTTGACATTGATGTATCATTTAAGCTTGAATCTGTCAGCTTAACCAGGCATGGCACGAGTGGTGACAAGCAGATAATACCACTACTGGTGCAAGACCAGTTCATTTGACATAGTGGGGATTAGCACAGTAAATATTCGATGCTGTAAAGACAAAATTACATGCTTTGCCTCCTAAAGAAATGAACTATTCCCATGGTGGATAATAAATACTAAAAAGAATAGTGTCATAGTATTTGTGCCTGTGACTTTAAAAATTACACGACAAGTGTCACATTTTTTTTTTACAGAAACCTGCAAGTAAGTCTTTATAGATCCTAACATGAATGCTAATCCCTTGCACCCTCTCAACACATTATCTTCACATGAATAAACATGGTTGAACTGCACTGATTTGATTCCTAGCAGGCGCACACTCACTTCTTGATGGCGACCAGTTCCCCTGACTCCAAGCTCCGTCCGAGGTTGACAGAGCCATAGGTGCCATCACCTAGTTGCCTGATAGTTGTGTATCTATTCATGATGCTTCCTCGTCACTAGCTGATTGTAAAATGTAATGGTCTGAGTCATGGGACAGAGAAACCCTCTTGCTGTCGAGTGCAGCCAGCTTTTGCGGTGACAACAGCAGTGGACAACTGGCACAGTTGCAAAACTCATATTGTCACTGGCTTGCTGCCACCTTAAATAGGAAGGGAGGGAAAACATCATTAGTGTCAAGACCTGACAGCACACTGAAGCCATGGCAATTCATAATTATCAATACCCTATGTAAAGCAAATCTGTGATACTGATACCTTGAGCAACTTGAGCAAACGATGGGTAATAAAGACAGACAAAAAGATATAGCTCACGTTATCACTATTAAGTTACCATATTGGCTACAAGCTGCCCGACTAAATGGAAAACTACAGTAGCCTAGGTTTTACGTAGCAAGATTAAGAACATCGTCCCTGTTTACGTTATTCCATTTTCTCCATGTTCGTTATAATGCCTATGCCTTGATGAATATTTATCTTAACGTGCATGGTTTACATCCTACTGGTACCCATAAACAGAAATAAGCAAGCATCACAATAATTGGCAACATTAGCTTAACATTAATCTTTGGTAACAAACGACACCTCACAGGCTGTAACATCACATAACGCTAACACCAGTCCTCTCTAGACATCATTCTGGGTGGCCTCAAGCCGTGCGGATAACCAGATAGATAAATATGTTTACGATTAAGACGCATAAGTTACCTTCTGCGAGTCAGTCCCATACAAAAACATCAGAACCATGTCATCATGAAATATTACTAACGTATCTAACTACCGCGTGTATGCTTACTAACTCTAAATTAGTAAGCCTAAATTTTAGGCAATAGTTTAGCTGACCGTGACCTCTCCGCTTGACGTTACCGTTAGCTAGCAACACGAGTTTTCGTTCAGCTACAGTTGGCGATGGCTGTTTTGTAGCCCGCAGAGATTTTCTCTACATTGTTTTGAGAATGCATTCTACCATTATGATTTTCCTCGCTCTTTAGCGCCATCTGCAGCACCGGTGTATGTAGGCTAAAGTTGTTTAAAATGTTTATCATGGTTTGAGCCTAACCTAGCTGCTGTGAATCACTGTATTAGACATATCTGTTTTTTGCAAAAGGCCGAGGTGAACATTTGATGGGACTTCATTAAAAAATCCTAACTGGTTTAATCTGACCTCCCAAAACCTGACCCCCTGATGTGCCCTCTAATGCTGATGGCAAATCTACTTATTGTGAATCCATACCCACTAAGGGCAAAGGTTCTGGGCCTCTATATTCTTTTTACTCTCTGTACTCTCTCTAAACCACTAGGCCTACAATTTATACCAAATATTATAATAATTCAAAGGGCTTAACCCAGGAGTTAAATGCACATAGAGGACGTGTTACAGCCATTAGCCATTTTTCTGAGTCTGAAACCTTTGCTGGGGATTTCTTTTTCCATTTATGGATTTAGATTTGTCTGGGTGGATGATGGCACTTTTTCCCAGGGACAACTCAGGACACTACACATTCTTGAATGATTCCTAACCTATAGACAGTAGGCCTAAAAGACCCACACGATCAGATATTTCCCCCTTTTAAGCTTCTAAAGTCATTGTGTAGCCTCTAATCGAACTATTCTTAATGTTTCTTGTTGGAATCGAACACATTTACAAGGTTTTCATTATAGAACATTCACTTTTACATTTTACTGATTTTCTTTATCATAGAATAAGCCTACGTAGAGGTAAACTGGTAGTCTATTTTTTCTAATCTAGTGAAACGGTGAACTCCCATAAATACTCCCTGCCTTCCTTGCTGTCATAATCTTTGTCCACACCACGTGAACAAACAACGCCAAATAAGTCCGACTCCTAGCTTTAGCACAGCTACGGTTCTTCGATTTCACTCTGCGAAATGGCTGCTGTTTGGCGAGCCCGAAAATTCCCTCGTAGTGTCGTCCGCTTCTCCGACCGTGAACTGTAGATTCAAAAGTGAAGGGACACTTCATACACGTTAGAGCAAGACCTCACGGATAAACTGTTATGGTTGTACATCACATTCGTATCTATTACCTTAGTTACCCAAGTTAACCAGTAGAGCTAATATTAGCAAGCTAATGTCTTTGCATGCTTACACGTAACCTTACTGCTTAGCATGACGTGTCTGACACTAGCTAGCTAGGGTAGCTTATGATATGATGTGATAAAGTTCGACCGATCATCAGGTATTTTCATCAGTGTTTGTCAGATTTTAACATATGCATGAGTTAACGTCGATGGTCTAGTACAGGTTTTGGGTAGGCTGATGTACATTGAACGATTAGCAAAAGGTACGCTATTATGGCACGATAGATATGACTGTGAAGGCTAAACACGCAAGTCTGAGTGTTACACTTGGCAGTAGTAAACTCATGGAGTTCAGGGTTGTGCTGAATGTGTGTCTTAAAAATACACTCGTCATCGAGTGTTTTGACATATCCTGTACATCGCAAAATTGGCACAGTGCTTATTTGCTACAATAATATAATGTCTTGGAATAAGCGTGGTTAACCGACTTGTAAATATTGTAGGATCGGCCCCTCCCCTGTCATACTATGAGGGACGTGTATTGCATATTTGGGCTTAAAATGAATGATTACTTATTCTATAACGCTCTTAAAGCTACAGTTGTTTCATAATTATGCAGCAGTTTAGTTGGACAATTTGTGTTGGAAGTGAGACTAAATGCTTACGTAACTTAAAAACAGGCTGAACCCAACAGAAATTCTGAATGTGGAACCGAAGAGGAGGAGGAGGAAAACGCCGATGACTCGCATCTAGAAGTGAGTAAATAATAGGGCCGATTTCGGTTTGAGAGACTGGGTGCTTAGCAAAATAATAATAATAATAATGAATAAATCATCACTGGTTGAAGTCCTTAAAACAGAGATCACGGTGCCATCTATGGACACATAGTGACACTGAAAGCACGTAGTGATTTTTGGAAAGATATACAACCCTAGATTCAGGAAATAAATTATAACATTGCATTGGTGGTAACTTTTTGTTTTATAATTTTTTATGCTTATTAAAAACATATACTGTCGAAATATACTGTTGAAGAGGGTAAAATGTTTAAATAGCAGATATCTCCATAAAACTACACCTGTTGATACAATACTTATTTGTACTTAGTTTAACTGCTTAAAACTGCTTTAACTTAGAATGAGCCATTTGCTACTGAGATCAGTATGCTACAATACATTGCAAATAGAGGGCAATGCATTGTCTATAGTATAGAGAAAGATTGGACTTGTGATTATGTGTCAGATGTGTTGAATCTAGAGGATGTAGGCTTTTAGTGTTTATATAGGATAGACTGTTTTACTTGTTTTTCCTGGAAGGTACAGACCCAAAATGTCTCAGCTGCTGACTTAATTTACAATGCAGGATTACTGGTATGAAGGGAAACAGGTTAAACAACATAGAGTACATTTTCTAAAAACCTATAGATGTGATTTAACATATCAGTCCAGTGTATGGGTTTAGGGTGAAATTTTGAAAATGAAATGAAACATATCCAGCGTTTAGGTTCACATTATTGCATAAATATGGCTAATTTAAGATCATACTTTTCAAACCAAAAATATGTAAAATAAGATGAGAAAGTTTTTTGGGGGATATCTATTAGTTTAGATTTGTACCCTATTCTGCTGTAATATAGGCATAGCCCTTAATGGGCTGATAATTGGCAGTAAACAGCTGATAAAACACATTTCTTCTTCAAGGATTGAACCTGTTATCTGTCTGTCTGATAAAGATGCTAGCAAAAATATCCATGAATGCATTCAGTAAAAAAAAATTAATTAATATGGCATAATTTCTTCCACATATCTTTCTATTCTGAGTGTCATGATTATTGTGGCCTGTCACTGATGTTTCGCTGTGTGACGTATTGGTGATAGATAGTACCAGGTGGTCAATGGTAAAATTGGCGTAAAACCACCACTGCTGCACAGGCTTAGAAAATGTCACCTCTTTTTGCCAGTGATATAAAATTCATCTTAAGAACATTTTTATATCTCCCATTGCCAATAGTGAGTGCTGTAATCTGGCCTGTCCTCCTGTGAGGGTGTGTGTGTCCAGTCACATAACTTAACAACTTGTCGGATTTATCTCAAATTTTCATATTGTAGGGGGTGTCACAAGAGGAACGTCTTTCTTTCTTTCTTTTTTTTTGAAAGAAATAGGTGTGCTTCCTTGGTTCTTTACTCAGCCAGGTGTCACGAAAACATGCTTGAAATGTCTGAATTAGTTTGCGAAGAAAAACACACAATCCTCATTTTTTCCCCCTCTGGTAGGTGGAGCTTAGTGCTTTTCGAGCACAATGGATGTCCGAGCTACTGCCTGGCTCCGGCATGAGTGGGCTGAAGAGAGACCTGTCACATGCAGCTGACCTACGAAGAAGACAGGAGTTGGTCCAGGAAGAAAAGGTACGCCATCTCCCAATACACTTTCAGTTAGATGCGTTCAGTCCAGACCAGAGTCATCATATTTTAATGCAGCGGACTGATTACCACTGAACAAACGGTGTTCAGTGTTCAGTGTTTATCACAATCAGTGATAAAAACTTCAGAAACTGTGCACTACAGCATAAAGTAGATGCATCAAATATTTAGCGGTTTTTCTTTTTGTTGTTGTTGTTGTCTTTTTTTTTGATGACGCCCTTCTTCTCCTGAAGGCCAGAGAACTGTTCCTAAGAGCAGTTGAGGAAGAGCAGAATGGATCAGTTTATGAAGGTATTTTTAAACCCAAGTCAGACTGCCCAACAGTAATAAAGGCAATTTTTTTCTGATGTGTTCAACCTGCTAAGCAATAGTTCTGATCATGTGCAGCCATCAAGTACTATCGCCGGGCTATGCAGCTGGTACCAGACATTGAGTTCAAGATCAATTACACCCGTTCGCCTGATCCAGATGAACATGGTGGAACTTAGTAAGTGCAGTAACTTTAACTGTTTTAAATAGACAACTGAATGTGATAGTTTGACTGTGAATGCAAATGCATTATGAAAAGGCATGCATAGTCTGGTTTGCATTGCCAGTCTCAAGGTGGCGTGATTCTCAATGGTAGTGATTCCTAAGGCAAAAGAAATGAAAGAGTAGCTGCATCCACTAACCACACCCGCTTCATGTTTTTGAAATAATTAGGTTGGGGAGGGCTCAGGAACTCAAGGGGAGGGGTCAGAAGGGGACGGTGAGCCTTGAAGAATACTGTGTGATTTTTCTGTCAACAGCTCAAAAAGTGTATTTTAGGCTCCAGTTACACTTTAAGAGAGGGACATAAAGACTTGTTGCATGCAGCAGTTTGACAAGTCAACTGTGCTAAACCACAGTTATAACATACTAACAGCTACAGTCGTACCATCTTGTTTGTTTCTCCATAGCCTGGAGGAGAGTGAGAGCGACTGTGAGATTGATGACCTCCTTGCCTACTTTCAGCAGCAGCTCACTTTGCAAGGCTCTTCTCAGAAAATATGTGAGCCAGAGATGGAGGGCTCTCAGGTTCACATGTCAGGTAAAAACAAACGCTGTAGGGGTGTTCTGGATTTAATCCACCAAGTCCACAAGGACCACCAGTCAGGGACAATGGGAGGATACTAATAAATCACCATGGTTTTGAGAGGGAGGGGGTGTAATTATATTAATTCTCCCGATTCTATATTGTGTCCTTCCCTCTCCTCATCTGCCTCTTACCCTGCAGTTTTCTCATGTCTGTCGAGTCCACTTTCACAGCCTGGGCATCAACAGAAAATGAAAATAATTTGACTAAGCATGATAGATGTACTAAACAGTAATCTCAAGCATGATCTGGGCAAACTATAGTGGTACTTCAGTGTTCAAATGTAAAACTATGCGTTATTATTTAGTGACAGAGTCCCATTTCACTGAATGCAGGTGGACAAGGAAACATGTTGTAAATGGGCAATTTTATCAATCATGTAAAAATTTCACAATACATCAGATAAACACAGATACTTAATTGATCCTGAGGGAAATCATTATATAATGTTATTTTTATTTGTTTACTATTCCCCCCAAATGTTATTCAGTGGCATTTCTGGTTTGTCTGTGTGTTCACAGTGTTACCTAGGGAGGTGCTGATGTACATCTTCCGCTGGGTGGTGTCTAGTGAGCTGGACCTGAGGGCACTGGAGCAGCTCTCTCTGGTGTGCCGCGGCTTCTACATCTGTGCCAGGTGGGTTGAGGTGGCACAGACGGGCAGACACCATTCTGCCATGCCCTAATTTCACCAGGTACAACTGTGAAGTCAACACACGTACATGGCCAGAAGTGCACACTTACTCTTCAGCACGGCTGAACCATTGGATTTAAGATCAATCATCATTTTTTAATATCAATAATTGCTTAATAATCTGTCCAAAGTGAGAACTGCATTATGCCTCCAATGTGGTTATCAGAAAGAGTGTGTTGTCTAGAGTTTGTGTGATGGGTCAGTGATGAACGGAGTGTGTGTGTGTATGCGTGTGTGTGTAAAGTACAGAGAGTGATGTCAGGAGTGAGTGAATGTGTGAGAAGTGTTGAGTGTATTTGTGTTTTGTTGTTCTACAGGGACCCAGAGATCTGGCGCTTGGCCTGCCTGCGAGTCTGGGGCCGTAGCTGTACCAAGATGCTGCCATTCACCTCTTGGAGGGAGATGTTTTTAGAGAGGCCCCGTGTGCGCTTTGATGGTAAATAATGACCCTGGAGAACATTGCTGTTGATTTTGTTTGTTCATGCAAATTGTATAATCAGAAGGCCAGGACAGAAAAAAATCCTTAGTCATGACAATAGGTAAGCAAAATGAGTGCGTGTGTTTCGACTCATTAAGCATTTGTAAAGATAGGGGAAGTAAAAGCAAACATCAAAATTAGCCTTTGAAATTGAAATGTATAAAAATCAGAACAAATAGTTTTTTTCTTTTGAATCCTGCAGGGTTGTACATCAGCAAAACTTCATACATTCGACAAGGAGAGGAATCTCTGGATGGTTTCTACAGGGCCTGGCATCAAGTGGAGTACTATCGGTGGGTGGACTTGCATGACACTAAGACTATTTCACAATACAAATTTTACTCTTCATTTTTTGGGTTTTATTGTGGCTCAGATCTTAGCAGTTTACATTTAAAATTCTAAGTAACTCCCTTTGTGGTCTTATGCACTATTCTATTTCCTTCTAGTAGGAAGTCGTGACTTCTGAGTTTGTGTAGAACAGGGAACTTATTACCGGGTTGTCTGTATCACAGCATTAAAGCAGACAACAAAAAAAATCTATAAAAAGCTTATCTGTGTTTCACATTTCACTCTAAGGGATAGGAAGTAGCCTACACGATCATATTTAGAAAGAATAATTTTTGCTACTTTCACTTTTGCAGTAGGAAATATTGGTTTTCATGTTGCATAGTCACTAATATACAGTACAGTATATGTCTGATCTCTGAGCTCTACATGTGGAAGTGACTGAAATCAGTTTGGTTATATGAATGTAGACTTACTTGCACCATCTTTGGTAAATAAGCTGGGTTTGATCTCTAATGTGTTATTGGTTGTAGGTACCTGCGTTTTTTCCCAGATGGTCAGGTGATGATGCTCACCACACCAGATGACCCGCTGGTCACTGTTCCTCGTCTGCGTAGCAGGAACACAAGGTTTGGGTTAAATTCAGTTCATTTTTAAGCCCATGATCGCTGGCTAAATGTCATAATTTCCCCCAAGCCATGAGCCCTAAGTCCTGAACCCTCAAAGGCTCTGGCATGGATCGACCTCATGATGAGCTGATTTACTCCTGCTTTCTCTTTCTCTGAGTTTTCGGGGCTTTGGGCTTAGGAGGAATATTGAGATTTAGCCTAAGCGTGCCATACATTATGCATAGCTACTGTGTGACGTGTGACGACTCATCGTCAGTGTTGAACTTGCTCACCATCCGGTTGTCCATCGTTTTAATCAGTGGACTCTGATTTTTTTTGTCATGCATTCTTTGTTTGTTTCTAAATCAGTATTATGTTGTGAAGTTATATTCCACTGGTCTGTTTAGGTTGGACTCAGTTCTGTATGGTCACTACCGTCTATCCCAAGACACAGACAATCAAACCAAAGTTTTCGTTGTTGTCACCAAGAGAAAGGAGGAGGTGAGTGAGGTCCCGGCTGGATATGTTGATTACTGTTTGATTCAGAGGAGGTGCTCCTGAAATGGCCAGACCTTTTTATCATTACTGAACACACACAGCCTATGTGTTTTCACATTGCAGAGGAACCGGTTCTGCAGGCGGAACCCAGCGACAGACGCAGAGCACAGCTTCCACGTGGGGCTGCAGCTCACCTCTGGGGGGCGCCAGCGCTTTAATAAGCTTGTGTGGATCCACCACTCCTGCCACATCACCTACAGGTGCCATAATGCCACACTCTTGCAGCTTTTGATTCAGAGTGTAGAACCGTTTCTCATGCAAAAATATGAAAGCTTTTCAAGCTTAACACAATCCCGATCATGTGGGATTTTATAGTGTATGTGCTGTTTGTGTTTGAGAAAATTGTAAAATTAACTTTTAGAGATTGTATAGAAATGGATGTGTGTTTGAAGAATATAAACTGCATATCTGTAAAACTTTGTTTGCTTGAAATGATGTTACATAATAAATTGCAGAATATGCATTATCTTCACTGAAACAGTATTCCAAATGGTAGAGCTGACTCATTTCCATGAACCAAGATGGAAAAAAAGAAACAGACACAAAGATTTTGACTAACATTCCTGTGTTTTTCTCATCTCTTCCAGATCGACTGGAGAGACAGTCATCACAGCTTTCGACCTAGACAAAATGTACACCCCCCTGTTCTTTGCTCGTGTGAAAAGTTATACTGCGTTTTCTGAGCGCCCCCTGTAGGTTAGCGAAGGGGATGCATGGTTTAATTAAAAATACCCACAGGTTTACATGCAGTCCCCTGCCTCCCCAAACATACACACAGATTCATTTCCCCAATTTACCTGTCCTTGCTTCCCAGCTAAGTAACGCTATTGATGAATGTATTACTGTGTATGTGTGAATATATTTACTTGCCATACCTGTAGGAATGGTTCACGGCAAGGCCATGTACTAGAATCAATAATGCTGAACAGAGATGTAACTGCTACTGATCAACATGCACATGGACCACACAATGGAAATCTATAGTGAAGAATCATGATCATAACCACCTGGACCATCATGCATTGCACTTTGCATTTGTGTGTGTTCATCTGGTTTGTTATTGAATGCTCTCACAATGTTTTGTGAACCCCACCACTTTCGATGTACATTACAGGAGTAAAGAAATTATCAAAGGCCAATAAAATGAATGAATCTCCTCTTTCTGATTTTTTTTTTTTTTTTTTTTACATAGGATTATGGAAGCAACAGGTGTTGCCCCGCTGACTGCTATTGCTGTTTTAAAACCTAGTTGTTCTGCTCTCTCTTATCCCCTTCTCCATGATTCAACTTTTTATTTTTTCCCCTTTATGTTTAATCCAGGTATTACATGTTCTGTTCTGTGATTTCTGTGAACTTTGAGAGATTCAGATTAGAGAGAAAAATTGATCTTCAAACATGGAACATTGATGGATGAAGCATTCGTTTATGACACCGTTGTTGCTTTCAGTGCATTACTGATTAGTGTATTTAACTGTGCAGGCTCTTTACAACTTGTTACAACATGCTTGTTCCTGGTTAAGTTTCTCTAGGTACAGCAGGTATTCCTTGTACAGCAGGTACAGCAGGTATTCCATGTACTATAATACTGCACGCCTCTTTTTAACACCTACTGGTCATGCTTGACAGGGCCTTCAGGACAGCTTAAAGTTATTGCCTTCCCTGGGCTCCCATCTCACTTAGGGAAATGCGTTAACTTGAAAAAATAAAATCCTGTGGTATTGATATGAAACTTCCTGTTGCCTGTATAATGGGACAGGGCAGTATCTGGTCAGACTAGAACACCTAAATCTTCCAGACTGCAGTAGAGCTTAAAAAGTGATGAAAGAATGACTCCCCCTCCAAAAAAAGCTATCTTCATCATGACGACATAAGCCATACATATTCACACTTTTATTTGAATTTCACAGACAGAGTGTGTGTGAATGGGGTGTCAAACTTTTATTTTTAACAGTACTTGTGGAGAGCTGAGTATGGATGACGTGATGCACTAACAAACAGGAAGCTGGCATGATGCAGGGACTAGCTGCCCAGCTAATACCTAAAGCCCATGAAGTACAGATTATTGTTCATTTAAAGGTAAATTAAAGACATCAAAGGAAAGAAAATACAAGAAAGTTAATAAAGTATGTTTACAACTCTGGGGGGGGGGGGGGGCCTTAGAGAATTCAGTGAGAATTCAAATGCATATTAGCTGCCAAATTAGTAAGGCATATGGACAGCAATACAGTATGCAACGAAGCCAAAAAGCACTGAACACATTTATTAAGGCAATAATCAAATGAAAAGTGACATAATAGTGGATGACGATTCCTGGGCTAGTGTGGCAAGTGGAAATTTAGATCAAAATATACTAGGAATTGGTAGCAAATGGTAACAAAGATGGAATACATGAAAAAAAAAAAAAAATGTCAAGGGGTTCTAGAATAGCTGGTGCATAAGTCATTATAGCCAATGTGGGTTCGAACTGTGCTTATGAATTTGAACCTTAGCAATACTGGACTGCATTTCTACAAAGCGAACATAACCAAACTGATCTAATCTGCCACTTAAGTAATCATCCCACTGCACACAACAGTACAGCAAATACAGACATGTTTTTTCTACATTCTGTGCATTCGGTACTCATGATACACCACCCTTCATACAACTCATTTACATTTAAATAGTTAGATGTAATGATGAAGCTCTAAAGATCCTTGCACTTGTTCACCTTCTACAGGCTAATCACTGCAAGTATAGGACACACACACACACACACACACACACACACACACACACACACACACACACACACAGACACACACTCAAGTGCAAGAGACTGAAGTCAAGTACTAAGTGCAGATAGACAACAACAGTTTCAATATGCTGGAGCAAGGACACTGAAAGTGTGAATCTACAGAAACATCCCACTATTATTTTTGTTCCTCACTTCTGCCCCAGTCCCATTCAAACTGCCTAGTTTGGGAGGCTTGCCGAGGGTGAAGCAGTGCACATTGAACACTGAAAGTGACAAGGGGACTAATACTGTCAACATTCACAATGCAAGGCCTGGACATGGCAAAAGGGTACAAGAATGAAGGTACTTCACCAGACAGTTTCAACACAGTACAAAAGTACAGTAACAGTGGCAGCATCGCCAGCTTTCTAAACTGTCAGTGCTGCTAAACCTGAACGTTAGGTTGGTTCACACACGTGTGACGACCTTGCAGTTCTGTTCATTGCTATATGACTCCTTTTTTGTTTTTGTTTTTTTTGTTTTGTTTTTTGGTTGCTTGTTTTTGCAACCATCAGCCTAAGATGCTAAAAATGGCTATCATCTCTACAGGCTTTCAACCTTTTTCCTGAGTCATCATCAATGCATTAAAAGATTAATGTTCGCTTCGGCCTCAGGAGTGCAGTCGGACTCACTGACTGAGGCTGATAAGACTTTGGGGAATGTCAAAAATGTTCTCATTTAAATAAACAATACTACTATCAACTATGTGTTTGGTTCTATGGTCTCCTAAACCAGCTCTCATCAAAACATCTCTCCAAACAAAGAAAGCACGGTCTGTAGCTTTTTGGTTCAGGCAAACACATTCAGTAAAAAAACAAAACTGGCTGAGCTGAATTTTGCACAAATAGGGCCAGTAAGGGCTGGAGAGGTAAACACTTGATTTAAGACTACTTAAAACTACAGATTTAACCAGGGTATCACAATTTACCCGTTCTACTCTTGGCATATGAGGTGAGGCAGCAACATTCATTTATGTAAGCACTATTGAGAAATTAATATTTATTTTGCCTAACCTTTTATTTTCTTGTTGACCTAGTCAGATATTTGGAATGCATGCATTTGCATGTTTAGGATTAAGCAAGCTAAAGGAAGCCATTTAGCGATTTGTGATAATTGCTAGTGTTGTGACATCCTACTTCTGATTAATTCATTTCATTTAATA
Source organism: Tenualosa ilisha (assembly GCA_015244755.2). Taxonomy (NCBI): domain Eukaryota; kingdom Metazoa; phylum Chordata; class Actinopteri; order Clupeiformes; family Clupeidae; genus Tenualosa; species Tenualosa ilisha. The sequence goes on from PYXC01002643.1 coordinate 1,087,805, forward strand.
CCGATTTGTTATCAGGACAACTGGCTTTCTGTTAAATATTTAGGCTGGGAAAACCAAATATGACCCTTATATGCCAGTTGCCAGGTATAGGACAATTAAAGACAATTAAAGAGGAACAGTGTGAATAAAAAACCAAGACCTGAATTCAACAGCCATAAATATATTCAGGAAAACCAAAATCTCTCTAATCTGCTCATAGGAAATGCACTGACACAAAATTCTCAGTGCCACAACTCTGCATAATCTAAACGGTCATGTGTTTTGATTCAATATGAATAATAACAGGTCATGGTGTGCAAAACGTCAGGATTCTCACAGATCAAAATGGCTTTGGCTTTTTGTCTACAGTGGATAAAGTCTGGGTTCCTGATAAGAAATCTCACACTGCTTCCTAGCAATATTGTATAGATATGCACTACTGTTGAGATAGAGAGGTTTGCTTATGGATCCGCAGGAGATGTCAATCCGCTCGCAGTTTCCTGTAGTTTTTGTTGTCTGTGGGGCCCACCCCATTCACGTGGCCATTCTTGGCGGCTACTGAGCCGTTCTCATAGTCCTTCTTTAGGGACATGCCCTGGCTCTTGTAGGTCTGCCAATCAAAAGGTACAACATAACAGTACATTTAACGTAAAGCAATAGCTTGCATTCAAACCTTCCAATTCATATTCTTTGTCATCAGTGTCATCAGTGTAGGAGTGTTATTGTGGGAAGAATTCATGTTAGGTTATGCTTTTTACCTTGACATAAAAGTTTGAGAAGAAGAGGATTAAGGTCACCATGTAGGATATTTGGAAGTAAAGCCATCCCATTGGAAAGCCACATGGCCAAACCACAGCACAACTCGTCTGTGTCATGGTGATGACAAACTGAATCTGACGGGGGAAATAAATGAATAAATAAATAATTCAGTCGCACATGCACATCTGAAAGAAGTATACTGATCAACTTGAAAACACACAACATTAAATAATGTAATAACTAAAGAAAAATTCTATAACAACCTTTAGGTTAGAGGTACATCTTACCATGAAACAAAGGTAAACAGACAAACATCATGACCATGATAACACACAACAGAACTCTGAGTTGATTGTACACAATAAACTCTATGACACCTTGGCAGACACAACTTTGGTCTTTTTTACATTGTACTTTGTCCAGGTGACAAGGTGTCATTTCACAACACACTGGCCCTCATGAGTTAGTGATTATTTGGCAAATTCAAAACAGAGCTTGCAATGGGACAGTTGTCACAGATGACATGCAATAACTCGATTCAACCGTTACCATGGATAATCATGTTTGGGAAACAGTTGCTGGGGAAGAAGGGTGACCTAACAGTTAGACCCTGTGTGTGCAAGTATAGTCTCTGTCTCACCAGCTGCCCTTGGGTGATGTACCTCTTCCACCACAGGTAGGGGCGCATGGCAGGGATGGATGACAGCCCGTAGTAGGAGTACATCAAGACATGGATGAAGCTATTCAGTGTGGCCCCAAAGTAAGCTGCATAGAAGACATGACATAAAGACATAAGACAAAGACAACCAGTGGCCCAGTAGCATACATCAGGTCATGCTAGATTAAATGCATAGGTTTACTATGGTCTCTGTGTGATATTTCACAAGTAGACTATGAACAGTAGCAGGAAGATGGAGAAGGAGAGAGAGGGAAAGAGAGAGCAAGAGAGAGAGAGGTCATTGTGACCATTTGGTCATTTAAAAGAGAACAAGAGAAAAAAAACATGATGATCCATATAAAACTGGAATAAAGACCTTAGGTGAAAACATGTTTGGGGAACCAAAAAAAAAATCTGGAGAGGTATTTTTGAAGAGGACGCTGACCTGGCACCTCTATGTTAATAGGAACAAAAATAACCCAAGGGGCCTCTGAGAATGGCAGAGAGCTGACAGCCCTTTTCTATATTCAGATAGGAGACCTTGAAGCAATATAGAGAGCATCAGGAAACTGTATTAATGTCTTATTTCCATTTGCTTAAAATGTGACACAGCTGATGTGTGAACTATATTCACTCCACTACAAAGTGATACCAATCTAGAAGTTTTAATTACGCATATTTCCAGTGCCTTTGTGACCTCAGTGGTTTCTTTGTTTTAATATTAGAGGGTCGACAGTGATGCCGATTGATGTTCAGAAAGACCAAAAAATGCTAAATAATTTATGCTTCTGGAAGAGATTCAAAGTGTTCATTTCCTTCTATCAAACACAAAATGAATGTTGTTAGTACGAGTTACCAATGTCTACCATGTGACCAGTCTCCCTTTTTTGTCACAGTTGGTTTTCTTGTCTTAAATGAGCTTCAATAGCCATGGCGTACCATGCATACCAGTGTTATCACAGTTGGAGTTAGCCTATCTGGGTTCAAACTGGCATGTGTTCCTTTTGTCCGTCTAAACCGTCTTTCTGGTCTAGACCAGTTTTTATAGGACTCTGATAAAAGAGTAGTATAAATACTGATATGGAGAGCTGAATGATAAGCAATCAGTCATATCCACCATCTGTGCTAAGAATGCCACTCTTGTCTGTTTTCAAACATGTCCCATCTGAACCCCCATTTTTTGGGGGGGTGGGGGGGCATTATTCTACTGGACAACTTAGTTAATATCACACATGCAGTCAGTCACACACTATGGCACTGCAGACATCATTCAGGATAACTATACTGTGTCAGAGTGAGCTGTACAGTACTCTGGTGATTCACATGCTTTACTCTCTACACTAAGCAGTTTTTTTTTCCCCGAAGTATGCCTAACAAGCAGCAAATCTATGTGTAAACATCACATGGAGTGGTTTTGAAAGAAAATTGTGATTTGCAGGGGTCACTTTCTCCACAGGAGACAACTGGTTGGCTCACACACTTATACTGTAACCCAACTGAGATGAGACAAAAACCAGCATGGCTTACAGTGTCCACAAGGCACCCAGTTCATGACGAACCACCAGATGTTAAACATGCTGGCGTGGTGGTAGACGTGCAGGAATGTGATCTGGTGATTGTTCTTCCTCAAAATGAAGAAGAAGGTGTCCATGAACTCAATCGACTTTGAGAAGTAATACCACCATAGGACACGGATAATCTGATGAAAAACAACACAGACAAACTGCAATTGGCCATGTCACTGGAAAAAAAACCATTTTGTTCATATTTCTCCCTCAGCACAAACAAATGCCGCACACTTGGCATCTTTACCATGATCTCATGATCTGATATTTGGCTGTGTTAAGGGGGTAAATTAGCAATGGAGACAACTAACAAGACAAACCTGTGATCATAGTTTTGTAATACGACTAAGATGCACTGAGAAGTATTACAAATAAGTATTAGCAAATATAGTCTGTCCTGGAACTGTGTTATTGCAATAATAGGCATCCATCCAGTTTGCTATTAGCATACGCAGCCATTGCTACATTGCTCTCAACACGGTCCTGTGATTACCTTGTGGTCAGCTTCCCCAGCGCTGTGAGTATCCTGGCAGAAGAAGTTGTAGCCTCCCTGCCACACTGCAGATACCAGCTGAAAAAGGAACAAGTTTTTAAGGCAATAATGCAATAATGAGATGATCCATAATGAAAAGCTCAACACTGTGCATTAGCTCCTGTGAGCTCACAGGATGCAACGGCTTGACTTTGGACAGCACTACAGCACTACACTGTAGCAAATACCCCCTCAGCATTAGACTAAAGCATAAAGTTGAACTACTCTTGTGTGGAGACTCTTTGACTAAACTGTCTGCATATCTTACAAAAAAATAAGATAAGTGCGGGCTGACAGCTGAGCAGCTTGTAGCTCAAGTCTGCAATGAAGTCATTGTGGAGAGATCAGCTGAATTTGAATCACTCATATTTTGGCCACATTGTATGGCAATATGAGACAGATGCACAAGGTTGTGTAATGATTCTATTCAAATATAATAGCCCAGTAGAAGATCATAGAATGGACGAATGCCAATGGCAAAGCTAACCTTTGTTTGAGTTTCATCACCCATGTCTAGACTGTAGTTTGTAAAAATGATTGGAAGTCAGCAGAGCAGAGGTCCTTGTCACCAGATCCCATCCAACTTCTACCCAGACCTTGTGATCCCTCTTTGTGCATTGTTACACGGTCATGTCCCCCTCCCCTCCACTCTCCCAAAAACTGGTGCCACTTGTAAATGGTGGCTTTGTCATTTGTCAACATTTTGACCACTTTACGATGGAAAGTGCTTTCTATTAGAGTGCCAAGGTCATCTACTGATGATTGAAAACAAAAAAAATAAATCCAATGAAATCCAATTTTAACTCTGAACTGTGATGTAACCGTTGAGGGTGATGCAGGGCCAGGTGGGGTGGTGTAAACAAGGAGTACAGCAAGATAATGTGTTGGTGACTTCTGAGGCTTTCGGAGTGGTGATGGTAGAGGGGGATTAGTGCTTGATGTTAGCTCCACAGAGTACCCCGGGAGAGGGAGAGGGAGAGGGAGAGGGAGAGAACGAGAGAGAGAGAGAGAGAGCACAGGGACACTGAGGACAGGCAGATGTGTCCTCCTCCTCTCTAGCGTAATCCCCTTCAGGTTTACCCAGCTGCGCCAAGCTGATTCCCAATACCAGGTGACCTCTAAAAATCACCAACGATATGCTACAGAGCAATGGGACAGCCTGCAAGTATTTTTAAAAGCATCAAATTCAGGTCATATTGAGCTCATCATTTGGATAAGGCTGCTGCTCAAGGTATTGTATTCAGCACAGCTGTAAAAGTGTTACTACTATAAACTCATAAATTCCTTTTTTAAAAATGGGCTCCATAAAAATAAAAATCATTTTATTAGCAGTTCATGGAACAAAACGTCCAGCTCATCTAGCCAGGAGCTCAAGGTATGGACAGTCAATTAACGCTTCCTTCAGCTATTTTTTCCAGGTTACTTCTTTACACAAATGTGATAAAATCCAGTGCTTATCTTTTTTCAGATTGAAAAGCCCAACCTTTCCATCACATATTTCAGTACATTTCCTTTCAATAACCTACATGAAGCCAAAAGTACAACAGACGGCCGGCGAGGGACTGTCTCCAAAAGTGAGTTTAATAAGTGACCCATATCAGTGCCAGCCCTTACAGCAGGGCAGACAGGGAACAGCAGATTTGACAGCAGGAGAATTTTGTAATAGGAGACTTAACACTTTAAAACTCTAACCTTTGGTAAGGAGATGCAATCACGTTCATGCACATGTGACCACAACTTTTGGCACATTTAAGGAGGCTTGTCCATCCAATGCCCATGTGTCCATTAAAGCATTTGGAGGCTAAATACAAAAAAAAATGCTGACACTAAAATATTGCAGCAGTAACAGAGTTCAATAAACCCATGACGGTGATAATTATTTGCAACTTTCAGCAAAAGACCATAGACATGGTCGCTAGCAAACTTGTGCAAGTAAGCAAATATGACCTGTTGAATCTGGCAACTTTTCATTCAGTTTTCAAAATCAAACACTTGCCTCAGGAGAGATTGCTAAAGCTTTTGCCCAACACTGCAGGACATTACATAGGTGAGTGAAAACCATGACAGATGTGTTGCACACCAACACTAAGCCTGCAAAGCTTTCCAGCTGTGTATGAAACAGCCCTACTTGTTTTAAATGGCGCTTCTGGAAGCTACTGTTCACATCAGTCTACCTCAGGATCAGACAGCTAATACTTAATTGAGGGATAAAGAGAACGACTATGTCAAACTTAAACAGTCTAGGCTGTTTGCTCACTGCATTCCTTCATTTGTTTCATATTATTCTTGTAATCATTAAAATACTGTCCCCCAAACCACACACACACACACACACACTCTCCTGGTTCAGTGTCTTTCCTGTATTAAGCCATCACTCTGGGAGCTGCTGTGCGGTTCAATCTATGTCAGGTTCAAAGGAGCTCAAACCATACATGGTAGTGTATTTCAGAAGGAGAGGAACTCACCAACAGCTTTAACAAGTTCAACTCATCAATCAGATCGTCTGATTATGTAAACATGTCACTACTGATCAGCTGATGAGTAGCTGCTACTGACAGGAGTTAATGGTCACACATGATGAACTTGATAGATAGAGAAATAGACAGATAGAGTTGAATAGGGTTAGGGTCATAGTTACCTCACAGAACATATACAGGGAGAGGAAGGTGAGACCCAGGTTATACGCCACCAACAGGCCTCTGCATGAGAACGGCTGTCTGTTCCTCATGTATTTGGGGCCCATCCACACAATCAGAAGGTAGATGACGGTCAGGGCAAAAGTTGGTGGATAGTTGTCCAGCAGAAGCCATCCTCGCACTCTGGAGTCTAGGGGACATAAAAAAAAAGAAAAAAGAAAACAAGGGGGGCGGGGGAGGCTGTAATCTATGCATCCTCTCTTCTGCTAATACCTGCATTACAGCAAGCTCTGCTGCAGTGACCAAGAAAAAAAGGAGAAGAAATTTGGACAGCACTCAGAATAGCTGATCTTTTACTGTGTTCTCAGTGCAGTGGAGTATACAATAAAAGAAAAGTCTTTACGAGTACTGCTGCCTAATTTATCTTTGCACAGTGTGATTGCTTTTTTGTTTGTTTGTGTGTGTGCGTGTGTTTGAATTCAGCATCTAGTCGTCTTTCTTTAAAGGAGGAGGGCTGTCCATTATTCACTCCTCTTTATCTACTGCTGTAATCCAGCGAGAGAGAGGCTGTGGCCTCTGCAGCATGAAGTAAAGGGAAACAAAAAAACAAAACAGAAAGCTTATTTTGACATGAGAGTGTGTTCCTTGGCTAGGTGGCATTACTTGTGGAGTGCCCCAAAAGCAGTGTTTAGTGTGTAATACTAAATAAGAAAATGAGATCAGTGTAGACATTTATGGAGACTGATTTCCTTAAAATGAAAAATGTGGGAGAAAATATGCTTCTGTAATTAAGTGCACTGTCCATAAGAGGTTTGGCAGGTTTTTAAATCACTAGAAATCACATGTGCCTATGACTTACACAACAGGTTTTCCCAGGTCCAACAAACCAATATGAGAAACACCCCATAAGAAATTTAATACCATAACTTTTCACCGCTTTAAGATTTAAGGAGACATTCACCAAGTCACAAACCAACCAATCAACTCAACCGCTTACAAAACTAATTTGATTCATCATCTTCTCAGAACAATACGTCTAAATGAAATCTACACCCCACCCCAAGCCTACATGATCATGAGGATTATACTTACCCCTTGGACCCATCCATGACTCAATATATGCATTCAACTTATAGTTCACTGTCTCCATCCTCCTAAGGAGTCAAAGAACACAATACAGATGCACATGTTTCTGCTGGTGAGACTAAACGAAAAAAGAACAAGTGCCGTGTTTTTGAATTACATAATGTTGACATCATCAAAAGCAGATTCTACTGTATGTGGCCGAAGGAGAAAACACTCATAATGTGTGACCCCCACCCTGTTCTGCCTTACCTCAGAGAGGAAAGATGAGGAAGTAAGATGGGAAGCAGTTGTCAGATAACTATTTCCAGTTATTTCTTAAAAAACAAAAAAGTTTGCATCACTTGTAAAAACCTTTTAAGTCTAAATAATTCCAGGCGTGGTTCACTATAGATTTTATATTATACAGTTATGCCTTGCCCAACAGTCTACTATTTGGTATAATGGTATATTCAGTACAACAGTTTTTTTGTTTTTTATATTTTCATGTTTTTTATGTCATCTTATCTCCGTTTTGATACTATTCGGTACTGTTCGGCTTCCTAAAATCTGAGTCCAAATTTATGGATGATCTCGAAATTATGATCATCTAGACCACTTTTTCTAACTTGATTTTAAAAACAGCGGCGAAAATAAGTCAACCTTTAAAACAAAGTTTATATCCCGTGTAGCGCAAAGATGTTAATGAACGTGACACCTCGAATATCGGGGTCGTCAGTCTTCTCGAGCACTGGTGACTAGTAAATAAACGTGAAGACTCGCTTTGCCTATCTGACAGTACCTATAGACTAACTTCTGCATGAAGATTCAACGCCAGGTTCCAATTTACCAGCCATCTCAAAAACGCAAACTTTTTATAACCCTTTAATTTTTATTTAACGTTACTGTTATGGTGCTATAACTCTCATTGATTAGATCTGCTGCAGCTGCTGGCGGCAGATCAGAGTGACCACGCCATCCTTTCAAACGCGGCTACCAGCCCACCGCAGGTTATTTATTTCCTTAAATGAAAAGTGAATAATCAAGGGATTTTAGACAAACTGCTGTCACCTTCGTTTAATTTACAGAGGTCATATTCAGCATCACGTGTTATAACTCACTTAACATTAGCTTTCAGTTTAGCCTCGTGAAGATGTTAGACTACGTTTAGAGAGATAATAGACTGACTTTAGTCCACAACATTTCTCTTCATTCTTTTACATCGATAAGCAGTTCATATGAGTCACATTTCCACTGGGCTTGAAAAATATCGCCATACCTTTAGCTTTATGGATGCGTAACCTTGGATGCTCGGTCCCAGGGCAAGTCTGACAACTCGACTTTCCCGTAGGTTGGTTAGAACGCAGTCGCTGTGGGGAAGGACGACCACACGAACGAAATGGCCCGGTGCCCGAAACGTCACCAGTGACGGCTGCTGCCATGAGCTGATGCTGAAGCTTTTATAGCAGCGCATGTGATTGACCGATATGTTGCTGATCGCTGAACCCCAGCTGTAGATTTATATCAGTTATAAGTTTATGCATGCAACAGCACATTGTGTATATATGGCAGTAGGCAATGGGGACAAATGCTTGCATGAATAAAGTCAGCCTCAGTGAATCAACATCTTTCAACTCTTTTACAGTAACGTTTGGTGTATATATTTAACTTAATACGGACTATTATGTAGACAACATCTGTTTTCAGTTTTTGCCCACTTTTCAACTGTAAGTAAAAGGTTGCACTGTCAATGAGGTACCGGCTTTTAGGGAAAAAAACGTAATACGTAAAACGTGATTGCCGCACAATTAGCTCTGATTTGCTTTGACATTACTCGGCCGAAATGTAGGTGATAAAGCTAAGATAAAAGGGCTGAGTTTGCGGCTGTCGGTACATTATGTTTATACTACTTTTAACTGGACTAATTTCAACGAGGTGGTGTCATCCTGTGGACAACAGACCACACCAAGCCCAAGTCCACTTATATCACCCCATTCGCCTAGAGCGACTCTGGACCAATCAAAACACTGCTCGGCTAGAGAGGGACTGCCAGGGCCGAACCAAAGCTCCGCTTCAACCCTCTCTGGCCGAACAGCTTTGACGTCACGCAATGGAGAGGTACACGTCTTTCTACAGGAACGCATGAGCTCCTGCTCACTGAGTGAATAGCATTTATATCATTCACAGATTCAGTCATTCTTTAAGCGCAAGATAGTTATTCTTTTACAGGATGAGATTTTATATATTTATAGACAAACGATTCCAATTTCACAATGAAAATATTGAAAATAAATGAAATGCAACAGCCCACTGCTTCTGACAAAATATACAAGTTTAAGTGTTAAACTTATGACCTGATTTAAAATGTGAGCGGTCATCCTTTTAACTAGTACCCACTAAAGGCGACTAGCACCCTCTAGCGCCTAGGTTCAGTATCGGAATCAGAATCAGAAGTAGCCTAAAATAACCATAACCGTGCATTCTTGGCATCTGGAAATAATGAGAACTTTCCCAGTGGTGACGTGACGATGATATTCGACGTGCGATGTGTTTTGTTTTCGGGATATAGGTAAAACATGGACGCCACAGCAAGGTTTAAAACATGAAAATATTACTCATAGAAAGGAGTGTTTTGCTCCAAAACACGACTTAGGCCATTCCGCTTTCATGTACAATAACGGCATTATTTGCCAAGTTTACATTAAAATGACTGAGCTTCTATGTCCGCATGGACTATAAATGAACTACAAAGTGACGACAAATCCGTCATAGTGGGCAACTCTGTTAGCAAAATTGTTCGAGTCTCCCACTTGTTGCTCGTTGCTCCCACGAGATGGCGTTCACGTGTTCTTTTTCCATTGACACCTTGAATGCACGGTAAAACCTCCGCCTGCATACATAGGCTACATTTGCGGTGCTTAGCCAACTGTCTGTATAGCCTTCACCGTGCGTTTAGGGTGTCTGTAATAATTGTGGTTTTCTTTTTCTTTCAAAAAAAAAACGTACCAAAGTTCGTCAATTTCTCATTTTCATTGTATAACTACAGCACCAAAAGATTTCTGGGCATTTGTGCATTGCATATCGACAGCCTGCTTTTACAATATCAAGACGACCTCTACACTAACATGATATTTGGTAAGTATTAGAAGTACTACTTTATATTCTAATCAACAAAATCAGACATAGATATCAATGCTTGGTTTCGGTTTACAGTTTTATTTCAAGACCCTTGTCACCCAAAATCCAAACGATTTGTCATCTCCATCCATACAGTTCTACTCTCTGGTTTAGTGCGTAACTAGATGCCAAGACAGACAGCACTTCGTTAAAAGTTTCTTAGACACGGCAGTTCAAGTTAGCAAACTAAAATAATTTCTTTTAAAATAACCTCTGAACAAATGCAAACATATTTGATGTAAATATGCTTGAATGCTCAGAGATCAGATGGTCGATATTTACACAACATGGAAATCTTACTGATTTACAATCCGTTTGGGCTACATATACAAACAAACAAACACACACACAGACAGAAAGCACCTCCCATGGCCCATACTGCAGGGGAAAATATTTACATGTTAGACTGCAATTACAGTATTCCACTGATCTCTTTTTTTCTATTAAAATAATCTTCAGAGTGATAAAAATCTGATATATACAAAATTAGTACATCCATCCTGACCATCGGCAAATCTGCACATGCACTTCTTTCTTTGTTTAAGCCAAAGAGAGTTTGGACCCATGTATATCTTCTTTGCTCTCAACACATTTGGTCATTCATGCAAATCAATTTGAGTGTTGAATGGACCCCCCCCCCATCCCCGTCTTTTGACAAAGCCATGTTATTTATTTGCCTCTGTTGATAGGATCTCCAATAAGCTCTGGGCATCGCTCCTCTTCCCTTGCAATCCTGTCACATTTCTTGAGCAAGTCGTAGTTGATCTTGTCAGTGATCACACTGTCTTGTTTGTACTGCGGATGCTTGGACACAAACTCCCTCATCCACTTTGCCATTGTCATTAGCTCCCCTATGTGGACAAAGTGGAAAGTGAGATCTCCTGGCAATTATCCAAGGGAAAGTTTAGGAAACTCAAAATACTTCTTTATTGTTGTCATACACAATCCTTTCCCTACTGCTCTTACCTGAGGCCCGTTTCTTTATGAGTTTCAGGTAGTTTAAGATGGCACATCGGGTGTCTACATCCACCTCCATATTTTCCAAATAGCAATTCAAGATTGGAATCAGCCCTTGGAATACACCCTCCTGCAGACAGAACATGATTAAGGAGGAAGGAATACCAGACAGCAAATGACTAACAGATCTGGCCCTAACTGAGGTAGGACCCAGAATCACTGGTGTCTAGAAGGAAACCATGGCAACATCTGTGCTGCATCCGTTTGAGGGAAAACAATTCCCAGTGTGGTACAAATAATTAAATAACAAGTGCTGGCAGAACATGTGCTTACACTATAATTACAGCAGTGAATGGGAGCAGTCACAATGAAAAATGTCATAAGGTCTCTCGGCACAGCAGACAATAATAAGACTACATGCTGCTTAGGAACAACCAGTACAATTTACCTGTGTAGTTTAAGCTGAATTAAAAAAAAACATATATATTACTACTATAAAAACCTACAAGGGAAATACGTCAAATCATTTCATTTACATAACACATTTGAAACAATCAGTGCTTGATCAAAGTGCTTCACACAACAACAGGAGAATTCTAGGGTAAAATAAATCAAAGCAGATAGATGTTTTGTCTGCAACAAATAAAAAAAACAGCAATAGTCTCTTTGAATCCTCTTTTGAAAATAGTCTTATGTCTTAAGTCAGTAGTATATACTCCTTTGATCCACTGGGGCAGTGGTAGCATAGAGATATGCAGGTTAAGGAACCTGGCTAGCGTGCAAGTAGCCTGAAAAGATGATGGTTTGAATCCCAGTTGCCACTGTTGTGCCCTTGAGCAAAGCACTTAACCCTAAGGGGCCCTGAACAACTGATAGTTGACAAAAAATGTAAGTCGCTTTGGATGAAAAGCGTCTGCTAAATGCATAATGTAAATGTAATGTAAATGTTGATCCCATGAGGGAAATGTGGTCTCTCGTGAATTAATGAAAAGGTAATACACACAGTGAAGTGAAGTGAAGCACACACTAACCTGGAGCAGTGGGCTGCCTGCTACAGTGGCACCCAAGGCCTTGCTCAAGGGCACTTCGGCCGTGGACTACTGATCAAACCAGCAGCCTTTCAGTTTCAAGTCCAAAGCCCTAAGCAGTAGGCCACGGCTGCCCACAATTCACATGTGTAGAATTAGTCTGACTGCAAAAGTACCTTTCCATTGATGATAGTGTCGATGCTCATCAAGGTATATTCTTCATGGTCGTCATCCCCCTCCAGACCATTCTGGGCGTTAGAGGACCCATCAAAGACTGGGCTACAGCCTGGAAAACAGTCACCGAGGACAGCAGAGGTTGGTCAGTGCACCAGCATTCTTGCTGTAACGGTTCTTATTTGAACTTGGCTGAAAGAGTTCATTTGCATAAGAACATGATAAACCCAAGATTGAAAAGGGAATGATTTTCATGTGCAGTCATGAGTGTGTGCATATCTCTGAAGCACAAAGCTGTAACACAGTCATCATGTGGTGCACACAGGATCACTGGAGGAAAGATGACAGGATGTGGTTTCAAGCAGTACCAGGCAACATTTTACCAGGCAACATTTGACGCCGTTTTAAGCTAGTTTACTAGCTTCATAGCGACTTTGGTTAAATGGCTCAGTACAGGGTGAATGGAGGCCGTCCGACCATCTAGGCACTTGCAGCTTCTCATCGAGCGAGCTGCAGAAACAAAACCGAAACTGAAATTGCGTTTATTACTTTGTCAGTCAACATAACTCCACGAGAATGATTAACAGTGGTTCCAATGATTTGGTTTGCAAACAAATCCACATGGATTGGTGAGAATATACAATGTTGTTGCTATTTTTCAATTAAAAAAAAAAAAATTCAGCGCCACAAGGGGAAAAAAAAGAAAAAGAAGTTTCAGGCTAGCCTGGTATTGCTTTTAACAGTTCAACTCAGACAATTTTTTTTGCGCTATACGCAGAGCATGGAGAAAGTAGCCCATACCATGACTATGTCCAAATTATTTTGGCCAAAGCATCACTTAAATAACTCTTAAATAACTTAAATAATTTCACAAGATAGGTGACAACAATGTCAACCCAAATAGATGAGGGGCAGTAGACCCTTAAAAAAGTACATTAGAGAGCAAATTCATTGTCTTACACTATAAATAACTTCAACCCACAGCCAATATGGGTCAGCAGAGAAGCAAGAGCTCTATTTATTTCAGCGCAGACAAACATGATAAGAGTAGGAAAAGTAGGAGTTTGCATGCTGTTGAAGGATGATTATGCACAACGATGCACCTCAGTGTTCAGTGTTCCGCCCTGTGATTTTACACTATTTGCTGCTTCATGGATGAGTTGCTGTTGTTCCAAAACGCTTCCACTTTGCAATACTACCTACAGTAGTTTACAGAAATATGTAATAGAGAGAGGCCTTACTGCAAAGTTGACATCCTATCACAATGCCACGCTAAAATTCACTGAGCTCTCCTGATCTATCAATCAATTAATCCACCAATTACTACCTACACACTGCAAGGCTTGGTATTTCATTTTACACACCTGTGACTAAAGGTCTGAAGAAAACACCAGGGACGAGTTCAAAGGTGCCCCAATTTACGTTTTACTTATGAACATGAAGGGTTCTGACAATGACAATAAAGTGTTCTGTCTCAGTGTTGTGCAATGCTGTGCAATGCTGTGCAACAGGCTTCAGAGTGTCAGAGAGGTTATCCTATCAGCATTGATGTTTATCTAAAACCCATCACATTAAAAAGACAACAAGCAAGGTATCCTCCAGTTGAATGACAAGACTGAAAAGCTGAAAAGAAAATAACCCTCAATATTTATATACATTTAAACAGACTTGGATAACAGTAAGCAATGGCCCTCCCAGCTGTGCCTGCACTAAAAACAAAGTGGTCAGAGCACCTGTGTCTGTCAAAAGTTTTGCTATTTGTCGTGTAATATGAACTGAATTCAGTGGGAAGAAGGAGTGTTCCGAAACTACAGTAAATCTTGTTTTGTCTGGCACTGTTTGATTCCACCAATTCTAAAATGATGACTATCGATCAACTTGTCAAACAAACTACCGCCTTGCAAAATGCATTACATTTCATTTCAAATACTCAACACAGGATGTTGCAACACAGCAAGCCTTGGCAGTTTGTGGTTCCTGAGGGTGTTTAAAATCAAAAGTAAAACATGGCTAACCTTTGAAGATATCCTTTCTGAAATAGAACATGCCTTCCTGAACTGCGTTCCGTTTTTGAGCCTCCTTCATGTTCTCATCCACCTGTGATTGATGGACATAATTGCAATACAAATGTCAAATTCAAATGGAAAAGGGTGCAGGGGGCAATTGTATTTTGTTTGAAGATCAAACCTTTGACAAAGGGATAAGGAAGTCCAGCTTGTAGGACAGGATCACTCTGGTGAGCAGGACCACAAAGACAACATAGGCCGAGTTCTCAAAGTCTGTCAGTTGAACCTAGAACATACCAATCATACAACAAAGGTAAGAAAAATAACAGACTAATGCAATTGCTCAACAAAAACACACTAAAAAAGTGCATTTAGGGTTCCTACATTCAGTTTTCTACTGATTTCAAGCACTTGCCACACTCAGTTCCTACAACATTTTCAGTCAGGCTCAGCTCCCTTAAAGACCAACTAAGTCATTTAAGACAACAATCAAAACTAAATATCAGTGAAATTTTCTTTATAACGAGAACAGGGGGTTACAGCCAAAGAGAGCAGCTTGAATGGTGACCACTCTGCTATAGTACACTGATGGCCTTTTCTGACAGAGCAGAAAATCATTGATCTGAGGCCATGACTATTTTCTAAAAACTTTCAAGGATTTGTTCTCAAACTTGCTTCAGTGCAAAACAAGACCCTCATCGAAAAACAAGAGGCTTCCTTTGAGCCAGCATGCATGACATCCAATATGACTTTACCTCCATGGGACGGAATTCAACTCTCCATCCGATATCAGAGTTTGGGGGAGGAGGCTTGAACCTCATTGTCTGCCAGTTGGTTGACTGAAGATTCTGTCAGGAAAAAAAAACATCAGATGTGATCAGATTACTTGCCATACAATCCAACCTACAACAGAATGTTTCAGTGTTGAAAACCAGAGAGACAGTTGTGATCAGACAGTGGATTGCTCACAATGTCCAGCAATGTCCCTAATTTAAAATGTAAACATGGCAAAAGTGGAAAGTCAGCGTTTTACCTCAAAGTGGTCAGACTCGTTCTCGTCATCCAGGTGGAGTTTCTCCTCAAACAAAGAGAGAGGATCTCGAATGAAGAGGTGAGCAATGTGCTGAGCCAGCAGTTTGTCGATCCCTGGGAAAACAAAATGATCCGGAGACGATCTAACCATGTCACATCTGCGCAGTCACATCACTGCAGCAATGAATTACATTAAAGGTTCTACTCCCATAAACACATTACAGCAGACCCACTCTTGAGTATATTTCTACAGTCATTACAGGAAGTCATCCAATTTATTATCATTGACTATCATCTTACTGGCTCAGCACATCCAGTTATCTGAATTAACTATTCGTAAGTAGCTGGAAATGGACACAAGAGTACAGAACATTTAAATTCATGACCGTTACCTGCATCTAGGAGCTGTTTGTTAATGTCCTCATCAATGGTCAGCTCTATGTCATTATACTTCTCGCCACAGCAGGAGAGGTAGCTGTCAATGGAGTCATATCTTGACTTGTGGATCCGGAATTTATTGTTTTTTAGGGGCTGCATAAGACCACATACATATATACAGAATATACATTAGAATTCTATTATACAGACACATAATATGCATACATCAATCAGACAGCCTTCTGAATTTTTCAAATGGGACTTCCATTGGCATATCAAAACATAAAGCATAAATCTGAACAGTTGTACTGGGATGTTGGACACAATTGAGGCTTTCCTGTTGGACTACTGTTATGCCAGCTCACCTCCAGCCCCCTCTCCTCTCGTGTACGGTCGTCCACTGACGCAGAGATGACTCCCCAGCGGCAGTCGATGTCTGACACGTACCCGCGGTAGAAGGGAGAGGCGGCACTCAGAGCCATCTGCAGACAGATCAGTCATTAGCTATTCATCACCGCTGAACACCACACAGACTAATAAATAGGATGTACCAGGGTAATAGGTGCATAATGGATCGAATGACGGTCAGCCAAGTGAGTGTGCATGCATACACATAAATAGAAGGTGAGATAGGAGGAGCATTATTGGTCAGCAGACATGACACCACACACACACACACACACACACACACACTGTGCAATCTTCCCTGGAAAGATGGAGCAATAGTTAAATCAAACATTTTTAACACATTTTGTTCCATTGACCACACACACACACACACACACCATAAATACTGAACATGCAATTTAAAGAAAAGGGGATGTGGAGAGTAAAGAGCTGCATGACTGCACACACAGCATAATATCCAGTGCAGTGACACTACTTAACCCTCCTTTGTGACTTTACGTTTTCAGTTCGAAGAAAAGAAAGCAAGTTTACAATCCCAGCTTTTAGCTACATGACTCATCTGAACCACCCGATGAGTAATATTTAGGGCAGAAGTCATCCAACTGTGCAATTGAATGGGGAATTAAAATGGCAATTTTCCAACAGCGTAAAAATAACAGACAGTTTAGGTTACGTCTCCTGTGACTTACCACAATGGGGCAGAAAGTGGCTAACTGGTCGTACAGTAACCTCGCCTCACTAATGCTACAGGCTTGGAATGTCACCTGAGAAGACACGACACGTGTAATGAGCACTTTATCTGAAAATGAAAGGGAGTCAATTGCATGTGAAAAATACTTTGGCATGAGAGGCTGAAGTACCTGCAGGCAACAGTTCCCCATTCCAAAGCCCATGGCATCCATGTAGATGTGGTCAGGAAGTGCTGCCCTGGCGGCCTCCCCGTCATCTTCAGGAAAGTTCTCCACAAATGGGGAGGGTGTGTTCTTGTCTTTGAATACTTAAAATGGAAGCATTTATATTTGTCAGTAGTGTAACAGGCTCACTCATAGAAACAGATTTGGCCAAAACTGTATTTGATAGCAAACTGTATGTGATGGCTAAATCTTGGTGTCATCTTGCGAACAGTATGTGATGGCTAAATCTTGGTGGTAAACTGAATTGAATTAAATGAGGTCTCCTCATTTGTTTGCATGCTGAAAAGCAGTCATGTGGGCATTTATTGAGCATTTGTGTGCTTACTTGGCACGTTGATAACCACCTTCTCTCCCTTCTGTGGCGAATGTTTCGAGTGAGGTTGCTAGAGACAAGACAGATGCAAATGAAATGGGTGTGTTTGCATGTGGTATGTAAAACCAAATTATGCTTGTATACTGCTCCTTCACTGCACACAGCTAAACCTGTATATTCACTTGTATCTTCATTTCAATTGTAGGTTAGGTCTCTTACTGCATAAGCCCTTTGCCGTTTGTGGAATCTTCCAACGTGATACTACATCATCGCAATGTTTACATCATAATCTGCACATGATCCACTGTCAATTCAGAACGTCTACAAAATGCAGACACTTATCAACCAAGACTTGCATACACAGCAGCGGAGTAGTTTAATGATTACTAGCTGTAAACCCAACAGGTCAGTCCAGAAAACCTTTCTATTGGTCCTTGTCCATGACTGTGCAGAAGCTATGGTCTTCTTTCTCACCTGAATCTTGGGTGTCTGTTAATGGCTTCGTCAGGGAAGAACAGAGACTTGGACACTCCCTTCTCTACTGGAGTGGGTTTGTATTCAGGTTGGGTGAATCCCGGACAGCCTAACCTGAAAGCATGGTTGCAGAGAGAGGTCTCAGGTGAACTGCTGACCTTTATAAACATGACACCTGTGGAACATTCTTTTTTCATAACATTCTCTCACCAGAGGATGTCTTGCACGACAACTTCCACAAGACCAAAACAAACACATAGCAAGAAAGAGGTAGGCATGCAGAATAAAGGAGAACAAAGGGGAAAGATAGGAGTAAGAAAGACAGGGATCCAAAAGGACACACATTTATGCCTTTCGTCACATAAAAAGCTTGGTTAGGGTAAAGGTTAAATTGCTATCTGGACAAGAGAGATTTAACAAGTGTTACAGCAGGTGTCTAAGAACTAGAGCACATGGTGTGTCCTAGTTCACATGAGGGTTCTCAACTGGTAATGGTCAGGGCATGCATAGTTTGATATATCACAGCATGATTTCCAAGGGGTGTAACCAGTGCCAAAACTAAATTTAAACTCATACTCAAATATTGCAAACATCTTTCTTGTTTAGAAAGGTTTCAACATTGTCTTCATATTTTGCCACATGATGCGGTTCATGCTAATGTCGTCACTGCAGCCACTAGTTGTGCACAAAAGCATTTCTATGGTACTAGTTGTATACAAAAGCATTTCTATTGTACTAGTTGTGTACAAAAGCATTTCTATGGTACTCTTCTGTTTATTATGGAAATTCTGAATCATTCTTGGGGTTTTATGTGATTTCTGTGATCACTGACAATGCAACAGCAGCCAGAGCAAATTCAAATTCCTATGCACTCTCTTATCAGTCTGGGGTCTCCCTCTCAGCAGCTTAGCTGGTTGGCAATGGGCAAATGCATTACAACCAACAAAACTAACTGGTTTGCAACTATGGTTTTGGGAAATTCAAGCAAGATTTTTATGAAAAACCTTGACAGTAAAATAACCGTGCTCACCCAAAATCATGCCCACACAAGAAATGCAATGTCATTGTTGTTGTCTACATGCAGAAATGTGCCCTGGCCACCTATGGCTGTCTAAGCCATGACTGTTTTTCGTTTCCTCCTCCTCCTACCTTGGGAAGGATGTAACGGTGCAGAGGATCTCGTTCTCATTGAGCACTGAGGAGGCCTCTCTTCGACGCTTGCCCATGTTGTCCTCCACCGTATTGAACTCAGACATGGTCCCACCGTACGGCTGGCCGGGCGTCCCTTCAATCATGTAGCTGCCATACTCTGGCCTCCATAAGGTGGGATGGCTGCAGAGGGACACAGGGAAGCTACATGAACAAACCGTGCTCTTTGATCAATGATAGGTTACGTCCATGACATGCAGAGAGACAGAGACAGAGACAGACAGACACACACACTCCCCCCCACCCCTTCTTACAGTATTTATCTATAGTATTTACTCTACATGCATGACTGCTTTCTATTTGTCCTTCTTTATTAGTCTTTTTTGTAGTCTGACACCACAAAGTGTTTTGGAAATCTGACACCACAAACCTGCCTGAGGCTGTGTAAACTGATAAGTGAGTCTAAATTTCTCTAATGCCTGAAAGAAAACTTTATATTAAAAAAAAAAAAAAAAAAACATGTGGAATCTTTTTAACACCTAGCGAGTCACTCATCTGAGCGTCATGCTAGGCATTTGAAAACCTGGCCTTTGAGTAGGCACCCATGGCGAGGTAAACATGTTTTTAATCTGACAGGAGCCACTATTGCAGCACACAGGGAGACACAAAAGTGCTGTGGCCAGGGCATTTGTGTTTCGGGGCCGTGCTCTTCAGTCTGCTCGGCAGAGAGGCATTAATGAGGAATGCCAGTGCTTAGCCATTCCCTGTCTGCCGCTGGTATTTTTCCCCACCCCTGTCTCCAACGCGCTACAGCTTCGGCGGGCTCCAGAGGCTTCCGACGTCACTGGTGCTAGTACAAACAAATTGACATAAAATGCTCCCTTCCCATACCACAACAATTTGCTCTGACGCAAAATATAACCATGATATAGGATTCTGGCCGGTGAGGATAGTTGTTTATAACCATGACAAAGTTGGAAGAACCAGCCATCACAGCATTCAACAAACAAAAGCACAAAAAATCTGAAAACATTTACTAAAGACACTAAAAGTACACACATATTTGCCAAAAGACAGATTCAACGCTTAATTAAGATGGACATCAAGCTCCTCTGATGTCACATTGGACACTACAGATGTATTGAACAGGCCTTTGCATTTTCCAATGGATTCTGGTCATCTTATTTCATGAGGTGACCCCTTCTGCTTCTGCTCTTGGGTACTACACTAACTATGCATCACTTCGAAAGCATCAATCAAATGTATGCATCAGTATACATGGTGTTTACTTACTTTGGATTGGTTTTTTCACCTTTGTCTTGGAGAGTCTGCAGGACATCACCACCATTCAACACAAGACGAACTTTTTCATCTTTATCATCCATTTCGACCAGCATATATTCCACCTGTGAAAGAAACCAAGTGAAATCAGGCTACATTACACTGACATTTCACTACATCACAGGCAGGTCTACTTGGTGCAATAATACATCGCATTCCTTTGCCAATCTAATAAGTGAATCTCTGGTGTTCAAGTTTTGCAGGAAGTCACTATTTAATGTCCTACACAAAATGCCCAACATTGCACAGGTCTTTTAGCATTTAGTCTGGAGTAGGTCACCATCATAGCATGAAGCATATAAACTACATAATGATCCCATGAAATTCATAATTTGGGCTACACCTAAAGCTGAAATTTGAGGTTTCAAAGACAGAAACCACCATCACATCTATTCCAATTCATCAATCCCAACTCCTTGACTTTGAATCTGGTTGTGTGTAACGTTAATCCACTGTCTGAACAAGGGATTACACCAAAAACAACAACATTCCACAATGTTTGAAATCAAAGGGTTGTGATCAAGCTAGGACACACAGAAGTCTTATGGATTAGTTAAGGCATTCCTATAGCGACAATAGGGATTATCATCAGTACATGCTAAAAAGATAAACCAAAGACAGACTGGAAAGCACCATCAGGTCATGCTCCAAACTCATTTCAGAAAAACTCCGTCATAACTTCTTTTACGCAGGGTTGGCCATAGAGAAGCTCTTACAAACATCGCTGAAAAGGGCTCCTAACTCGTGAATGCACCGTTCCCTCTCGGTGAAAACTTTTAAATTTTAATGTGAAACACTACACCTTTTGTACTAGCAAACAAAATTATTTGAAAACAACTTGGTAAACGTCTAATGGTTTACTTGACAATATAACAGGCTTGCTTCCCTTAGTCAAAAAAGAGAATCCGCTGAAAGTGATTAAGGACTTCATCTTTCAGGCTGGCTCATGTCAACTATAGCCTACTTCGCTGACAAGTCAGTCCGAAAAGTGGATGATGCAATTCATGCAGGATGAGAATAATTTGGTGTTACGGCTGTAACATCGCATCATCACATAACGTTAACTGACCTATGGCGCAGCAGAACAATGTATTTTTACGTCAAGAAGCAGGCAAGCAAGGTTACCAACCTCATTGTCTAGTGGAGTGGGGACAACTATCCAGCTATCCAAATTAATGCATGCACCTGTACACAACCTCATAAATGACTTGTCAGATTCTGGTTACGGGGTGACAGTATACCCAGAAGCTACTGCAGTGTTCTCACGGATTCGGTAAAATGTTGGCAAGAAACCTTTCACGAGTTTCATTAGCACAAAATACTTTTGAGCATGAGAAAAATGACACCAGCCGCTACACGTGTTGTAGGGTTACAAGACAAGAGAAAGATGAGTTCTTACCTCATCACCCCATTTGAGGACATCCTTCTGGCGATCCTTAACTTTGTTGTAAATATTTAAAAATTGTATTATGCCATGTTTTCGCACATGGTCAGCGTACTTTTTGGTTTCTTCCCAGCTAAGCGGCGACCCTTGTGACAACAAGCCCATATCACAATTCTACGGATACACAGGACTGGTTCGAGGGCGAGTTGTGTATTTGAATTAGACCGAGGTTGCGGTCGTTTCAATCTAGTTTGTAGTCACGAACTAGTCACACAAAACAAGGTTAAAACCGCCCGGGACACAGCTACTTTGACAAGTTATGACCGCTAGCTAGCGAGCAAGCTACCAAGAGGGAGGGCCTTGCACATTAGCTAACGTTACTATTTGAGCCACCAAGATACTGCTGATATCGTCACAGAGTTTGATACTGGCTGACGACGACTGTCGAAAATTGTGAAATCAATACGTGTTCAGGTATTCAATTAAAAGAGCAACACTGAGTGCTCATAAGACAAAAAGCACAGCTCTTCCCAACCTCAACGTTAGCTAACAGAACAAGACCTCCACAGCAGTGTGCAGCACAATATGTGACCGGTCGATTCTCCTCGCGGACACTTTGCGTTGACTACACACACGTGACTATATCAGGCGGAGCACGTCCTGTTATGACTCAGCATTCCCTCCCTCTTTTCTTAATGAAGCTGTATCCTTTCATCAGTTCTCTCCATCTCGGAGGCAACTACGGAGGACAGTGCCACTGTAATAGTGACACAGCAAAAACAACCCACACACATGTATCTAACCGTTTCCATTGTTTTTTCTTTTCTTTTTTTTACATTGGCCAAGACAGTCATCGTGAAATGCGCACAATTTCACACAACAATTTCTTAGCAGAATAGGCTAAAAACAAACAAAATAAAACTAAAGAAACACAATATAGCCCTAGGCCTGTCTAGAGCATAACCAGGGACGTCTGCAAATGTAGCCTAGGCTACTGTAAGTGTTTGCCAAATTATTTGATGATTGACAACATGACAAACAGCAGGTTAAAAAATATTTCATGGTTTAGCATAATTTCTGTATTAGCTGCAAATTATACTTTCCAATCAACGGCTATGTAAAGAATGGTTTGCAGGAACAGAAAAACTTAAAAACTGTACTATTGCCTCTAATTTGACAGCCAAAGTACAAAAAAAATGTTCATGGCAATATTTGAGAATGTAGTATATAGGCGTCTGAGCCCAAAAAATTTTCCATCCCAGCCATAGTAACATAGCTATCATTATTTGTGTAAGTAAAAAATGGTTTCAAGTGTTTGACTTGTGTCAACACTTAATTTGCTGCTGTAATTTTGCAAGATAAACTATCACTTTTCACAACAAAAAGAGCAAATTCTCAGACACACGAACCATAGCAGCATGTACAGACAAGAGCAGGACCTCACCCTAAAGAGGTGAGAGGGAAAGGTGAGAAGACATGAAGGGGTGACTTGGAGATCTGTAGATTAAGTAAAGTTGTTATACCTGAACTGTAGGTATGTAGAGTATGTGTGTGGTGTGTGCATTGTGAATGTGCTCTTCAACATTTTCTAAAGGTGACACCATCACTTCAAATAAGTTTAAAACACTATTAGACATTGCGTTTACCACAATGA
Organism: Tenualosa ilisha; assembly: GCA_015244755.2. Classification (NCBI taxonomy): domain Eukaryota; kingdom Metazoa; phylum Chordata; class Actinopteri; order Clupeiformes; family Clupeidae; genus Tenualosa; species Tenualosa ilisha. Next base: position 1,111,385 of record PYXC01002643.1, read on the forward strand.
CAAAATATATTTTGTCTAGAGAATATCACCAATGCTTTAACCTGTTGGTGCATGCCATTAAAGTGGGCCTCAGGCTAGAAAGACATACAGTGAACCACACCCACCTCCCAACCAAACCACCTTTTTTTGAAAGCTCTACTAAATATGGGAGGTAGCTGCATTGTCCTATAGCCCATAGCCAAAAGGCAAAGCCAGAGAGCCAGATTGATCTGCCCTGTATCATTCTGAAATACACAATATATCTTCATCTTACATTTGGTTGTTTGGCAGACAGATTTGCATCTGATGTGACAGGTAGTGAAGGTGAAAATTGATCGTACATATTCAGCAACACATTTTATAGCAAAAAATGTTAACTCCAAGAAATAGTTCTTTCCAACTATCCACTGCATAGTCACCTTGAATTGCATGTGGTATTAATACAAACTTAGAACACTTTTACATGAGTTTATTTTATCTTGAGTGTCAATATCTTTTATAGTAATATATTATGGGTGAAGAAATACAGACTCTGGTTCGACAGTTTTATAGGAATCTTTATTAAAGATGTTTTCTAGGGGGTGGTGGTGGCTGGGTCAAGAACAGTTTTGAAGAATCTGTATATTCTGACCCTTCACAATATTGTGTTAAATTGTTTTGACACATTATTAAAGAACACAAAATTACGTGAACTGTTGGGGAATTCACAAAGGCAAATGTGCCATCTTCTTGTCCCCTGGGCAGTCCAGGCTCCATCTTAAACCCCATCCCAAATTCCCCTGTGCCAAATTCTAATCTCCTTTTTTTTTTTTTACAAAATAAAAGTTACATCAGCAGCAGCAGCATCACAAACCTTCATTGTCCCCAAGAAACCATCATCCTGACAACACTCAACAACCAGCATACTTCCTTCAGTCTCATCACCACATGTTTTCCCTGACCAGCTGTAGCATCCTCAGGAGCCAAAACAGTATTTCAATTGGTGTACAGATTGATGCATGGAACGATCAAAAACTGATCATCACTTACCTACTCCTGGCAGGCACTGCAGGCCATTCATTATTGTTTGTAATAACTTAACATCAATCTTACAGTTACTCAAAGCCTAAACACAAACAAATTTGTGTTCATCTAGAATATAGACAGAAACTGTGGTGATAATGGTACATGAGATACAAACTAGTCCTTTCTTTCAACTACATTTTCTGTGGAGGATAATAATTTGCAAAGCATCTGATTTTATTTTAATTTCACAAACAAATCAATTTATTAGGCCAACTGAATGATGTGTCTTATGCACACGATAGGATTTGTTTTCTTTTGAATTAAAACAGGCTACTTAAAACAACTAAACCATAATAAAAATGGGATCACAAAACCAGAATTGGCCCCATAGAGATAAAAGACTGAGTTTTCTGATATACAAAAGCTGTATATTAGCATATTGTTATATTATGTTTAGATTATTTATATTTTTTCCAATCAAATATCTTGGCAGTAACTTTTGTTTGTAACTTTTAACAAAGTAGAATTCTATGTCAAACAAGTGACAATTACAGTCATCTCAATTTTCATTCATGTGTTTTAGAATGAAGTATTTGATTAAACTGCGCAAACAGAATGGTATGTATGTACATATGCATCCTCTAGACAAATCCTTATACAAAACTTGAACTGAAAATTTAAATGAATGAATATTATCACAAAGGACTCCAAAAGAATTCACTGAAAAAAATTAATGTGAAAAATGTAGTCTCATTTGAAGTATGCTAATAAATTAATTATGCTCCAAGTACCCCAATACACTCAACTTATATACTGACTGGTGCTGATGATACTGAACTGGCTCTAGATTCTCGTGTTTTGCGTGTAGGGATGGTAACAGCACAGCATGAGATGCCGACGGTTGCTTCTGGTAACTCATCATCCTCAGTCCACTCATTAAGGTCTGGGTTGAACACCTGTATGCACTTCTTGTACTTCTTCTCAATCTCGTTCCAGCCTCCCATGAGATAGATCTTGTTATTCAGCACGGCAGCGCCAGCCGTGCTGACACCGGTATGCAGGGGAGAGCAATAGCTCCACTGCCCGGAGTGGGGATTATAGCACTCAACCGCCAGGACATCGACCCTCTCACCACGACCGCCGAGCTGACTGCCGCCAATGACATAGGCACGGTCGCCCACGGTAGCAGCGCAATGCCAGCCTCTTGGGGTGCTCAAGCTGTTTTTATCCGACCAACTATCAGTGGATGGGTCATACGCGCACACGGCTCGGGAATATGCATTGTTGATGTAACCACCGGTTACCAAGATCTTGCCATCAATGACTGTGCTGCCATGGCAGCACCTAGCAACCTCCATGGGTGCCTTCATCTGCCACTGGTTGGAAGATGGCACATAGCATTCTACAGATGCCTGGCAACCCTCTGCGTTGCGTCCACCCACAGCAAACAAGAGGCCATTGAAGATGTTTAGGCTGAAGTGAGTGCGCTTCTGGATCATGCTGGTCAAATGGATCCAATTATTGAATCGTGGATCGTATCTGATTAGTGGGAGAAACATCCAATAACATCATTAATAAGCATTAAAGCATTTTCATGTGACCATGATTAATTTAATCTGCCAGACAAATATGAAATTATTTCAATCAATTCAAAACATAGATACATACATTTAATGTAATTCCACAAGTCACAGTCTTACCTGCAGAAGTTGCTGACAGCATGCTTAGCCTGGTTCCTTGCATCATTCTGGTCTTCACCACCAGCAACATACAGGAAACCATCCAAAACAGCCACACACTGATTAAAGCTCTTCGCAGGCATATCTGTCAGTTTGTTCCACACATTGTCGGCATCTCTGTAGAGCACCTCCTTGCTGAGAGACTTTTCGGTCAGGGCAGGCCTTCCTCCCACTGTGAGCAACACCTTGAGTCCACCACGCACCTTGGTCCTCCGGGACTGCAGGATGTTCTGTTGATAGGGCAGCAGGTGGTAGTTCATGGCATCGACCAGCAGACGATGGCATTCAGAGTCCTGCATCATCCTTGGCACACTCTGGACATGGCTAACCAGGTCTGTGGCAGCAATGGTGCCAAAGCGGATGTGGGTGAGCAGGTCAGGAGCGTACTTCAGCCTCTTCTCGTCAAAGTCAAGCCACTTCATGGCAATCTGGAAAGCAGTGAGCTCAGATGGCAGCTGGAGGGAGTCGTCCTGGAGGAAGTCGCTGATCTGTTCATACGTGAGCTTCAAGAACTGCTCCATCTCTGAGAACTCAATGAAATTCTCCCGCATAAACTTCTGTGCCGCCTCCTTGGTCTCTTTCAAGTCGTACGTGTCTGCAATGTTAGCTACATACATGCAGTTCTCCACGCTGATCTCCTGCATCAGGAAATCACTGCACATCTTCACAAGGGTGTGTATCTGCAGAAAGAGGGCAGCTGCGATGGTGCTACCAATAGTGTACAGAGACAAGGTGAGTTTTCCAGAGTAAGCATAGGTAATGGCTGTGGCCAAGCCCACTGGTGACAGATCACAGAGGTCAATCTTTTGAACAGTAGCATCTTTCTTCAGCACGTTCTGAATGTACTCACTGCAGGATGCCATGACGACTTTGTGGACATCGAAAGATTTGGATTTGGTTTCTACGGTCAAGTCGCACAGGAAATTGTCCTGTCTCATGTTGCTCAAGCCCTCCAAGAGGTTAGGAGCATAGACAGGGTCATTGACTTCTGTGGAGATGCAACTGAAGCCATTTCCACCTTCGAGGAGTGTGTTCAGCCCATTGATTTTGTTGATAGGGCTGTCCTCTACCATAATGGTCATCTCATTTATGTCTCCTTTGTTCTTCTTGGCTGCCTTGTTCTTTTTGGGTGCCATGACTGTTGCTTTGGGTCACAGCCAAGACCTACAACAAACACAAGGTTATTAGTAAACAGTTGCAAGCCATTTGTCAACAGCCACATAGCATTAAAAAGGGATTTAATATACTCTCGTTAGCTTAAATCTCATGTTGCATGCTGAAATATACACCTTTCAAAATGTTAAGGCCTGCATTACCATCCTAAAAAACACTGCCTTGTCTTAATTTGACTACAGTAATCGACCTTCCTATTGTCATCAGAAATGTCTATTGTATATACATACGTTATTTGAATTAAATCCACAGCTAGCCACGTTGGTTGGTAAGCGAATGCAAGATACCGCGTCACATTCCTACCCTTGCATCTGTCACTATTTATCACTACCATGTCCAAGAATAGAAGCGCAGGGTAGCTAGCTCTTGACGTTCCTTTTATAGACGTTGTGTCAAGACTAGACTTGTTCTTTCAAAATTTCTCAAAGTGGAATAAAAGTTTAGGCTACATGTTAAATTGACGAGGATATTTTTCAGTGTCTATTGTTGCGCTGCGGCTGGCAATAATACAACTAGGCTCATGGACCCCCAAGTAGCCTATAATACACAGATCTTGAAATTCAGTGCAGTGGGCTCTATAAAATGCTAAAAAAAACCCGAAGTAAACTAAAACTATAATAAATGAAAGCTGAAAGACTGTGATACACATGTTAAATATAGGCCTACAACGCAATGAGGGCTACACTGTATCTCTGTGAAAGTCTCCTGCAGTCTATAACTTCAAACCAGCATAAAATGAAATTTAAATATAAATGTCGGGCACAAAATAAAATTTAATCTATGGCTGCTTAGCTGATTAGACGCAGTTTACAAAAGTTAGAGACAACACGTGGAACTCACCGAAACAGAGATGAAGCAGAGGCTGGAGTAGAAATGACTTGCGCCTCCAACTTGGTGTGCAAGAGGGCGAGAGGGAGAGAGAGAGAGAGAGGTCGAGAGACGAGTCCAGTGGTACCAAGGGTGACTGGCAATTAACTCCTCCTCTGTCCGCCCGTAAACTAAGGGATTATGCAATTGGCGTTTGGGGATATTGAACAGGGACCCCAATAACAGGTACACTAACAATATGTTGAATGTGACCCAGGCGAGCCTATCAGCATGAGAAGTAACTGAGGCCTGCTTTTTATTGCTCTAAATGTGTTTCCAGTGTTTCAAAAAACTTTAGACTAACGGGCTCTATCTGTTTGTAATTAATCCTAAAAGTTGCTTTAAAGATGTAAAAATTTGCGTTTAGCACCGCCCCGTATAAAGATGACGACAACAGCTAGGCCTATTACAACCTTCAAATTCGCAGGTGTGTGTTACCTCTCAGGTAGAACATCATCAAAAGTCGCTTGCACATGAGGCACAGCATGGCAGCGCTAAAGACGGTGCTGGAACTCAAACTACAACTGAAATCTTCTGAATCAAAAACGGTATCTCTTCTCCATAATTAGCCCATTTAGACAGTAGCGATAACTGTAACTGATAACTGTCCCCTTTATTTGTAGCATATGGACTTCATAATCAATTCAATTGGACTGCCTGTGGGTTTGTGTTTTGTGAAAAGACATAACGTTAACGTTATCATGAGAAAGTTGCAAGCAATTTCCTATCATTAGGTTACTGGGAGGGCAGGAATTAACGCCAAAATATATTCACCTGTGATAGGATTTGCTAAGTAAGCAGTAACCACTAGAGGAAGGTATTATGGCATTAAATTCATTGTAAGTGGCTTGATAGTCTCAGTTGTAACAGGAGGTGTTTGGGGGGCTGGCAGAGGGGTGAAACTGTGAACACCAAAAATAGCTCCCCAGTTGTTCCTTCTCACTTTGACTGTTGTACTGCTTCAGCCACATGGTGGTAATGTATTAACTGAGACACTTTACAAACATACCTTTAACTGTATCCCTGACCTGTCACTCATCATTCCTGACCACCAGTAACTCCTTAGTAACTTTTTAAGAGTAATGTGTGTATTTTATTCCAAAGCCTTCACATATGTGCATCAGTCAGTTCTCTGCAACCAATATTGTAGCTGCCTGTATTAGCATTGGCCATTTATAGCTCATTGCAAATGGAGTAGGCTGGAGAGTGTCCTTTTCCATACATAGGTCTGTCCTGAAAGCCCAGTCAGCAATTTCGTTTTTTTCTAAGGAACCTCGTGTGACACAGTGCAGCTCTCTACAGGTTATGTGTTGTCAGTTCACATGGATTTCATTGAGTAAATGCTACTATAAACATTTATGTATTGGTACTAATAACTAATCAAATCATCCAAAACCCATCTTCTGTAGGTCCTTAAAACTTTAAAGAAACTTCAAGAATTGGACATTACCATCGATATTCTGGCAGTAAGGATAAACAACCTTGGTGTAAAAGTGCAACAAATGGTACTGTTGGTACCATAGTAGACAAAAAAGAGCAGAAAAAACACAACAGGCTTTGTATTTGGGGAACAAATGCAATGTGTGAATTTCAGCAACTACACTAGCAGTGCTGTTTGTTGCTCTTTAAAGACCTTGCTTTATTTATTTACTTCATTATGCTCCATTTTAAAATGTTGTGATTACAGAGGTGTTTACTGCTTCATAGGAAACTGGGATTGGAAAGCTTGTTAATTCATTCCGTAAGCACAATGAGGCAGGGGAAGTGGCCAGAACACTGGTTACTCAGTGGAAGAAATTGATTCCCAAGGAGAACCTGAGGTATGGACATTGAGGGATAATTACTTTGGCACAGCCATTTGTTTTGTCATAATAAGTACTGATTATGAGGAGTGCCTGTTATTATTTCATTTATTTCTATGTAGTGTGTGTGTGTATATATATATGCATGCATGTATGTATGTGTGTGTATATATATATATATATATATATATATATATATATATATGTATGTATCTATATATCAAGTTACTTTGGATTGAAGTGAATACATAACCATGCTACAATTGGAATTAGTGTAACTTTTACCTTTGTCTCACAAAGTAAAGGAAAAGACAAAGACTCTGAAAAGAAATCATCAAAAGTTAAAGCAACAGAGGAAACTATAGAAGCTAAGCAAACTAAACAACCTGAGCAGCAGAATGAAGGTATTGAATCTGTCATCCGGAACTCTGAAGCCAGGACCTCAGATAAGCCTGAGGGACAAAAAAATACTACTCTGGATCAGAGTACAGAGGCTAAAGGAAGCGGTGTAAAAGACCTTATTAATTCAAAATCATCAAAGGGTACCACACATAAAGAAACTAAACTGTCTGCATCAGATCCTGAGAGGGAAAATGATGGGAATCATTCTAAAGGAGACATTGGAACTGAGAAGGAACCAAATGATTCCAAAACGTGGACAGTTGACTCTAAAAAGAACAGTAATGCAAAAGAGACCAAATTCAAACACAAGAGGGACAAGACAAAGAAGATGGCAGAGAAAGTGGTTGAGGAAGATGTTGAAATAAAGACCAGTGAAAACATTGAGGACCCTGAAACTCAAGGAATGTCCTTTGAGGCATTCTTGAGCTATGATATGGTGGCCCCCAAAAGGAAGAGGTCATCCAGTGTCAAGAAGAAATCTTCCAAGCAACCTAAAATCGCTAAAAGTGATGACCTGGTTAAAACACCAAGTATAAAATTACACACAGAATTCACACAACAGCCACCCCAAATGGTAACATCTCTCCATACACATTGTTTTCAGCTGATTAAACTTCATTCCACAACCTGACTTTATGTGTTTTCCAGGGAATGTGTAAGAATGAGATATTGGACCTGCTGAATGTCCCACTTCCACTCACCCTACCCAAGTGTGATGACTTGTCAAATTACCACTACTTTGGGGACAAGAGTAAGTATGTACCGTTGTTTTGCTGTGATTACTTACTTGGCCATGATTTTAAAAAACTAAAGAGCTGTTTGGTTTCCTTATTTTAAGCCATGGTTGCTGATACAGAGCCAGACAGAGAAGAAGCGTCAGTGTTCACAGGTCAGAGATTAAAAAGGAAGATGCAGGTTTACTCTGGATCTAAGAGTTCCTCCCTGCCTGCCATGATGTCTTTGTACCAGCAATGCATCCGTGCCCTCCAAAACAACATTGACTGTATGTTTGAGCACATCCAGACTGTATAATCATTTATCTCTTTGAGTGTGGACTTGAATAGGCGTATGTGTATATGTGTTATATGTGTTTTTTTTTCTTTTTTTCCCCCCCGAGCACTTTATGAAGTTGGTGGGGTGCCATTTGAAATCTTGGAGCCAGTGTTGGAGCGTTGCACAGCAGAGCAACTGATTCGTATTGAAGAGTGCAACCCTGTTAGTATACTAAACTAAGTAGCCTACCTTGTTAGGTACACTACACACTGTGTGCTTGAACCAGATATCCTGACCTCAGAATGGTTAGCAGGTGAACTTTGGTCTCAGGTGTGTGTGTTTGTGCATATAAACGGGTGTGTGAGGGGAGTGTCCTTGTATGACTTGGCATGATCTGGCATTTTAAATTTGATAATTACAATGGGAGAAAACATGAATAGTTGCGGTCTCCGGTGTCCACAACGTCACAATTTAAACTTTCCAGTGATCTTCTGTATCAGCATATGAGGGCTTGACTGAAGTCTTCATGAAGGGGGATTTTTTCCCCCCTCCCCCTTGCAAAAATAGAACACGGAACTTAACACACGTTTGTGCCTCTCGCTCCACTTTTACCCGCTCTGCTTAAACTGAAGAAACTCATATTTGCAATACCATTACATCACTGCTTTACCGTGTTATTCCAAGTATTCTAGAACTAGAAAGTGTTATGCTCTTTGGTAAATGTTTGTGCTGATTTAACTTTGTTTTCCATTCTCTGCTTGGTGCTGCCCTTCCACAGGTGTACATCGGCGGGACTGACCACTTGTGGGAGAAACACTGCCAGAGGGACTTCCGGGGTGCCCAGCTGCAGCAGTACGAGTCGTGGAGGGAAATGTTCTTCCGGCTGTCTGAGGAGAGGGAGAGGAAACTGGCCAGTCTTACCAAAAGCATCATTTCAGCTCATTCACAGAGGCCCAAAGGTGCATGGAATGCTCTTTCCACACACTTTTATTATTATTATTATTTTATTTATTTATTTTTTTAAATTATCTGAATTATTGTAGCCTGGCCATGCCTTCCTAGCACTACTGCTAAATTATCTCCCTACAGTGCTAGTCTGGGTTTGATCCCATTGAGCTCATTGTCTCAGGAGGCATTTTAACCTGTCCAATCAGCAAACAGAGGGAGGTGCTGTGAATGCAGAGCTAGGGTGCTGTCAGCCAAGGCAAGCTGGTTTGGGCTTGTTTTATTATCAGGCTGTAATTATTGGATGATATTGCAATTTACCCAGAAAAGGTATCTAGAACAGCATTCTAGCCCCAATTAGTCCTGCGGGTTATTTCATGTTTGTTGTTAAGTGATACACCTGGGTAAGTTAAGCCAGCAGGAATGATAAACCTCATAATGGAGTAAGCTGGTGCTTTGTTTAGTTTAGAGAATGATGACTCCAGGCTCTTCTGTTATCAGGTTTACCACAGCCTCCTGCTTAACTTGTATATCTTTCCCACTAAACCTCCTTCTTGGAAACCCACCGAGAGGAATTTGAGATGGTAAATAGGAAACTCTTTTGCTCTTCTGCTTTTGTTTAATCTAAATTTATATAAAAATGTGGTGAGCGAGCACGTGCCCCCCCCCCCCCCACACATACCTTCCTACCTTACACTTGTTTAGTAAATGCACTAAGGTCACCTGTTGCCTTGCCTTGACCACTTCATAAGCTAAAGATGATCACTTCATAATCTGGATCAGTGTATATAAGAGATGTCTCAAGCCCAGCTGGAATGTGTTGAAATGTTAGTTACAATATACAATATGGGTTAGACCAAGACTAGGATAATGTGGTCACTTTATCTGTGAACAACTAAGTGGTTTGGAACATCAAAATGGCAATTTACATTTATATAAACATTTTGAGTGTTCATATTTTGTGATTAATTTATTTAACTATGTGTAGATGTAAATTCTTTTAACTTAAATGCAATGTTGACATTGGACACTAAACTGAATACAGATCTGTAGATCTGAATCTAAAAACAAAATAATAAAAAAAACTTTAGGTCCTCATTTTTGAGTCCCAAGAGCAGCCCCGTCCATGTTTTTGTTTGATCCTCACAGTGCTTGGTGTTCATCAAAAGCTACTTCTTGTGTCTTGGAAACGGCTTTACCAGGAGTTGCAACTGTTGTGTGATGAGCCGAATAGGACGGCTCATAAATACTTTGAGACCATGCTAATGTGGACCAGGCCATCTGTCCCCTCAGATGCTATGAATAGATTTAAAGTGCCATAGTGGCCGTAGAGTTAACCCTCAAAGCTGTGTGTGTGTTTGTGCGTGTGTGTGTGTGTGTGTGTGTTTCTGGCTAATTAACCCCTCTTCCAGTACACTTTCAGTAATCCTTGTCAAGTTTTCTGCTTGCTCTCTGAGTCATTCTCTAATTCAGAGCATTTAGACATTTTCACACTTTTTTTTTTTTTTTTTTCCAACTCCATTTAGGTCGCCAGGTAAAGATGGCGTTTATTCACTGTGCTGCCAAACCTCCCAGAAGTGTGAGGGTTCAGCAGGAGATCCACGGCACTGCTGGACCTGCAGTGCAGCCTCACCCTTTGGACAGGTCAAGGTTTGTGCAAAACAAGGGGGGAGGGGAACTGACTTCCTTGTTCCTTAGTTCCTCCTAGATTTACTGCATTTGTGGCAACGCAATTCCCCAGGTGCACAGAGGGGAGTGTCAGGATGATCAACCGTCTCCAGTCCTTGGCTTTTACATTAGAAATCAATTGTAATGAGGCTATAGCCATGAGCGAACTGCAAAATGAACCCTGAACTGGCAAGGAACATGGAGAGTTTATTAGTTAGGCTTACTTTGGATAGTAAACTACTATAACTACACTATACAACTAATACTTATGCCTAGTATCAATCTAGCCTACCGTACTTCACAAAAATAGCCGTTCACCGAAAAAGAGTAAGCATCCTGAAACTAACGCCCTTCTGGGACTTTTCGTCCTCTGTCCACAGAGCCCATATTGTCTAATTGTTCCACTGTCAACAGGACTGTGGCGTTAACGTCATAATCCTGCTTGTAATAAACATTCTGGTTTCCCATTTCCATTGCTTGGGGCCCCAAAAGTAAGTGCATCACTAGGTTGCTGAGCAGGGTCATAAATGGCCAGCAATGGACATTGTATTCACCACAAATACTTTTTGCGTGAGGGCACACAAACTCTGGGATTAAGGCAAATTGCCTTATAAACCAATTAAACACTTATTCTAAGAGCCCAAACTGCCCGAGTCACTCTGTTACACAATGGAAAACTCTCAGGCTGAATGGCTTACTTTCAGCAACTTTTATTTTTTATTTATGTTGGTTGGACAGCATATAAGAATTTTTTTTTTTTCTGTTTTTTTTTTTTTCCATCAATTTCACATACACACATTATCCCTTTGTTTTCTTCTATGATTCTGTTTACAAGTGATTGTAATATGGCCTTGGTTCGATAAATGAAACAACAAAGTTATTAAACTGCATTCTCCCTCCCCTCCCACCCCTCTGACGCAGGGTGCTGTGCCAAGACAGCAAAGTGAAACCTGTCTGCCGGGAGTATCCCAGGCCTGGCACCAATAGCACAGGCCCCAGTCAAGCTCAAGACCCCCGGAAAATTAAAAGTGAGTAGGGTGGTCATATTACACAGTTTTCATGGCAAAGTCTGGCAAGTGTCCACTTCTAAAGACTGAAGGCAGGGAGCATTACGTTGAACATTGGACAATGTGGTACCATGTGTCTCTGTTATATTTTGGCCTGTTGAAATACCACAGCCTATCCATGCAGAGACATCTCAACCAATCATAGGTTGATTTTTTTTTTTTTTTTTTTTCCCCCTCCTTCTTCTATCAAATATTTATTTTTGTTTTTGTGCTTTTAGCATGTTTGAAAAGAGAGAGAATATTATTACTACTTTATACTGTGTGGGAATGGGGAACTCTAAATGAAATGGAAGCTCCCAGATTCTGTATCTGCAGCTGTTGAATGACTGTGTGTGTGTGTGTGTGTGTGTGTGTGTGTGTGTGTCTTTATATATGCATGCCTAAATTAAACTAAACAGTTGCTCTAAGTATGTCAAGTAGGTGCTACAAAGAATATAGCTAATTAGAAATTAAAGTCTAGTTGTGTGTCTGTTCAGTGTCATGTTAATGTTTGATCCAAAAGCGCACATTTTCTCATTAGCTCTGGTTTGCTCTAGTGGAGTGCAAATTTCATGAATGTTATTGCTTGCATTGTTGAATTTCTCTTTCTGTTTGAACACAAGTGGGTCTGACATGGCAAAGGGCTGGTATTTACATGCCTGAATTCTGGTCTGCAAACATGCATGTATTTGTGGAATTGTAGAGTAGAATTTTCCTGTTATAGCTTTGGACTTGTGAAGGTGGTAACCTTGTACATAGGCTATATGAAATGCCAGTATGGACTGCACCACTAAAATGTACTGTACTTTTGTAGGAGTAGCACCAATGATGGCAAAGTCTCTGAAAGCCTTCAAAGAACAGCGACGACGTCGATGAACTGTAAGGAAAAGATGTGTGTAGTTGAAAAGCTCTATTGATGGGTTACTAGCCTGTCACTGTTTGTTGAGTTGCATTTGTGGATCTGACTAACTAGATGGCATTTCACTTTTTTTTTTTTTTTTTTTTTTTTTTTTTTTAAGTCCTCTATAGGACTGCAATCATCTTGCTGCCATTTGTATGAATGTTAGGGGAAAAAAAGCACAAGTTGTGATGTATTAATATCTAGCATTATGGATGAACTTTCTGATTAAATGCAATACCTGATCACAAATCTTGTTGGTGTGGAATGGATGAAATATGTGCTCGCCTACACTGAATGTCACCTGTGGATTACTGACTGATTATGTGAGTCTTTGGCTCCCTCTAGTGGATACATAGTATGCAACTTGTAGAACTTCGATTGGCCACAGGTTGTTCTTTCCATGTCATGAAGACACATCTTTGCGTTCATAATTTGCATAAAGATGCTAGAATAACAACATAATATACGATAATATATATTGTAATAAGTATTGGCAAAAAATCAGCACATTTTAAGTGTTTCTATAAAGTCCTCATTTAGTCATGAATGGGTAAATAAAAGGTTATAAACCAGAAAAAATAGCCAGGTCCCTAACGTACCCATTCGCTTACATGTCAAATGAATAGCATACGGTTTGCAAGTTCTTTTCGTAACGTTACAGGGAGTTGTGGTAGCAGAGGTTGTACGCTGCCGCTCACAAACTATGTCCTGCCTACTCGCAGCATCCGACTCCGTTAATGTCCCCAGATACGAGAACGTGCCCTCGGTGCTGTCTGTAATTATATTATGCAAACAAACGTATTATAAATGCCCCAGTGTCAGCAAAGATCGACTTATCATGGAAATGGTGTGCGGGAAGGATCGTCTTGCTCCCAACAGCCACAACATTACTTTTCCAGAGGAGGGAGGGTGACAGGGAGGAGCAGTTAGGAATCGTGACGTCAGATTGGAATGAGGGAGTGAATGTTCCGGGTCAGAAACTGGACTGAGAGGAAATTAACACAAGGACAAGAAAAACACGAATCACTATCTAACTCAGAGATGTAACAGTCTACGAAAGAAGATTTAAGAAATTCATTCAACATTCCAGGGGCGATGTAGAAAGATGGACAAACAGACGAAACCTTCTTCTTAAAGTACTTAAAGTGAAGTGGACACCGACGTTTTATTCTATGTTTCTTTCCAATATATCCAGCTAAGCCTGGGTTGTAGGTTTCGTTGTGAGCTTGCTTTGATAATCGGCGTGGGCAGTCACAACGTATACCTGTAGCCGGCTAGCGAGCGCGAAACGGCGAACTTGGGTCTCCTAGTTTGTTGCTCCATACAGATTTGCTTTCCCTCAGCGGTGAACTATTTTACTGTACGGATTTAGCCAGCGCTAGGATCAGCCCGTGATGTTTCACTGTATACCCCTGTGGCGGTGTAACCGTCACATTGAATTTATCGATAAACGCCACTGTTCCCTGTTGTACGTCCCCGATGAGATCTACCGTTATAGTCGGAGTTTGGAGGAGCTTTTGCTGGACGCCAACCAACTTCGCGACTTGCCTAAGGTAAGAACAAGGTAGCTTAACCCTTGAGGACTTTTGGAGTGGCTAAGTCTGCTTTAATAACTAGCACGGCATACAGTGTTTTTTGATCAGACAACAGGTCATTATCTAGAGAAGAATAGGCCACTTTTAGTCGTGTGGTTTCATTGTTGTGTTATCTATTTAACGCACCCTGTTCTGCGTGGCATAGAAAAGAATGCCAGCGTTCTCTTTGCATCCAGTTTCGAGCACTATCGGCTAAGTTAGCTAGTAGGCTAGCAATAGGTTAATGGTGGTGACAGGTACGTTGTGTTTCATGAGAATGTGCCGTTTCGCTTACGCAATGTCATGCGGCTATACATATCACAGGAGTTTTCCCTGCAGGTCTGTAGTATGTTTTTCCCATGCAGAGTTCCCATACATGGACTGTGGTATCTGTCATAGTATCTTAGTTTTATGCAGTTGTGGAAATGTTGGAATATTTAGGCTGCTGTCAAGTTGAGGACTAATTTAGATATCTTTCAAGCGCCTGCATTGTCGCTCTCTGAACAAAAACTCAAGTGAAAACATAAACCAACTGTGAGTTGGAGTTTGATATTGGATGAGTTTGCACAGTTGTTTAGTTGTAAGCAAACAGAAACTTGATGCACCGGTCTCCGGACAAGGCCTTCAAATGAGTATTCTCTGTAATCTCTTGTTTAGAATGTAAATGCACAACTGTAAGGAGCGCCCTCCTGGCATGCTGTGGCTTGAAGTAGGGCACAGTCCTTGCTATGGTGTTGCTTGAGGTGTAAGTAATCCCATCCTAACTAGCTGGATGCACTTATGACCTGTCAAATGGAGGAGTCATCCCAGATCAGCTTGAGAGCTGTGCTTGTTGTATGTGTGACCACAGTTTTGTTCTCCGTGTAGGGCTTACGCAAGGAGCTGATGTAGGTTAACTGTCCTGCGAGGAAGACAATTGTTCTATTCTGCAGTCGAGAGGACAAAGCCATGACACTAGCGTAATCACATGTGGCGTCAACACTGTCTGTCAGAACCGCTGTAACTATAAGCCACTCAGACACCCCATCAGTGTTATCTTCCCTGAATGAAATGTCGACTGGTGAATGAGTTACTAGATTAGCTGTGCCATGGGACATGATGAAGGGACCACAGACGAGAAGGTGGGCTATTTTTGATGTCCTCATAACAAGAGCTACTGCAACCCCTTCAATTCCTGTTGTCTGAAGTAAGACAGGCAATCTGGGTTGAATTGTTCTTCTTTGGCAAGTTGGTCTCTGTCTGATTCACACCAAGTTTAACATTCCAGGCATAGCTGGTACACACATGGGATATGTTGGAATGACTTATCAGTTCATGTAGTCTTTTGTATGTGAACCCTTCAACTGACTAATGCTTTTGCATCCTTTCATAGCGTATCAGAGGTTCTAAGGACACGTCTGTAACCTTTTTCATTATACAGACTGTTTATAACCTGCAGCCCATGAAACATGAAGACTATTCAAAAGACTTAAAGATTCAAAAGTGTGACTTGACATTCAGTGTGAATGTGTGTGTGTGTTTATATCAGATTCAGTTCTATGGATTAAATTGACAGGAATACGTTTCTGTGCTTCCTGTCCGAAACCTGGGATGTGTTTCCCAAAAGCATAGTTTGAGTTTCCCATTGCCAACCAACTATGGTTTTGGGAAACGCACCCCTGATCACTGAGACTTTGAAGGCCTACTTGATTATGTTCCGCAGACCTGACCCAACATAGCCCACTGAACAAATTGGAATGCATCCCAGGTGGTTTTTGCTGGGGCATCCCCTGAGTATCTGGCATGTTTCGTCTGATTATGCGCATTGAAGGTCCTTGTTGGAGCCTTTGTTGCTCGCTTTTGTTTATATTGGTCTCTGGGTGTGCAAACATTTCAAATCCCTGTCACCATTCGCTCAAAGGCAGAGACCGGAGTGTTTCAGTTTCACCAAAGGTTGTTTATTTGACCACAAAACAACCAATCAAATTGCCCTCATCCCTTTCATGTTTTCTAAAAGTTCCAAGTTAAATGAGTTGGGTTGTTCACCTGCTCTTAGACACTTTAGTATTGTTTAGCTGTAAAGTTTTTCAATAATGAAACCATGAATAGACAGAGGGTTAAAAAACTGACAGCCCTTTAGAATGCAGTCCCTTTAGAGACTTTTAAAAAATCCCTTAATTTGAACTTGAGTTTGTCAGCGGTCATTGCATGTGCATCTCAATGCATTCTGGGTAAAAAGTGACATCACCTGGTTGATATTGATGGCCCATCTATGTACAGCAACAGCTTGATTGCTGCACCTTGATGGACCTCGATTTAGATGCAACCAGATGATGTCACTTTTTACAACAATGGAAGCTAACCAAAAACTTTTTGAGTGTTTTTCAATCACGTTTATGTAACTGATGCCAAGGTCAAGGCCAACATTTCTTTCAAGACCCTTTAAAGACCTCCCAGCTCTATTTTAAAGTGGGAAGGTGCCATGGGGCTCAGTAGTACATCACAACTGCTTTCCATCTATACGAATGTATCCTACATATCTTCATAAACTACAGAGGAGAAGTAGGCATGTGCTGTAAGTAACAGCAAACATCTTTTTTCTTTCTTGTTCACCTGAAGCTTGTTGCATCACCACCTGAAACACTGTTAGTGGCAGAATCACAATGTCCTCTAACCCCAAGCCCTTATCCCTCAAAGACTTAACTTGCATGAATCAGCCAATCATGAAGACAGCTATGTACAAATACATTGCTGCTGTAATGTACACTACCTTATGTACACCAAATAAATACACAATTATATGCAATTATTTTGGAGTCCTCTCACCTTACACAAATTGTTAAGCATGGTAATCGCTTCGCTTGTTTTGTAAGTTAAAACCAATGCAGTTTTGGTATAAAAGTAATGATGACCTCAATGGCCAAGGTCAGTTATCATTGATAACCACTGGTCCGATACCTTAATTCCCATCTTATGCAGGAAACACAGAGACATTAAGAGCTGACTGCCCTTGTATTAATAACCACCTGAAATGAATTCTTTCCTTCACCCAAGTTTGGTTGACCATGTTACGTGAACATCATTGACGTAGGCCTTGACGTCTTTGACATAAGCATTTCAAATAGCAAAACTGGTCTTTTAAATTTTACAGGCACGTGTGACTTGTCTGTCATCACTGCATATTTTCTTAAACTCAACATATACTCGATACTCGTTGCTTGTTGACTTGTTTATTTTGGGGCTTCTTGCCTGTGCTCATATGGGACAGCGAAGCGTGACAAGAAGCAAGAAGGGGGTAGAATAGGATCTGGGAAAGACAACAGACTGAACTCAAACTCGGGTCCCCATGGGCCCGATCTGTGTATGGACACTCTAGCTCCGTTCGCCACAGTACACATCTAAGATTTTCTTGGTCACTTTAAGCTTGTTGCATCACGTTGTTAAACACTGTCAGTGGCAGAATCCCAGAATGTCTCTCCTAACCCTAAGAATGGCATGAATCAGCCAATCATTAAGACAATGCAAAGTGTTGTAGGGCTTAGTGTTTAGGGCAAAGTGTTTTAGGATTTAGAGGGTTTTTGGGATTTAGTCATTGATTGTGCCTGTTTGATGAGTTTCACTGTGGAGGTACCGCCCTGAGATCTCAGTGGTTGTTTTTAAAACAGAGTGAATCATCATGCATAATTTAGTGAGGAAGTGTCAGGGGGATAGAGATTTGGCACACCTGAAGCATTTCCCATTTTCATTCATTGACCTGTTGTTTATTCTGACAACAGTAGCAAAGACACCCACTGACCCATTAAATTGGCTATCAGCATTGAGATTGTTTAAGTGTTTTAAAGTAGATACCAGATATTTCAGAAGCAGCTCATCATTTGTTACATAGTTGTTTGGAGTAGTAGTGTCTAAAAGTGTAACCTTCCGAGATTTCATTCCTGTATTTATTCCCTTATTCTGCAGTATGCTATGTGCTATTGTTGCTGCTGCTGCTTTTGCTGCTGCTCTCGGAAAACTGGAATTGTCCTCGCTAACCCTTGTGGGTCCTTTTGAAAGACACGCAATCACATGTTGGAACATGAGAAGAGAAGTGTGCATGTCTTTGAGGACTGACATGGAAGTCCGTGCGCTGATAGATCTGTGTACGAGGTCGTTCCTCTTGCACGTGTTCCTCTGTTCTTTGATTGCTGGAGGAGTGGGACCTTGCTTATCACAGAGGAAACACTTTGAAATAGCAGATCTTAACAGGGCTTTATGGCTCTCTCTGACTGCCTTAGAAGCTTTTTTTTTAAACTGATGCATTTTCAGAACCAGTATCTGTCTACTGAGTTGAGGAGAGGGGCTAGCTCTATTTTTTTGGTGGTGGAGGTGATGCAAGCATTCACTGAGACAGATTGGGGTGTTGCCATTGTCATGCCAACTTCTGTCTGATGATATTGTGATTGGAGCCTTGCTCTTTGTTCCTCTGACTGGTGAAGAGGAGAACAAACCCCACTGCTGTCTGTTAGCCTAGAGTAATGAGGTTGGGCAGTTTTACAGAGAGGGAGAGAATCTGTGATTAAGATAGTGTGTGTCAGAAATGTGTGGGTGGGTGCATGCGTAAACATGCATGTGTGCATGTGTGTGGGTGGTGGAGTGCTGTAAATAAGATAATGCATGATGGACTATTATGTCATATTGTGTGTAACTCTCAGGTCACAACTCAGCCTCAATCTCCCAGAGCTCTAATTAGTTCCCTAGTACCCCCCATCCCTCTACCCCACCCCACCCTTCCAATAAGACATATCTCAAGGGAGGGTGAAAATTGGAAAAAGCCAGTCTAGGCCAATTTAAATAGCCCATTGCTGTGTGAAGCTTTAAATATTGACAGAAGAGTTACCATTTTCGTGTGTAGCCTACTTGTTACTCAGGCAGGCGGTGTAGGGTTCCATCAGGTAGGGGGAAGGGAATGTGTGAGACATGACAGTCAGTCACTTTAACCAGTAGTACAGGTTTGGCATCATTTCACACGAAAGACTTGCTTCTTGGTTATTCAACAAAACATCCATAGCAGCTGATGCAGCCATCTGCCGTCTGAGTGTGTGGTTTTAAATAAGAGTATTACTTAAGAATTAATTAAGTTAAAGTTTCACTGTAAGTCCTGATACTGGCATATATATTTAGAGAAAACTAACAATATGTTCACTGAAATCTATACAGTGACCATAATGGTGTTGACGAACACTATACAAAACTGGTACTATTTCTGTGTTAAAAAGTAGTAGACTGATTCGGTCATTCTGAACAAAATGACCTACTCTTAAAGCACCAGGTTTGCTGAAAGGTATACCTTGTGTAGGAACCCTCTTCTAAAAAATAAATAAAAAAATACATCTATGTCAAAGTAGTGTAGCAAAGTAAAAGTAATGTGTAATATATAGTATAATGAATGTAAAGGGCACCATGTAGTACTTGTAAACACACAGTTCTTAATTCATCCCATCGCATTTTTAGTTTTTTTCAGACCTTTATACAGGCCTGTGTATAAGTTCAGGTTGTGTGCTCCTAGGAGAAAAAAATAAAAATTTACCAAAACCTAATAGCTGCCCCTTTAAAGAAGTCTACAAGTAAATATGAAGTGTTAGAGCATACACATAATGAATGAATGACTCAGACTCAACAAAGACCTGCTACACACACATACATACACACACACACACACAGATACATGCACACAAAAGCACACATACATACACACAAAGTCACACTCCTATTGAGCCCTGTCAATATTAAAACAGAGCTAGATAAGCATTGACGAAAGACTGAGCTTTATGAAGACGACGCAGAGCGCAGATAAATCGGTGGTCATGCAGAGTGACGTCACAGGGGAAAATGAACTGGTGAAAGAAGGTAATAAGCAACAGATAGGCTGAAAATAGGACACCACTGATACCACCTGTAATCTGGATGTGATGAGGAGATGCAAGCATTCATTTGAGGTAATGGAAAGAGATGGTGCATTGTGCGGAGGTTTTCGGCATGAGTCACACACTCTTTTTGTGGAAATCGGAAGCTTCAGTGTTGTGATGATTTCATCTAATCACCTTTCTAGTCACAATGTCTGTCAAAATTACGTGTGTGTTTGTGCATGAGAGTGATTGCACTATAAAGCTGTTAACTGGAAAAACTATTGGACAGTTTTATTATTAGGGCCCGAGTACTCAAAGTGAAAGTCCTGTGGCCTGCACCAGGGAGTGATGAGTACATAGGATACACATCTGTTATCGTAGTTAAGGAAGGTATCTGATGTTATTTACACAAGCACAATATAACTGGTTTTGGGGTTCTCTTTTGTTATGATGACGGGACACCAGTTCCTGGCTTCTAAGGCTGTTTGTGTAATGGTTTTTGAATGGCCAAACGCGTTTATTGATCAAATGTCTCATGGGGTGTTATGTTGATAAGTTCAAAATGCAGATTTCTGTAATAATTTAATAATGATACTTAGCCTAGCCTTAGCCTAGAAATCTCGACGTACCCTAGTGGTAGCAAATAGCTTTGCTCAGGTACGTCTAGCCAGGCACCATAGGGCCTCAATCACAGTGCTCTGTCGTTGTAGAGAATCATTGGGTGGGCTTAGGACGATGACGACAGGGCTGCGATGGTGCAAAACATAACAAAACAACTAAGGTGGCTGTGATTGGTCGTATCGCTATCCTATTGCATGCAGAGGCAGTTTGAAAGACAACTGCTGATTTCGCCCTGAGAATTGGGCCTGGTCTATCGGTCATGGCCAGACTATACATTTTGATGTTATAGTCTGGTTTGTCAGGCTTACCAACACTTTATCCTGTCCAAACATTATTCAAGCTGCCAAATTGACATCTGTAAATGTAATGATTTTGTGATTTGTGTTTAATATGTTGTTTTTTGCCTCCTGCCTTTAAATAAACTGTGATAAACAGAGAGCGGCATGGGCTAAGAAGAGCAGGCAGAGCCCAGATGAGCTCTAATGTTGCCTGCATGTTCCTGCACGCTCAGCATAATCACCCAGTCAACAGCGCCTCCGCTTTTTTATCGCATTGATAATTAATAGTGAGTCAATAACCGTCAGCTGTATTATGACAGCCCTGTGTAGCTACACTCAGGGAGGGCCTCTGTGGGAACCAACACCTCATTGGCTAGTTTAGCCTTAGGTGGGAGAATACAGGAAGACCAGTGTGTGTGTGTGTGTGTGTGTGTGTGTGTGTGTGTGTGTGGTGTGTGTCACCCCTCCCCCCTGATCTTATTTCATCCTAGACTGTCTGGAACTAAACTAATTGAATTGTTTGTCTGCTGACATTTCTCCAGGCATGCTCAGGAGATGAGTAGTAGTTTAGGAATAAGGCCTATAGATGGGGTCACAAGGAGACCAGTCCAAAGGTGAACCCAATCCAAATTCGTGGTATTGAGGGCCCAAAGAGGAACTGATTGTTTTTAAACAAACACTTGACGTGGCAGTAATGTTGGCCAGCATGCTGGCCAGCCTTCAAAGATGTCTGAGATTTATAGGATTTTTGTGTTGTTGTTTTACAGCCATTCTTTCAGCTGGTGAAACTACGAAAACTTGGGCTGAGTGACAATGAAATCCAGAGACTTCCACCAGAAATAGCCAACTTCATGCAGCTCGTAGAACTTGATGTCTCTCGAAATGGTAAGCACGAACCACCCATCAGGAATGCCCTCGGTCTAGTCACGGCACTCATGGTTTGCACTCACTCATTTCATACACACAAACGAACACATACACACACAAACAAACGCACACACAAACACACGCTTTCTTTCCCTCTCTTTGTTTTTCTTTCTTTTTGTCCTTCCGTCTCAGCTAGATTGTGTTTTTTTATCTCTGTCACTTTTCTGAATCACTTGTGTAAAATACAGAGGCGTGGCCACTCTCTTATACACAGTCACATGAAGAACAGTACGCCGTCTTATGTGCTTGTTTACACTGAATATCTACTGGTTTCCACATTCCTTCTGGTTTCTGTTTATCTGGCTGTTGTTTGAATGTGTTGTTTTTTTTTAGCGCGTGCAAATATTCTTGTAAAACAGCAGGTAGACACTTGTCTGTGGTGCCTACATCTGAAGTGTCTGTCTGGGTTCCGGCTGTTCCTTGCAGACACAATCTCATATTACTCAACCAAACCCCTGCTTCCTCTCTTGGGATGAAAGGAAGGAAGTTTTTCATTACTTCAAAATATAATTTTTTTAAGTTTAGAATGTATAAATTCTTACTGATATATAAGCACCACACTGTGGGCAGTTCAGAGGCAGCATGAAGAACATACTGGAACTCTACTGATGGACAGTGCTCCATGTATTTTGTCTGTGAGATGCGTCCCTCCCCCTCTTCCTGTCTATGCGTCGGCATCTAGCATATACGCAGCATATTCCCTAAACCTCAGTGGTTTTGGCGGAGCCCACAATTAGACATGGCCTGAGAGGAGAAGGGGTTAACATTTTCTCTCTCTCTCTCTCTCTTTCTCTGGTTTTCTTTCTTTTTTCTTTCTTTCTTTCCCCCCCTCTCTCTCTCTCTCTTTCTTTCTTTCTCCCTCTCTCCCCTTCTCTGTCCCCGGAGAAACCGGGCTCCCAGGCGTTCCTCCACAGGAACACTCTTTCAGCAATAATTATCTCGATTACATCGCCAATTACAGAGGTTCAAATGGCCCTTCCTACTAGTAACTCTCATGTTTGGTGTGGCTCATCTGAATGTTGCGGCTTTTGAGATGATTCTAAGTAGATGCTTCCCTTCCCCTGAGTGCGTTTTAGGCACCGGGTCTATTTATATCACTTCTCTGTTCAAGAGAAATCCACAGGGGGGTCAAATTCATTGAACTTGTTACTTTCTCTGCACATTGTGCACGTCTGTAGGACATTTGAGGCACCTTTGAATGAAGATGAATGTTGCACCATCAGTCATTTGCTTTCCTAACATTAGTGTTGTTTTTTGTCTCTTGGCACGCAGACATCATGGAAATCCCTGAAAGCATTTCATATTGTAAAGCTCTCCAAGTAGCTGACTTCAGTGGAAACCCATTAACGAGGTAATTAACCAGAAATATCATGCTTTTGTTTTCGTTGTTGTAGTAAACATCTAACATAAACATGTAGAGTTGCTTACAGCCATGAAATAATTCATGCAATTAACAAAGTTAAGCTGTTTGATTCTGTTTAACTTGCTCATTTTCTGTACAAAAATGTGGAGATTATTGTTTTGCATTCTTGGTGGCTTTAAGGATATAATCGTCCAAAATACATTCCTGCGTTTTAGATTTGTGCAGCATGGCAACATGTGTGTTTGTCCATACAAAAATCAGATCTTTATACAAAGAAACGCTCAATTGACCTTCCCCCTTGGTTGTTTTTACTGGCATTCCAGTAGAGTTAAAATGCTTACTGGGTCATCCATAATGTTTTTTTTTCATTGAATTTGCAGTGCCCCAATTTGTGTGCGTGTGTGTGTGTTTTCCCATAAATGTTAGTCATTGCCGAGCGTGACCTTGTCTCCCATTTAGCCAATTCGGAAGCGTAAGGCCCCAGTCCAATTGCCATTATGAGTACTTAATGATATGCATGCTTTCAGACTTGCTAGTCAGAGAAAACACAGAGACGTGGAAATGCTTTCACGCATGACTGAACATGCACATGCACACTCCTGCCCACTCACACAGGCCCACATGCATGCATACGCCCTGCTGTTGATGGACTTTTAGATAGAGACCAGTGAGATTTGGGACTTGAGAACGGTCATCTTCCGAGTTGGTTGAGGGAGGATGTTAGGTTGGTCCGAGTTGGTTGAAAGAGGGATGAATATCCTGTGGGTGCGGGAATAGTCAAAGTCAGCTTTATTGTCAAAAGCCACAGCGCTCCCCAGGCCCACAGTGAACATTAAACATCTAATAAACAAATGTCAATATAATGACAATAAATGTAGTGACAAAGCTTAACAATATACACATAGCAAGGACAATATACACATAGCAAAAAGTACAAATAGGTTTGTATATGATACACATAAGTGAAATACCCAATACAGTGTGTAGCTTAATAAAGCTCAAATGGTGTCGTTTAAGCAGCAGTGTCATTTGTTGTAGTGCAAAAAAGAGAAGTGTACATTCAGTTACTGTGCATCCAATTACTGTGGAGCAGTAAGAGAGGATCTCCATAGGAGAGAGATGTCTGATGAGTCCTTGGGAGGGGAGAGATATTCCTTAGGTAACATTTCCTGGACTGGGACACTTACACTAAGAACAGCAGGAGAGGGAAGTGGTGGGTGTATGACCTAAGACCTAAGATGTGCTTTAGGTAAGTTTCCCTGGACTGGGACTCTTACCCTAAGAGCAGCGGGAGAGGGAACTGGTGAGTGTGAGAGTCAGACCTAAGATGTGCCTTAGGTAATGTTGTGTGAACTTGTTTTACATTCAGTCAGTATTGTTTACAGATTTTTAGATGTGAATTTTGGCTCAAACGTGTGTGTGTGTGTGTGTGTGTGTGTGTGTGTTTTTAGGAATAGAAGTTCAAGATAAAGTCTGAAGGCCAGCAGGCTAATATGTTATGTGCAGCACCTTTAACTAAACACTGGGATTTGTGATCTTGTTTTGCAGATTACCAGAAACCTTTCCAGAGTTGAGGAATTTAACCTGCCTCTCTATAAATGATATATCTTTGCAGAACTTGCCAGAAAACATTGGAAAGTAAGTTTGTCCTCTCTCTCTCTCTCTCTCTCTCTCTCTCTCTCTCTCTCTCTCTCTCTCTCTCTCTCTCTCTGTCTCTCTCTCTGTCTCTCTGTGTGTCTCTCTCTGTCTGTCTGTGTCCTCTTTCCCTCTGTTGATTCTGATTGCCTGGGCTGTAAGAATTCTTGTAATGATGCGCATGTGAAATTACAGGAAACTCTAAATTATTCCTAAATTTCCACTCCATCAGAATCTGTAGAGCGCATCATCAGTGTGGTTCGCTATCAGAGTGTGGTTTAGCTAATCAGTGTCTTTTGACTGAGGGTAGCAAAAAGCGCTCATGCTCTAAAACTTTCTGCCAATGTCATTAGTGCCAGATGTATTTCAGGCACAGTGCAGGGCTGGGGGAGTTGTTCTCTGCCACCTCACACTGTCACTCACACCCAGTTTTGCTCACTGAAGTTTCAGGAAGACGGCCATTGCTCCAGAGCGTGATGGTACCTGCCTTTGGCCCACAGCGTCTACAGAACCTTCCCTGTGTTTCAAATTGTCATTTTTTCCTTTTTTTTTTATTATTCAATGGAAATTCTTTCTTCTAGATTACACTGATTAGAACGTCAAACTTGGGAAGGACTTTGCTCAGCAAGAGCGCTAATCGCTGTTGCTGTCCGTTTGTCTGTCAGGCTGTTTTTCTTTCTCAGTCCTTCCTCCTTGTGTGATTTTTGGACCTTGTTCATTTCCTCTGCAATTTCCTCCCCGCTTTCTGTCTTCAACGTCTGAGCAGGCTGAGCGTCCCAGGCCGCTGACAGATAAGGGAGCCACTCATGTGCCAAACACAGAGAGCTGACTTTCAGCGCCAACCAATTTGTTCCTAAACGGGCAGATTTAGCCGTGCTACTAATGGGTTTGCTTGCTTTAGCCCACGGATGGGCATGTGACTTTGGTTCATATTTTTCACCACTGTCTGTGTCATAAGAAGATTATAGGTTAGGTTTTGATGTAAGGTTAGTCTAACCTCACACAACTCAGTTTGCTGTACCAGAACCATGCTGATTAGCTATTCTGCTATGCTACATGACGACTGATACAAATCTGTTGTGGACTACACAGGATAGAGTAGATGAGAATATGTTCCCCATATACAGAGCCTTACAATTATCAACAGGAAGGCGGTCAACAAAACGGTGTAGATTTTGTGGTAGATATTGTTTGTTTAGATTCGACAAAGGTTTTGTCTTGAGATGTTTGATAATGTTAGAAGCAAGCCTTCACTGTTGGCTGATAAACTGTAGGCTGTGTAATGATTGTTCAGCATTGGGTGATGAGAGAATTTTTCCTCACATGGAAAAAGATGCTTTCATGTGCCAGTGGTATAAAGATATACAAGCCTGATAGCAAGCCTGCCATTTGCAATGACTGTTAAGCATTAATCCAACCCATACTCCACACCTTATTACACTAAATTGATTTGTATATAAATCGATAGCAGCATCAGTACATGTTGGATATTAGCAATATTCCATGAACAAAATATCAATTGTTTTTTGGCAGAGAGGGAAAAAAAACGACCTGCTTTCAGATGGGCTTTAGATTGAAAGACTTTTCTGTCTTTTAATCTGCTACAGTTAAAAAATGACCACAGGCTTAATGTCTCTGTTGGGGTTGAGCAGGCCGTGGATTTAGTGACGGCCCAGTAAGTTATCCTGTCATTGACGAGATATTATTTATAGATACAAGTCACTCCCCCACTCCAGTTAATCCATCAGCTGCTGCTTTCAGAGTTTTTATTTGCTTTACTTCCATTTTAGTCATGATCAAAGCCCTGAAAAGCTGCTTTGCAATGTTGGTTTGACTACTGAAGCGGACTGTTGAAATATTTGCAATTCCATGGTGTTTGGAAGAAAAAAATGTGTCACTATGTTAATTCCATCTCCTGTTATCACTGTTTTCTCTTTTTATTTCCTGACATCAGGCATGTTATCTTAATTGTGTTTACTGTTATTTTGTTTTCCGATCAACGCTGCCCAAAGAATTTTTTTATTGTCTGCCCCAGGAACATGCACAGTGGGGCCTAATGTATAAGGCAGGCAAAGTCCATGTCGCAAACAATAGCTAGGCTATCGTTTGGCATGTGGGAACATTGAGATAAGTCATTATAGTTTGCAGTTAAAGTGACAGTCTGCTCTGTTGATTGAGATCACAGAGTGCTGCCAGTAGCCTGCAATAGCCTGAGAAGTTGTGGGTTCGAATCCCAGCTGCCACTGTTGTGCCCTTGATCAAGGCACCTAACCCTAAGTTGCTGTAGGGGAGACTGGCTCTGAACAACTGATAGTTGACAAAATGTAAGTCGCTTTGGATAAAAGCGTCTGCTAAATGCAAAAATATATATAAATATAATATATAAGTAGGAAAAAGAATGAGAGAATTTGGTATGACATACACCAAACAGCAAACTGGCAGCTAACACTAACTGAATGGGGCCAGAAACGCCTTCAGTTTCATTTTCCCTAGCCCCATTCGATTAGTTCCCATTCATTTCCTCCTCCTTTTTTCCCCTCTACCGACTTCAC
This sequence comes from Tenualosa ilisha, assembly GCA_015244755.2. Taxonomy (NCBI): domain Eukaryota; kingdom Metazoa; phylum Chordata; class Actinopteri; order Clupeiformes; family Clupeidae; genus Tenualosa; species Tenualosa ilisha. The sequence continues at coordinate 1,138,719 of PYXC01002643.1, forward strand.
TTGGTGACCTCAGACGACAACAGGACTGTTGTCGGAAGTACTGTATTATCTGTTGTTAGACTTATGACTTGCCACTTTGTCCATGATTTAAATTGAGGCTCAGTATTTAAAGTCAAAGGTCAATTGTGATGGTACACTTAAATGGGAGCTGTATTTGTGTAAACATACTGTATTTGTCCTGTGTTCTTTGGAGTCAACCATCAGTACTGCTATGGCCATTGTCAACACCAAGTGGTCATCTGTATTGAGGCCAGTGAGAATCATGTCATGTCAAGTCGCTGAGTTGCCCTCAGCTCAAAGGAAAGCTCATTTTAACTGAAAAGTGGTTCTAACCCATTACATAACGCAGTGAACGAAATCCAGGATTTGACCCTTGAAAAATATTCACCTGCTTCCCTTTCTTTTCGAGTAATCTTTGCTTTTCCTTCCCTTGAATTATAAGGGCCCCCTCTCTGGTGTCAAAACAGATTATGGTTTTCTTAAGTGGTCCAAATATGATTAGGCCTGGTTGTTTTGGGTTTGTCAGAGTGGTGCGAATCAACAGAAAATAGCTCCCCACCCCCCAACCCCCCCCCCCCCAAACTAATTTAAAGCTCGGTATGGCCTACTTTTACCCTGCTCTAAAAGTGGTGTCATTGTTATGTAGCTAACTGTATGATATAGCGTTTTAGTTGTGTTATATGCAAATGCCAGGTGGTTCTGTGAATTTTACAGTTCTTTCAGAATGTCAATCTGTTTCCATAAATTCTTACCAAAAACTTTGCTTATGAAAATGTAACAGCACAATATGGCTTCGTTCATTTACAAGACTAACCCAGTCTGTGTTTCTCTGCAGCCTCTGTAATTTGGTATCACTGGAACTACGAGAGAATCTGCTGACACATTTACCAGAGTGAGTAAATGGTTGCTGTCACACGTCTCTTGAGTGTGTGTGGACAAGTACACTATTCTTTCTGTAACAATTGCCTATGCAGGCATCTGAACTATGTCTGAGGTGTGTGAGATTTCTGAAGGTCCCATCAGGCATTCCACATGTGTCCATGATTCTTCGAGGTTTACCCGTTATGCATCGCTTCAGACATACATAGCCGATTAGGAGAGGCATAATTAACTGAAAAGAGCAAGACGTGGTCTGTAAGGAGCAATTTCTTTTGTCTTTATTTTTCTAGCTCTCTGTCACAGCTTGGTAAACTTGAAGAACTGGATCTAGGGAACAATGAACTGTATAACTTGGTGAGTCCCATTCCTAAACTCCTATATGACTGTTCTGTTGGCTAGTCTATTATTTACCCCTTTTAATAGTATCCTTGAAAAGGAAGTGTTTTTGTCCAGCACGCCTCTGTGTGTGTTTGCAATGCATGGAAGCCTAGGGGGCTGAGAGGAATGCGGCTGGGCGTTCAGCTCCGCATTCCTGTTAGCGTCGGTGCCAGTCACCTGGTTCCGTGGCTCTCTCAGACTGACCCTGTCAAATCTCCCCTTGTGTTACAGCCCGAGACAATAGGCTGTCTCGTCAGCCTAAAAGACCTGTGGCTGGACGGGAACCAGTTGGCCGAAATTCCATCGGTAAGGGATTCCTGAAATGTTGGTGGTGCTGAGGTCATTGTGTGTGTGTGTGTTTGTGTGTGTGTGATTTTTGTGGAATGCCATCATTGTTGTATGCTCAGTCTTGAAGGGATGGCCTCATGCACGCCATCAGCTGGTCATCATGTTGTACCCTAAAATCTGATGACTTTTTTTACACTTTGCTTTAATCACTTGCAAGAGGTTAGTTTTTCATTCAGATTCAAATAGAGTCTTAAGTTTTATGTCCTAATTATAACCAACTTACAATAGACCAGTGTAATGTGTTTAAGACCTAATGTGTGTGAAGTGTTTATAGCAGATGTCTGATAACTGGTCTCCAAAATAAATGATCTCTGTAGCTGTCCTGATAGTAAGTCATTGTAGATCTATGCTCAGTGCTGTTCGGCGGCTCCAGCCACTGTAGTATTGCCTGCAAACTGAAAAACTTTAACTAAGTCAAGAGCAACACGGCTGTGTGAGAGATCAATACTACCCATTAGTGGCTGCAAGAGTAGCACATGTATGTCCGTATAACAGGGTGTATCTGTTGGTAATCTATTGTGTAATGTATACAGATCAGTGGACTCTGTCCCCATATAAATGTACAAAGTATTCTAAGGGATAGCTTCATGTTCCTGTTTGTTTATTTTTACATTTATGTCTATAGTAAATGCATACTGCAGATTGCACTTTTATCGATGGGCCTCGGTACTTTCCTATACAGCCAATGCAAACATGGCTGTTCCTAAAAAAATGTATTGTGAGAAACAGGAGGACTCTGTTGGGCTTTTTTCTGCAGGAGATGGGCAGTATGCGGAACCTGCTGTGCCTGGACGTCTCGGAGAACAAGTTAGAGCGCCTCCCAGAGGAGCTGAGCAGCCTGTGCTCTCTTTCTGACCTGCTGGTGTCCCAGAACCTCATCGATGTGCTGCCAGAAGGCATAGGTCAGTGTGTGTGTGTGGTGTGTGTGTGTGTGTGTGTGTGTGTGTGTGTGTGTGTGTGTGTGTGTGTGTGTGTGTGTGTGTGTGTGTTCATGCATGCCCATGTCTGTGTGTGCGTGCTCGTTTGTTTATGCATCACAAGTGAACACTATAGTGTACTGTTTGTGTGTGTGTCTGTGTGTGTGTGTGTATGTAGGTTGTATGTAATTCATCTCTAGTTTTAATGTTGGATTGCATTGTTATTGTTGCTGCTTTGTGTGTGTGTGTGTGTGTGTGTGTGTGTGTGCGCGCGTGTGTGCGTGCACACACCTACACTTTGGAGTGCTGTGTATTTGTAATCATGAATCACATGTACACAGCATATGAGCTTGAGTAAGTATGGAAGTGTGTGGCTAATGATGGTGACTTCATATCCTGACTCACTCCTCAGTCACCAGTTCCGATCAGAAGGCAGTTGGAAATTGAGATATTGACTGTGTGTGTGTTTGTGCGTACGTGCATTTGTGTGTGCGCATGTGTGTGTGTGTATATCTGTCTTCCCAATGAAGCGATTTGTCTCATTCTATTGTATGTGTCAGTGAAACAATGACGTTAGACACATTGTCTGATCCTTTAAAGCACCAGGGAAAAATCCTGGATGGAAAAACAAGGCAAACAAGCCAAACAGACCTCTCAGTGAGACTAATTACAAAGCACTACAAAGTCTGCTTTGATAAAGCCAGGATGTGCTAGAATTGACCCGGTCGACTCTTTCTGCAGAATATGCCCACTGAGCTGTGATTGACGCTGTCTCTCTGATCCACCTGATCCTGTGCGATTGTGAATAGTCTCCAGACAGAATCCCCCTCAATCTATTGCTTTTCAGATGAATGTATAATCTGTAATTTAAAATAAAATCAGCAGCTGATGCACAGCTTATGTGTCGCCTGTGTTGGGATTAGTTATCAAAACAGAGCCCAGTTGAGAGATACAATATGTGAGACATACAATATGTGACAGAAATCCACATCTGGAGGGTGATAAAACCCCCCAAGGGAGTCACTGTCCTCTGTCAGTCTCATCACAGTCATCGTCTTGCCCAGTCATGGCCCTCCCTCTCTCCCTCCTTTCCCCTGAAGAAGTATGCTGGTTTGTATATTTCATTTACACTGATGATATGGAGTCATATGGTGTGTTCTCCCACACCTCTTGATAATACAGAGATGAGACAGAAAGGCAGGCACAGGTCACAGACTTATAGACGACACATCAGACTGGTCACAAGCACCACCCCCACCACACACACACACACACACACACACACACCCCCACACACACACCATCACTGCGTAAACATGCCCACACTTCAGGATCTCCAGAGCAAATAGGATTCATTAAGAATTTGCATTACCATTTAAATATGATATAATCTGGGTTTGTACATATACACGTTTGGAATGATGACAAATTGATCCAGTTGTTATAGCTTCAAACTGTATTTTGTCTTATAAAATGACCAGCAAAAAAAACATAATTGCTATTTAAAAACATAATTGTTGATGTGTTACCCTGATTTCTTACAGTTCTTATAAGTGTAATGTTCAGGTCTTATTCGCAGTGTTGTCTTTCTCATCTCCAGGCAAACTTAAAAAACTGTCCATACTGAAAGCGGATCAGAACCGACTAGTGCAGCTGCCTGAGAGTATCGGCAGCTGTGAAAACCTCACTGAGCTTGTGCTCACGGAGAACCAGCTGCAGGTAAGGCCGTCATAATTCTCTCCCCATTAAGCTTGTTTGACGTGGCTGGCTAGCAAACTCAAAAGGGACTTTTTGTTGCTAGCTGCCGTGCGTTGCTCTAAGCCAGTCAGCCATTTCAGTCCAGCCCAGCCACAAAACCTCAGGGTCGTGCCGCTTTATCAGTGAAGAAGAGCTACCTTGAGAGCAGTTGAAAGAAGTCAAAAGTTGTGCGATTCATTTGAAAGCGTGCAAAGGCCCGTACAGCTCAGGATTTCATTTGTGAATGCCAAGGCTGTGTTTTCACCACTGTGATTGTCAAACATGACTATGAATGAAATATAATTACTGACAGCATTATGTAAGCTCTCACGGTACTGAACGCCTACACCCACAACTCCCAAAGACTTCTTGTAATCTTTTCACCATAGAATACACGAAACATTTTTTTTAAGGCGTCATATTGTACTGATAGATAATGTGCTGACGGTCCTGTACCAGTAGGTGGTCAGGTGATGTTCTAGAGATAACAGAAATTAGACTTATTTATTTATTTATTTATTTACATTTTGCGGGGGGGGGGGGGGGTTCAGTTTGTCATGAATATTATGCTTCGTTGTTAACTGTAAAGTTGTCAATTGGCTAAAATACTATGCCTCTATTGATGCAGCTGTCATTGAGAATTTATGGATGTCTGACTCCCTTGGAACCGCTTGTCTTGGATGTAGCGCCAGTGGCATAAATTATCTGGCTGTCATAATTCCACAGACGACCAACAGAAAACACACACAGGGCTGCACTGGCTAATTAGTTCCAAGATTCCTCTGCTGCTTGCCAAAGAGTTCCAACCAAGCTGCTACCTCGTGTTTGTTTTCTGTGTGGACTGAGCCCCCCACTAGCTCCTTTTGCAGAAGACTCTTGTGTGGAATCATTAGGCCCCTATTTGATTAGGAGTACAGACTGCTTCATCAGTGAACTAGGAAATGGCATCTACCGACAGCACGCTCAGGGAGAGCACACTTTGGACAGACGCCTTGAGATAAACCCAACAGCCCAACATTGGCTTTTGGCTTGTCAATTATGTTAAACTAGGCAGCCCCCCTCCACACACACACACACACACAAACACACACACTTTTCTCACCCTCTCTCCCTCTTTCTCTCTCTCTCTCCCCCACACCCCCTTCTCCTCTGTGGTCTCTGTTTCATGGTTTTGTGCGTGAGGCCTGTCAGTGGCGCCTTGAGTCAAGCCCCAGCTGACCAATTAGACCTCTTCATTCTTTTCAGCTGCCTGTTAATCCTCAGGCAACACAGAATAGTGCAGCGCGCCTCGCCTCGCCTTGCCTCGCAGCAGGCCACTGTGTAGCCTCTGCTGTGTGTTTGCATTACTTTCTTTGTTTTATTTTTAAAGAAACTCCCTCTCTTTTCAGATTTTGCCAAGAAGTATTGGAAAGCTGAGGAAGCTGTCAAACTTCAACTGTGACCGGAATCACCTGACTTCGTTACCCAAAGAGGTATGTATGCAGATGTCACACAGAAGTTGTCTGTACCTAAATCTTACACTTCATGACCTCTGCATAAAAGACTCTGTGTGTGTGTGTGTGTGTGTGTGTGTGTGTGCTTGTTAATTAATTGTGCAAAGTCATATAAACAGACAGTTGGATAGCACAACAACCAATCAGTGTATCTTTGTTGTTTTCCAAAATGGCTTCAACACTGCTGCCCTTTCATCATGTTAAGCCCGCCCAGAGACTCCCTCCATGGCTCTGAGCTTGATCTGATTGGTTGCCTGGGATTTAGGGACATAACTGATGAGTTTCCATGGCTCATTGCCAGACAGAACTGCAGCAAATGAAAGTTCGCTAGCAGTGCGTATGGATTTCCCGGCTAGTATTTTGTACAAATCAGACATTTATCACTCTGCAGTCTGCAGCACTCACACCTTTTACACCATGTCTTTGATGCCGGGTCATCATACAGGAGTTGCTTCCTCCTCTGCTTCTACTCTATGTGGAGAGTGCAAAGAAACGTACAACTTGTTTTGTACAACTCCTTTTTGCAAAGTTGGGTCCGTGTCTTTTCTCAGTGCAAACCCATTGTAAACAAATCACTTGTGTGATGAGTGGTGGGCAGATCTGTTTAATATTCGGTCCATGGCAACGCACAGTAATCAAGTCGCAGCTCCCACGTCTTGGGCACCTGGAGTGCTGTCCGCCATTGTTTGTTTCTGCGTCAGGTGCTTGGGGTTGAAGTGATGGGCTGATTCTCCCTGAAGATCCTACCTTGTGTACGACGACGACTTTTTTTTTTTTTTTGGCCAGTATGTCAGTTATGTAATCCACAAACAAGAGAGATGGATTGCCGGTGATTTGCTGTTGAAGATTACTCAGATTTGTAAAATAGAAATTTTGGCTTTCGAGTTTTGGGCTTTTGATAATAAATAATCACACTGAACTCATGTGATATGTATTGCTTTCTCTCAGGGCTGTAGTCTATGTGATACGCGGGTATATGCCGTAATCACTTCAAAAGTTCTTTGGTTTGTGTGTAGCTAGTAAAAAATAGGCTGCAATACTGACAACACTGTAAGCAGTAGCTGTGGCAGACAGTGTACCCACTACTGTGCCAGACAGTATACCCACTACAGCAGACTAGACTACAACACAGCTTCCTCTTTGCAGTAAGATGCCTATTTATCAGGAGTGAGACCAGTAGTTGGTGTGTTGGCAGGGAGAGAGAGAGAAATTTCAGTAAGAAGTTCTGAAGCAAGGATTGTAATAGTTTAGGTAGTACCACCCGGAGAACAAAACCTCCGCGATGTTTCAGGGGATGCCCATGGCCCATCTGGAGTTGGCCAGTGAGCATCCTTAATGAAATACCTAAATTAAATTGAGGATTTTACATCGGTGATCCCATTAACGGCTTTAAATGTACATTTGTGAGTAGTCACCATCTAGTTCTAATTCTATGCCATGGACTAATCTTAATTCAGTATAATTAAATAATGTAAAGACGTTAGATAAAAGTCTTCGGACTAATAAAAGGAGAGAGTTTTTGATTTTCAACAAAGTCCCTGCAGTCATAGTGCATCCTCTTTGTAGATGGATGCTTGTGTTCCAGGACAAAACAAAAGAGTTACTGCTGTGCTTCAGCTCTACAGAATAACAATCATGACCTTTGGCGACCCACAGATACTTTCATCTGGAATGATTTACTGCACAGTACTCACTATTATTGTGTGTGTGTGTCTTTTGCCAGAGAACATCTGAAACAGAGATATTTGTCGCATCATTTTTTAAGGATAATCTTGTTTAGTGAATTAGATTAGGCTAGTTTCAGGTTCCAAGTGGCTGTCAGAGTTCTTATTGCGTTGTGTTTGTCATTTTGCCTCAGAGGGTGGCAGGCAACTGTGGGTCACATTCCCCTTCTTAATCTGTAACGCAGTGGATTCATTTAATACATCCCTATGGAGAATTTAAGCTTGGAATGAGTGAGTGAGGGTTTGATTGAGTCTGCGAGTCTGTCTCTGTCTGTGTGTGTGTGTGTGTGTGTGTGTGTGTGTGTGTGTGTGTGTGTATGTGTGTGTGTGTTATCCGCTAATGTAATGCTAAAGTCGAGTTTAGGAACCAGGACACACTCACGTGTATGAAAGGGGGTGGTGTACGTGGGTTTCCGGGCGCCTTAGTGGTTGTTTTTTCCAGTTCAGTGATGATTCTTCAGTACCTTCTCTACACCACCTTCTCTATGTGATTGTGATCAAGGCTGCCCTCCTCTGCACTGGTCCTCTGGCACTACCGACTGGACTTTGGTACTGATCTTGCCTTCCCCCCTGAGAAAATAAAAAATATCGTTATGCTCCAAAGGTTAACAAGTAACCTAAGAAATGAATCATCTTTCTGACGACGTTAAAGGTCAAACCAGTGAAGCCTTGGCATTAAATAGCTTGCTTTTTGGCGACCTTGAGGTACATTTAGTGTGTGTGTGCGCATGCATTGACTTTTGGTTTCCTGACCCAGTGGAAGTAATAGCTGAAGTTATCTTCCAATATAGCCCATTCATGGCCACCCCATTCTGGTAGCTGATTCATTTTGTCCTCTTTGAAAGAAACTGTGTATTTCCATTTTTTTTAAGTTAATGATATTCAGTAGTTACCTTTAGTGGAAGTGTCTTTCAGCCACATGCATGCCCAAATGCATTGTTTTTGTTACATTTGGCTGATGTGTCTCTATCGATAACACAAGACATGTTTTTCTTTCAGTTTCCTGAGTCAAGGAGAGAGAACAGACTCTGGTTTGAAGGCATATTCTGAGAAGCTCTTTTAAAGCAGATGCACAATGCCTCTGTGTTAGAGACGCAGAAGGCCTTATCTGTGAAAGTCTGTTAGAGAGAAAGAGGGAAGACCACACTCTCCACAGTCTCTAAAGTGGTATAAACTCAGTGGCCTCAGTCAAAGCTACTGTAAGGCAGAGCACCAAGGCACTTGCAGGAAATGCGGTTGTCAGAGGTCACGCTTGCACTGTGCGCTTATATTTAGTGAATTGAGCGATGTACGTTGGCATAATACTACAAGTCACTTTGAAACATCTGCTACTTGAGTATATGTAAGTGTGTTTTCTGTGATGGCATGTGGGGGATGTTTTTCAGTTAGGCATATCAAAGGGCCTAAACAGCTTTGTTGTGGTGATAGTCAGCTTTAAAGCCATTGCGAATCGTCTGACTAAGCTTTATGGCCATATGTTCACAACATCATCAGCATTGTTTGTGTCTGTGTGACGCAGCTTCTGGAGGTCACCTGATACTATCTGATGGCTCATCACTGTTGCCCCTTGAGCTCTGTCCGGGGAATTCTGGGTGTTTCTGTCCTGTTCCTGTTCCATGAAACTAATTCCACTCCTATCTCTTGCCCACTATTATTCAGTTTGTTGGTTTGTTTGTTTGTTTGTTTGTTTTTGTATTGCTTGTTGTTGTTGTTTCTGTAGCAATCGTGGGAGCTGTGGCTTGCAAGCAATAATGGTTTCACCATTAATTTAAACACTTCTTATCTAACACTTAGTCAGTGAAGCTGAGGTGGTCTCTGTCCAAGTCTGTGTGTCTGTGCATCTGTGTGTTGGGGTGCTCCCCTGTCTGATGTTGATTGCTGTCTGGACTCTGCCAAGCCATTAGCATTACTTTAGACTACAACTAATTGCCTCTAATGTCAGTCTCACAGTCTTTGTTAACACAATATTGATGCCCTGTCAGCCTGACATCTTAGATAAGTGGTTTACGGAAACAGTGTTTCTGAGTCTATTTGGGTCAGATGTTTTTAGATTATGTCTGAAATGGTTGTTCGTTCATTCATTCAACAACTAATCTCTTCATTTAGTCAATCATTTCCTTGTTGCAACCATTATTTAATACAAATATTCACACACAAACATTCTACATTCATTGAGTCAGTGTGTTTTTTTTGTTTTGTTTTGTTTAGTTTTTTTGTTTGTGTGTGTGTGTGTTTGGTTTTTTTTGCTTGCATTCTGCACCTTGCATGTAGACTAATGCTTTGAACTGTTTTGTCTTGTGTTTTTTTCTTCTCTTTTGGCAGATTGGCGGCTGCAGCAGCTTGAATGTCTTCTGTGTGCGTGAAAATCAGTTGAAATACATTCCCTCCGAGCTGTCGCAGGCCACTGAGCTGCACGTATTAGATGTGTCGGGAAACAGGTGGGACATTCATTCAGACACTCATTAAACCAGCGGTCTGCAATTTCATCTAACACACACAACACACATACACACACACACACAGACATGCACACATACACACCCAGCTAATCATGTTTTAGCCAGGGTCAAAATACTAGACCTAGGTCCCTCGTCCACCCAAACTCATTTGCAGTGATCATTTCCTGGCTGTGTGCATTATTCTGAGGGGAAGCTGAAAACCCACTCTAGAGAATCTGCAGAATATAATGAGAATGATGCTCTGTTGAGGCCGGGGTTTGATCTGCCATATGTGGCCAAAGGCTTGTCTAGCAGGCAGCTCCCTGCCGCCCTGCTACATCTAGTTACGAATGCATTGAGGCTCTCTTGAGCTGCCGATTTGGGATAGGGAGTAGTGTTAATACAAAAGGGCTTTGCTCTCGGGTTGATCAGAGTCCAGGCTAGTAAAATGTGAAAAGATTATAGCTACCGGTGGGAGTATCGTACTTTCAAATCAGCTTCGACCGTATGAGAGGTTGGTCTTCTTGTCTGACACGTAGACACACTACACACACACACACACACACACACACACACACACACACACTGTAGGAAGAAGAGCTTTGTGTCAGACCTCCACAACTATTACACTCAGGGGGAATGAGATGCTTAATTGCAATGCGTCACTTGAAGAGCAAACAAAGCCTGGCTTTGTTCTCCCGTGTTTGTAATGGGTTGACACTTTGAGAATGAGAGCATGTTTGCTGGGAGGATTTGCCCTCTGCCTGATGTGAAGGCTGTCTCTCTTCCCAGTATTTCTGTCAGCTTAAGGATTTTCTGTGTGATTACAGGGGTGCGACTGTTAGAAAGTCCCACAGTTTGATACTGTTAATAAATAACTAGGATATTCATTGGGTTGGATAAGTACATTAATGCAAAGTTCGGTTCGTTGATTGTGATTGGCTGAATCGTGGTCCAAGCCATTGTAAATCCAGCACAGAGACACAGGTTTGTCTTTTCCATATTACTCCGCCTATCTCACCCCGTTGTAGTGTTTAGTGTTGCCTGGCAGCCACCTATCCAAACGAACTATGTGTTTCGGCGGAAGAATGGTTATTTATCGTATTTTTTTTTTATTTGTGTGACTATTAATGAATTCTAATCAAATATTTGTTGTAACAGTTTTAGAAAAGCAATAAGCCACTCAAGTCTGTGGGTTTGTGTTGGATTTAGAACAGCGAAGGGGGTTTAATGGCACTCCGTTTTGCGTCGTGCCAATCACCCCTCAGCTGTTCTAAATCCAGCACAAACCCATGACCTCTCCTGGCTTATTGCTTAAGAAAATGTTGCATTAACACTTCTGTGCAGAAGACTTGAAGAGTTCAGATGCAAAACCCTCAAAGTCCATTTGTGATGAATTTACAGAAATACATTTATATCATCTTGATAAACTGCATTATCAGTCCAACTCCAATTGGATTTTTTGGCTTGATTTGTTTTTATTTGATAATAACATTCAAATTGCATTTTGATAGGATTACTTGGAAATTATTATAACAAAAACACTAAATTTTTGCATATTTTTTAGGATGAACTTAAGATGGACTGAACTCTTCATTTGATCTTAGCAAAATATACAAATACCTGGAAAAATACTACTTTAAATATACAAATGCTAAAATATACACATATGCAAAGTCTTAAGTCTGCAGCTTTGTCTCTGGTCCTAATTTACTCCTTTTATTTAATCTCTCCCTCTCTCTCTTTCTCTCCCCCACCCCTCACACCCCACCCCTGCAGGCTGGCCTACCTGCCCCTGTCCCTGACATCTCTGCGCCTCAAAGCGCTGTGGCTGTCTGAGAACCAGTCACAGCCACTGCTCACCTTCCAGACTGACGTTGACCCCGAGTCCGGAGAGAAGGTGCTCACTTGTGTGCTTCTTCCGCAGCAGCCCTGTGAGCCCGACAACAAAGGTAAAATAAAAACGTGACCCCACTAAACCCCACCACATCCCCCTCTGGTGCCACAGCACTTCAAGCAATGCTAAGGCTCTTGCTAATGCTATGACCTCCTGCCAAGTTAATGTAGACAAAAGGGTTGGTGTAATATAGCAAAAATTATCAATTTTATGGTCGCTACAAAATGTTGCTCAGTTCTTGTGGCTTCTATGTTTGTTAGAAAATGTTCAAATGAGGTAAGGCTTGCTGCTGAATTTAGTCCTGTAGGTGGCGCTGTTGTTGTTTGACCCTGCATTTCTTTTTTTTTTAATTTTGGCAGGTTCATGCTGGCAAGTGACAAGTTTTGTGTAATGTTGTGTTAGTGTTAGTTGAAATGAATTTCCAGCTTTTCATGCAGCGGTGGCTCCTCCTGCTGTTCTTTGTCAGAGATTCTTTGTGCTTGTTGTTGAAGTGACTCCATTAATGCTAGTATGCAGTTGGAGGACTCTCCAAGACGTCGCTCTCTCTGACCCCAAGGTCTGCCTGTATAGTATCTTTCGATGGAGAGCGTAGGCTTGAAAGAGGCCTCCAGACATTTGCATAAAACAGCCTCACAGAAAACCTCAAGCAGATGCAAAGTCTTTTATCACTACATGGCCAAAATTGTACACTCTTGCGTTTTATCAGAACCAGACTACAGGCAAGCTTTTAGCAAGGTCATAATGTTTATTTTTATTTTTTGTTTTTTTTAATGAACCCGAGGTCATCTCTGAATGTGTAGAATGTGGACTGGTTGTTCATATATGTGATATATGTAATGCATGGCTTTCTATACAGTTAGCGTTGTATGTCCATACAATTTGAATGAAAAGGATTTTGTAAGAGCTGTTGTACTGGCATGGATGAATATGGTTTAACAGTCAGTCCATTTAGATGCACGGCTTAGTAGTGCTGTGGTTATAAGTCGTTCTACCCTTGTCCTTGTCCCAGTGTACATGCATGGGAGTAGAATTGATTTACTGATCTGAGAACATGTATGTCCAACTCAACGATGATGAGTGCTTATTAGTGTTTATGGCTCCCAAGTAGTTTGTCAAAGGTTTGGTGGCAAATCCTAAACAAAAAGTCGTACTTTAGAAGAGGGGACAGAAGGCAGATGACATGATATTGCCAGAATGCCTAGTCCATTTTAACTCTGATTCAACATATACATGCAAGTGTTTTGACATTCAGTCACCTCATGTGGGTTTTAGACGTTGAAACGTTTAGATAGAATGAGAACAGTTTAGATTGACTTCAGCTGTACCAAGAGGTTTACTTGCTTTAAATTTAGTTGGACTATCACAGTGATTTGATTTTCCCCCTGTGCATGTATGTATACTAAGTGATATTTTCCTGAGTTCAGCTGCTGTTGCTGTTCTCTTGAGCAGCCCTGCACAGCTACCACATCAAATGTAATCAGAGGAACGATGAGCAGTTAGCATTCATTTGCAGCCTAATATTGCGTAGAAGTGTGTAGCCTAAAGTGAAGTACTGCCTGAATCTTAGTGACCTTCCTAACTCTAAGCCTTAAAACCTTGAAGATGTAACTGGTGGGAATCAGCCAATCATGACATCTATTGATGGTAGTGAAGTCGTTGAGGGCTTTCAGGGGGTACGGGGCATTTAGGCGTGGCCTAGTGGGCAATCTTTGGCAGATACGGTAGAGATTTTGACCTAAATGTACAGGCTCTAAGGCTACCCGCTAGCCGCTTGGAGGAGAGTGGTCCTTCGAATTATCATATACTAATGATGTCGCCTCCGACTGATTGCGGTGCTTGAAGCCACACTCAGGCAGCTGAGCAGTAATTGCTTCTAAAGCCACTGTGTGGTTACTGATGGGGCTGGTGATGGAGCAGGGACCGCAAAGGCTCAGCTGTGTGTGTGTGTGTGTGCATGTGTGTTTGTATGTC